>VWZW01001228.1:1308938-1749470 GCA_013397115.1 Edolisoma coerulescens
TTTTTTTCATTTTTCCAGTCCTTCATCCTGTTTGATCTTGGTTTTGTTTGGTTCACACAGGACATGGAAGGTGACTGGCATAACACCTCTGGAGCCAACATGTCCCATGATTAGTTGCTCTGTGTGCATGTGAGCTTGAATACATTTCTGTATATATTTATGGATGCATACAGATGCACATATATTGATTTGGGGTCTCCTTGTGATTTGAGGAGAGGCTGAATCTCTATTCCAATCTCTAGAGCAATTTTTTTTTCAATTGTGCTATGTCTTATTATGGAAACTTCACAAAATATGCCTCTGTGCATGCCATGGTGGCATTTCAGTTCCTGATGCAGTAAAGCTGGTGTGCCTGATGGCAGGCTGTGCCTTGAACATCCAGTTGTGATACAGAGCTGCAATGTTCTTCCCTCCCTCCCTGGCTTTGTAGGACAAATCCAAGCATCAATCCTGCCACACGTACAATAAGCCTTGGTCTCATTGAGCTGCGAATGCTTGGTGCTTCCAGAAATCATTCTGTGCCTTGCGAGGATAAGTGAAAAGGTGTCCAAGCAGTGAATTTATTAAGATTTACTTTTCTTTGCCTACCAGTTTTATACAGCTTCTAGATCATAGCTGGTTTGAAATCTTGTCTGTTTCAACATCATTATGGAAAGGGACTCATGTTAGCAGGGAATGCATTTGCCTGTATGGCACTTATCTGTTTAATATTAATTTGTTTGACTGCATATTTGTGGGTGCTGTTGTACAGCCACGTGAGCCCAGATGCCTGAGTGATTTTCCAGTGCTGGGAAGCTGAGAAAGGGCTCTTTTCCTTGTTTTGACCTGATGGTTTAGGAGCACTGAGGGTAAACAACCCTAACATCTGCTTTCTTTCCCAAGTGTGTCTCCGTGGCTGTCTTCTAGACATACTACAATACCTTTCTAGCTTGGTCAATATACATGTAACTATTTTGCTGCCTTTTATACCTCATAAAATAACTTTTAATTCAGGATTTCTTTTTTTCATTCCCCTTTCTGCTTTGAGAGCTCGCAGGTTAATTTTTCTGAGCAATTAAATTCAGTTTAGTTTAAATGTTTTAAAGTAGCAGTGCATATGCTTGCAATAGACACTTGAAAATTAAAATAATAAATATTGAGAGGGTCATTTCTTTCACACTATGTAAGTCTTTTTATGCATGCACAACAAATTGTCCCTTATTCCCCATATGCTGAAGCTAATAGCACAAAACTAATGTTGTTAAATGGTCACTGCTATTGACTGTAAAATTAATCAGACTTTGGCTTCAGTTACCCTTAAAGAAAGAACTGATGTATTAGTAGACTGTGTTCTGTGAGCCACCTGATCATCTGAATCCCAGTGAGAAGAGGTCTGGTTTTGTGATTAGGGCTCCAGGTCGGGATTTAGGAGCTCTGAGCTCACTTTTTGGCCTTGCTACAGAATTCCTGTGTTCACAAGGGCAAAGCATTTAGGAAGTGCTTTGTCACCTTAATAAATGTTAAAGAGTATGTTGGGAATTTCCAGCTGAAGAGTATCATTAGTGAATGTGAGTGCTTCAGGACTGATGGCAATGGGTTGGGATTTGATTTATCTGTTAATTCACATAGTTGTGGTGGGAGAGTTTTTTGTTTGTTCTTGAAAGAAGCTTCAGAAATGCAGATTAAAAAGTTTTAATGAAAAGTCAATTTTTTTTTCCTTTTAAGTAAGTTTGTATTTTGAAGTATGAAAAAAGCTAAAGTAGAAAAGTTAGTATTATCAGATTTAATTGAGTGTATTTGAGGATCATAATCTCAAGTTTGTAATTTTTTTTTGTGATTCTAATTCAGAACAGGAAACTAAGTGAAACCTGCATCCTGCGAAGTGAGAAAGCTCATTTGCATTTACCTTTGGAACACCTGGCACCTGCTTCTGCTGACTACTTGTCCTGGTTCTGGCCAGGACAGGGTTAAGTTTTTTGAGTAGCCGGGAGGAGGCATGGCCAGGACCCTGAGGTTATTCTATACCACATCATTGCCAGGGATGGGGGAAAGGGACTCTTCCTGGGAGAAGGGGGCTCATTCTGGTCAAGTAAATGTGGTGGAAGGAGCTGTCTGGTATTGTTTATTGTTGGGGGGATTTCCTTTCTTCTCTTGTACCCTCTCACTGGTATTGTTGCTGTTACTGTTCATTTTCTTGTCTCACTGCTGTTTCCAGTAAATTGCTCTCATCTCAACCTGTGATCTTTACCTTTCCTGCCTCCAGTTTCCCTCTGCATCCCGCCCGCAGGGAGAGGGGAAAGCAGGGGAGCGAGAGAGAGGCAGCATGGTTTGGGGAGCACAGTGAGGGCACAGAATTGGGGAGTACAACTCCTGAACCACAACTCCACTATTCATAAAAAGATGTCAGCATTTGCTTACTTCTATGCACATTCTTACTTCTGATTTAATTCAGTGGGCCATGACTGTATTTACATAAGTATGTTTATTCTGTCCAGAGCTGGGATATTCCCTTAAATGGGAGACTTTGGTTTTTTTTCTTTTTTTGCCTCTCATGGAAAAGAGAGTGAACACAATCTCTTCTCAAACGTTTGAGTATTCAATGAAGACTTGTGAAAGTTTAGGAAGATATAAATAACAGTAGACTGGAGTGCCACAGAACAGCTTACAAGCAATCAATCTTTAAACACTGGCTGTAGTTAAGTCCGATTAATTTGAGGATGGTCCCGTTGGCTGACTTGGAGATACCCTCTAATTGACAAAGTATTTCCTTTGAGTGGTGACTTAGGTAGTTTGCTGTTTGAGGAAGGTTTCCTGTGTTGTTCTGGCTGGAGGGAGCTCTCAGCATATTCCCAGCAGTGGTGGCCAGGCTATAGCTGGATTTGGAGAAAGCCACACTTCCAGTGAGGCTGCCCTTTTAACTGGCTAACATATTGTTGTCCAGCTAGGTCATATGAATTTGTTTGCTTGAGAGTTATGAATCTCTAATTGAGTAAATGAACACTAATACTTGTCACATTTCCAGGTAAGATTGCAAATAAAACTGGTTGATTCCTCCTGTCTGAAGGGCTAGCAATGATGGTGAAAACGGATCAGTTACACACGGATGGAATGCAAAATAAAAACTTTCCCCTTTTTCTCTTTTCCAGACATGGGTTGTCTGTTTTCAAATGCTATGGGCCATAAACCTTGGCAATATAAAGGCAATGCAATGCAATTGACTGTAAGGAGGCTAGAAGACTTGAAAACAAGTTTCCTCTTTCCTTGCCCCCCATGAAGAAATGATGAGTCAGCAGGGTGAGACCACAGCTGATGCTGAGAGGCACAGTCCTCTTATTTTTCACAAGAGTTGTTATGAAATGAGTTATTTTTCAGCTTGGGTCTAAGTATTTGAATCTATCCCTGAGTCTTTCTCTGGTTTATTAATGGACTGCAGTGCTGCCATCACCATGGTATCCTGCTACCTCTTCCCCTGTGAAGACTGCAAAACCACATGATGAAATTTACATTTTTAATTCTCCACTCTCCATGCCTGTACATATGAAAACGGTTTGCAAAACCATGGGAGAACACAAATGCAAGGACAATTCAGTATCAAGAAAGTACTCGGGTTGCTGTGTTGTTTTGTTAATTTTTAACGCTCTCCCTTTATGCTGTTGTGCTGCAGCCATCCGTGGTTCAATACCTGCTCCTAGGTAGGCACCACAACACCAGATGGATTACGTACTTTACAGCGCTAATGATAGTGGCTGATAATGTGTGCAAATCTCCCTTTCACTGCTTGTTCAAGCCAGTCAAGAAATACTGAATACAGCTGTACATAATTACGCTTCTTTTGAAGCTAAATCAGCCTGTGAAATTTCTGTTCCTGGAAAATGGTCAAAATTAGTCAATAAAAAACCCAACAAAACAAACAAACAAAACCCCAAACCCTTTGCCTGTGCTTAGTTAATGGTATATTGTGACATTCTGTTTCTTAAATGCAAGGCTTCCCTGCCAAACTATTGAGATTTAAAGGTGGGGGGGGCTGGGAGGGAAATACTTCATAATGAAACTACGAAAAGGTGTAGGTGTAGGAAGATGCTGATTTGACAATATGCTGTGCGTGTGCACTTGTTTGTGCCATGAGGAGTTTGTGTAGGACTAAGTATGTGTGTGTCTCAGTGTGTTACAGGTATGTGAAGGGTCCCTCTGTCTTTTTACCCACTCCCTGTTTCTTTCACGTGTTTCTTTGAGTTACTGTAAGGTCAACTTTTGAAATTATCTGTTTTGGCTTGTTTGTCCTCACCTCTATTTTCTTCTTTATTCTATCATTCTGCAAGATTTCCTTTTCTAAACAACTGAAGAGAACAAGATCAGAGTTCCATTAGGTTTTGCCTTCCCTTCCCCCAGTTTTTTCTCCTGTTGAAACTTGCCAATCACTTTTAAAGCCTACACTGGGCTTTTCTGCAGCACAGGAGATATCATTAAGGCTTTAAACCCACTAATGAGGGAAATGTGCGCTGCTTGAAGGCTCCTGCAATATTAACTACATCCAATTATGTTAGGTAAACGTATGAGTATAGTCAAAACAGGATGAAAGCACATCTTTCTATTCAGGCCAAAAGCAGTCTTCTGAGCCAATCTTTCATCAAACCTACATTGGCTATTTATTTACTGGGTTTGCAGCACTTTTTTTCTATACTGAATAATAACATTGAAGAGAAGCAACACTTACAGGCAGGAAAGGACTATATTCCTAGGGCTCTGTTCCTTATTTAAAGAACATGTTTTACTGCTGGATAAAATATGTGAAATCTTAAGTCTGATGAATATTTTTTTCTTGTTTTAATACGTTATTGCTTCCTTATCTAATCCTGCCCTTAGCTGACTGTGTTATGAGTAGGTGGAGTGCAAATGCAGTCTGTGCTGGTCCTTGCTGGTCCTGACCTTTGATTTCTGTTGGTTTTTTGGGTTTTTTTTTTTAAGGGAAATAAAACTTATTCTACTTCTTTGGACATACGCTGTGAGAATATTTTTTTGGAAACTTATTCAGTCTAATAGCATAGGTTTTTAACAGTCCCTCATTTCTGACTTCTGAAACTGTTACTTGACAGTAGCAGATTGGTTGTTTTGTTTACAGTTTTCTTAATTTTCCCTATTCTTGACATATAGCAGAGTGTCATGTCCTTTGATTCCTGCCTTTCCCAGTCTGCTTTTGTTTAGAAGAGTAATTAGTTTGTCACTTGTTCCAGAATTGACATAGGCTCAGATCACAGCATCTGAGTTGGCCTTTTTACGTGCTTGAGCAATCTGAGTTCAGACCCAGTGCTTTGCTTTGTTTTTGTGTCTTTAACCACATTTGGAGGTAACTCAGCTGCTCATGTACAAAAAGTCCTTTTGAAGCCTCTGATGAAACAAGAACCCTCTTAAGTCTATGCAAGTGACATTTCACAGCAGAGAGAAGTGATTTACATGTTTGTACCTAGGAGTCTGGTAGTTCAGCTCTGGAGTGGATGTGACATGGCAATATGTGATACTTGAATGGTTGTCATGTATCATGCCTGAGATCTGTTTAGTCTGGTTGAGTGTGCTCTTTCAAAGGTGGCCAGCAGCACAATTCAAAAGACTGACATAAGAGCAGGACAGACAGTGACAGTAATCTTCCTTCTGGCTTATCTGCCCAGCCTCCAGCAACCAGTGCTGTGGGGACTTCCAGTGCCAGAGATTGCATCTGAGCATCATTTCTCCCATTCACTCCATTGGCTACAAATCTGTTCCCACCCCACCCCATCCCATTTTGAATCCTTTTTATTAACTCTTATGCCAGCGGGGCCAGGTGGGGGTGGGGGAGGTGTTGGTTTTGGGGTTTTTTTTCATGGATAAGCTTTTTGTTTTGAGTGTGATAGTTCTATCTGGGGTCTCTTGTGTGTGCACAAGTTCATTCCTCTTCAGTGAGAGTTAATGTGATACGTGTGGGCATTATTATACTAATCCTTGCAAGATTTTGCTCTTCATTTAAAGTATTTTAAAGGTAGCATTATATCTTCCAAATAGTGGGAATAATTCTCTCTTTAGACATCCATTCAGATAGCTTAATCAATTTGAATTTGCCTGCCTTTATGTTTATATTTGAGCTTAAAAGTGTGGAAGGTCCTTTTTTTTCTTTTTATTCTTTTTTTTTTTTTTTTAATATAATGATAATATTCTTGTCTAGCACAATGTTAACAGCCTTTTGTTAAGATGTCTAAACCGGACTCACCATTTCCACAGCAAGACCTACAAAATGGGTCACGTGAGCATTCCTCATCTGGTTCAGCTCAGAAGCTAATCCATCTTAGTTTATGTGTCAATGTGGACTTTTTCAGAACTATTCAGGCTGACTTAGCACTGAAGCAGATGAGTGCTCACAAGAGCTCTCCACCATCTCCATTTCAATGGTGGTTATCTCCAATAGATGGGGAGTGGTGAATAGCTGATGGGGTCAATCTTATATTGATGCAGCTGGTTTGCAGTGGTCCTCTGACCACAGCCTGGAAAGTTCTCTTCTACCTAGCAATTAACTCTGGTAGATCTGTGCTAAGCGAAAATTTTTGCCACCCTGTTTTTTTTTTTTTTTGCTTGTGACTTACACTGTAAAACTTTCATTCTGCAAGAATGAAACCTCCACAGGAAAGGATGTTCAGAGACTGTGCCCTCCTCCCCTCTGACTCTGTGTTACTGCTGTAAATCTGGAGGATCAGAAGTGAAGAATAAGGCGGCAGGTATTATTTTATTCTCTAGTGAGAATTCTTCTTTATAAAGTAACCACATCTCTTGGCACCATTTGTTGTGAATAATTGATAGCAAATAGTTGACTGATCCGAGCCTTGGGAAGGGAAGGCGCTGCTGTGTTTTATGGGGGTGCTGTGGAAGCACAGCTCCAGACCATGACCAAGGAAAGTCGCAGGACACTTGCCAGTGCTGCTGATGTACTGCCAGCATTTAATTTACCACACCTAGAAGGGAAAGGGAAGAGGATGAGGGGTGTAAAGTTCAAGTTTTTACACTGCATGGCTCACTCACAGCTCTCCTGCATAATGAGTCCTCCTTACTTTGAGCACACCTGGCCACTGCACATTTTCATGTTCATTCGTCTGTTTCTGAAGTGATGGCTCGAGGAGACTCGTTTAGCCCCACAGACACATATTCAGCAACATATATACAGAGATCAGGAAACAGCTGTCCTGCAGCAAAAGTAAGGGATTGTCGATTATTGTTAATTATTTACTCCTGCCAGCCTCCTCTCACTGGTGTTAACCAACAGAAGCAAAAATAATTACATTCTTTACTGAAATAATGTTCTATTCCTCTTCTTTTTTTTTCATGCTTGCTCTTGCAGTAAAGGGTTTGGGGAAATAAGTAGTAAAAACAAGAACTATCTTGCAGTCTTCTCCTCTGCTAGATTAATTGTACGTTGAAGGTACACAAGATATTTTTTTTCCCTTTTCAAGGCAATTGCAAATGACAGTTTCCCCATTTCCTTTTCCATTCTCAGTACGTGCATTTAGTTGAAGCTGAAACTGCACTCTTGCACTTTTTATGCAGCTTTCCTAAAATAGTTCTGAATAATTTAACAATGGCTCAGAAACATTCCAGTTTAACCAGTCATTGACCTTCAGTCAAGTTTTAATGTCATCAGGACTATACTGGTATTTCATCAGTTCCAAGAAGCTGTACTGTCGCGGAGGCAATGGTGAGATCTATAATTAAAGTTGCCCAATGTCTCCCATTACAATGTTTTCCTTTCAGTAGATTATCATAGTTTAACTGCTTCAATTAGTGTTTTCCATTTAGAATTTTTCAGTCAAAATGGTCTTGCTATTTTGGAGATGATGCCTAGGGAAAAGTTAGGGTTATTTATTGATTGTGAGGAAAACAAACCCAGAGTCTATTTCTTTGGCTTTGGCTTTGTTCCCTCTAGTGTTAAGGGCTGGATATAAAATCCACTTTGAAAATCTGACCAAACTGCTTAAGTTTATAAGCCCCTGAAGAATCTCAGTAAACACAGACTCAACAAAAAATTATTAAAGGAGACTGACTTTCTACTATCGCTCTCTGCTGACAGAACTCTACAGATGACTAAGAATTTCTACAAGTCATCACGTGAGCTATATGTCTGAAGGAGGAAAATCCTGAGTTTGTGAATGATTCACTTTAGATGAAAGGTTCTTGGGTTTTTTATGTGCAATGTATAAACCTTTTAGGATATTACTTTCTCTAGAAATCTTAAATTTGAGAAATCAAATAGAGATCCTGTGGGGGGAAAATGGTATATGATAACATAATTAAAGAATTGGGCCCATTTGGACCCATTTCTGCATATGCTTTAGGATATGAACACTGCACTAAGCTTAAGATTTTCAAACCTCTTCATGCTTGATTTTGCTCTCTAGTGTCCTCCTAATATAATTGTAATTGACTGCAGTAGGAATTGATGGTATATTATAGTGTCAGCAGTAAGAATAAAAAAAAAGAAAGCCTTGTGTTAGTGATTTCTGAAATTTGGTCAGGAAATGTGTGGAAGACAGAATTTTCGTGTCATATCTGATTTTGAAGAGTTGAAAACCAAAATAAAAATAAAGAGTTGATTAAAATAATTTGTTTCAGTTACAGCTTTGAATGTAAACAAAAAGTAGTTTAAATTTACAAGGTAAGGTTATTTTGTTCCAAAAACATCTATAAAAATGTATTTTCTTGGAACTTTTCTCCTTCTTTTCTTCCAGAAAGCCTAGAGAAAGAAATTGATTTTGCAATATTTCCAGTTTCTTGCAAACCTCATGTCTTTATTTAAGTTTCTCTAACCAGCTCTGATTTTATTTTTGTTTAATGTTTGATTTGAAAATTTAAAAGGAATGTACCCTCCCTAGCTGGTGTTTCACCGGGTCATATTAGATGTTCTTTAAATGCCCTGGCTGCTGGATGGCGCTGCCTTGGTTTTCCCTCCTTGTGGTCGAGTGGGGTAGCTCTCATTTTTTCACTTTTTCAGCTCTTCCCTTTGCACTTGTGGTAACATTTATATTATATTGCCAGTGACAGTCACTTTCGGTTGTAAGAACTTCAGTTTGTCCTAGGGTTAAGATTTATTCTAATTAAAAATTCAGCAGGGTTTTAGACATGTCACAGAGGGTTATTTTTTCAGTTTCAAGATCCCTTTTATTTTTCAGGCTGCTGGATGCTGGGGGTGTTCAGCATGAACCTCAGGTGTGAGAGGAGCAGCTGTACAGATGCCAAACGAGTTCTTGTGATGTGGGAGTGTGTGCTGTGCTGGACAACGCTGATGGTTGGGAACCACAACTCCCACCCACCAATAAAGCTGGGCTCAGAAGTGCAGATACTAATAACTTACAAGTAAAAACAACGTGCTGAATGCATGCAGTCAAGTGTGACGTGTGTGCTCAGTATGGGTGCAGCCTGGCAATTTCACTGGTGTGTGGTCCTTCCCGAGAGTGAAGCCTCTTTTCTTCTTCACGTAGGAAATTCCAGCAGGCAGAACTGTGGCAACCTCCACTCAGGTTTCTCGTTGCCTTTCCGTGTGTGCCTGGCTGTCCGGGGGTTAATCCTCACTGAAGGCTGCAGGTGTCTCATTCTCGTGGCTGGCACACGCTCCTTCCCCGGGCACTCGATAAAAGAGACTCTAAATCCCAAATCTCTGTCCTCGTGTGTGTTTGCTCAGCTTCCAGGTTGTCTGTGCCCGAAATGCTGGTGCTGGCTTTTTGGGCACCATGAGTGGGCAGAATTCGGGCTTTGATCCATCCCTCTGGTTTCATGCCATAGTAACAGCACACTAAAACTGAAGCAAGAGTAGTGAAACAGGCCCCCCAAATGCTGCATCCCCTGAAGGAGACCTGTTTGGCCAGAAAGGGATCTGTGAGCTCTGTGGTGTGAACTCCAGTTTGTGGGGGTTTTGTTGTTTGTAACAATTTAACTTATCCTAGAACTCTTAAGATAATAAGATATGGTGATGTACTTTATGTTTCATAATCCACACTACTTCCTATTATAAGTCTAAATGTTTTAGAATGCAAAAGTAGCTGATACTGTTAATTTATTTGAATGAGGTACTTGCTGAGACTCAGAGGAGTGTTTCAACTTCTCTCCTTGAAGAAACCAAATAAGAGTGATGTGAGCAACAGTCTGCTTACAGGTTGTTTGTGAAGTAAGGCTGTTTTACAGAAATTGTGAGCTCCAGGGAACTCATGATAAGTCCTGTAATGCTATCTGTGCGCAATAGGACTTTATTATTGTTGAAATTATCTTATGACAAACATTTAATTCTAGATATGCTCAAATTAATTTGTAAGAGGCAAATGAACAAACATTATTTCATATAAGCATATCAAAACATGCCTTCATAAATTAGGATTTTTTTAAATTTTATTGAAACCAGGCAATAACCACAAATATGAAATCTTGGAAGATAAAATGCTGAAAGTGTGCTGTGCAAACTCCTGAGAAAGTTTTATAGCCTAGCTCTTCTTGAGGGACAAATAAATGAGGAACGAAAGCAGCTACTGCTATCAGGAAAATGCATCAATGTTTTGACAGATAGATGTGGAAATCTTAATATATGAAATTCTGATTTTTTTTCCCCTGATTTGTAAATATCCACTTAATATAATAAGAAAGAATTGTGAAGTAGCAGGCAGGGAATTCAAATTCTTCAGCTGAGCAGATACTGCAAATATGATTTGTTGACAGCTTGGCATTCTGCCATTAAAGCTGACCTGGAGTTTTCTTTCTGAATGACTTTTCAAAGGAAAAGTAACATAAAAAGTTAATTATTTAGCCAGGGAGCATTCTGGCTCGGACTAGCAGCATATGCTTAGACAAGGAGTAGAAGAGTAGAACAAGAGCAGAGCAGTATTTAGTATAGAATATCCCCCTAACATCTGACTACCCATGGTCGACTTCCTAAGCTGAAAGCTGTATTCGTGTTATTAATTTTTAATAGCCCTTTTCTTCCAGTAGTTTGATTTAAATATCATCTTGAACCCATTTTTTTGTTTTTTAAACCATTAGGAGGCTTCACAAGAAAACTTTTATCGGCTTCATTTGACATTGTTTTGAAATTTTCTTCTTGGCATTGGGGGGAAAAGGTGAAATACTTTTTCCTTGCGTTGTTTTGCACATATTGGAAATCATCAGTTTGTAGTATAAATCCCAAATATTCTGTTTCAAATTAGATAAATGACAGTTTGAAGTATATTTTGTGCATCAGGATGTTGTCATGTGGGAAATGGGGTATTAGGCAACAAGTTTGAGGTGCTACATGGGAATTTGGAAGACTGATAGAAACCTTTGAAATGTCTTTCACCTCTCAGTCATAGTTTGCTACTTAGCTGCTTGTTTATTTTCAGTGTTTCTCAGTGCTTTGAGATTTTAAGCTAGACAGGCTTGTATATAATTTTATTTCTGTATTGCAGCACCTGAGTGGAAGAGGTCAAACAGAAATTGTCAATAAAATATGAAATACATGAAGAAGTGACTTTACTTATATATACTTTTCTCCAAATAAAAATTTTACATACATGTGATATTTTTAAACTAGCCATTGGTAAGCCTCCCCTTCACCTGGCTAGCTTACCTCTGCTAGTGAACAGAAGGTCCTAAGCATTTAACCCCTATTTGAGGAGCTTAATTTGACAATACAGATTTAAAACTCTTGCTCAGCCATAGCTAATGTTCTGAAGTGCCTTGAATCCTTTGGAGCTGCTGATTTCAGCAGCTGAAATCACCAAACGGAAGCTTAGCACCTTTGAATCTTGTCCAAGGTAGGACATCTATGAATATGATATTTCAAGAGGAGATGGCCCTCACAGGTACCTTTAAAACCAGCTGGCAGTTCAGGCACTGCAGAAAACATAGCAACAATAAACATGGATCTTTGAAAAACAAGGTGGTAGAGCCAGGCTGCTTCAGTACAGTCCCCTGTGACAAGGGGAGCTGCCCAGAGTGCAAGAGAAAGGCTGTCATGTATTTACCTGCTGGAAGTCATTCCCAGGCACTCCTCTCATCTCTGTGTGAAGTGCCCTACCTAGAAACTTAGAGATTCTTTGAGACGTTGCACTTGCAACCGTATTTACTGAATTGATGCCACATTCTATGCAGTCCATGGCATTCTTGGTAGAGAAGTTAGTGAATCTCTGCATCCTAATTGGCCTCAGACTATCCCTCCGTCCCCCTAACCTGTAGTCCTGGTATAATAATGCTTTCCTTCATTATTCTTATTTCCTTACTTTTCTTCCTATCCTTATCCACAGGAAGGAGTTACAACCTTTTTCCCCCATTGTGAGTTTTGTTTCGTCAGTGATCGTTTGAAAGCAGAATAATTCCATGACTTCTTTCACTTTGCAGTTGTAAGAAAGGGGGTAATCCCTGATCACAGCTGTAGTGACCTCTCTTCTGGAATACATTTTGTTATTATGTCCACGAGAAGAAAGGTAGTGAGACCTTAAGGAATTGTAGGACTCTTCCTACATTGCTGTCATGGCAGCTTAGACAACTCTGTGCTCATTTTGGTGAATTCTTTTTCTGAAGTGTCTAACTGTATACCCAAGGCATTTGGGTTAGCAGCCAAGAGGGCAGGCAGTGGGAGGCTGGGTAGTACTTACAATCTCTCTTGGTATTCTCCAGAAGCTTCAAGGTTGCTGCAGGTATGTCCCTGGATGAGCAGAGTGTGGAATACAATGATCCTGTGTAAGTAAAAGGTCTAGCCAAAGTTCTTATGGGCATTGCCTGTCATTCCGACGTATGCCAATGACTGAAAGTATGGCAATTCATGCGTACCAAAAGTTTTTGGGGACTGCTTTTTTCCAAGTACTCCTTACAATCTGTAAAAGGAACTTTCTGGTCCTCAACCTTTCCTCAAGGAGAAGTGTGTATAAACAGAGAGGCTTTTAATAGTCTTATAACTTTATCCAATATTAAAAAGTCCAGTTATGTCAGCTGCAAAGTGGATTTAAACGTGTTTAAAAACTGCTACTCAGCACAGCAGGAACTGCGTGTAGAGTATGGCTTCTCTAGTACAACCTGGATTTGTTTATAATACCAAAATTCCTAATTAAATCAAGTACTTTTTCTTTGATTTGATTGTTTTGACCCCAAATATGCAAACTGACCGCCATATGCAAACTCATGAAGGCATGGACTTAATTTTGGTGTTGCTTACACCAACAAATGGGACGTGTGACTTGCATCAGTTTGGGTCAGGCTGCAGGAGGCCATATGTGTTTATTTTAGTATTTATGAACGGTTATATTTACCTCATTGCAATGACTCGCTTTGGTTTCTATTGACAAAACCATGACTTTAGAGAATGTTTGCAGAGACAAGAACAGATGTTTCCAGGCTGCTTGCCACAGAGGGGAAAAAAAGCCAGTATTTGCTTGTAAGCTGGTGTTGGCTGTGCCATTTTTCCAATGAGTAATTAGGAATGGTAGTTATTAGTCAGTTGCTGAAGATCCTGACTTGACAACAAAAGAACCTGCTTGGAGATGCCTTTTTGTATAGTCTGATCTATGGAGTAGAATGAAAGACAATTGCTGTAATCACTGAAACCAATTCTATCTTGCCTCACTCTTTTGATGCACCTTAATGACCAAGGAGAACCTAAAAGCTTAATGAAATAGGTACTCCATGGACATTTTCTCCTCTTCTCTGCAGGCATGTTGGTTTCAAATTAAGCTGAAAACTTCTACTAGACGCTTTTATGAAATTGCAAAGTAACATGAGCTTTTTGGAGTTAGTTTGGTGATTTTTTTTCCCCCTCTGGAACCATAAGATCACCTTCTGAATCATACATACTAAAATCAAACTTGTTTTAAATGAAGAGGAAAGAGGGGACAAACGTGTAATAGACTATTAGCAGGATTGGTGATCTGGGAGGGTTTTGAGTAACGTGTTTGTGACATAGTGTCTGTGCCCATAGATTTTATGGGCAAGGAAGGACTGATTTCCGCTACCTGGGAGCAGCAGTGTGGGATGTGTGGCATCTGAGGATTTGCAAATGGAGTTTTGGAAAGGCAAATGAGGAGCAAGCCTGCTTTGGGAGAGACAACTCCAGTGTGTAGCGATTGCCTCGGGTGTTATATGGCTGGGAGGCCCCTCACAGGCACAGCAGAGGAGCGAGAGTGGCCCAGTGGTCTCCCACACTGGGACACAGCCCTCAGTGGGCAATGCCAGCCCTTTGCCCTCCGTGAAGGCTTTGATCCTGGGGTGAGGAGTTCGGTCTTGCTCCATTGTGAGATGATGATTTGTGAAGAGAAAAATTTTACATGCTTTGCAGAGATGTGGCCATAACATCTGTGTATGCGTGGGCATTCCAGATGGAAACAGCAATGAACTCCAGGGTCTATGACATAAATGAACTCTATTTTGGGTTTTAAAAACGTGCAACACAGTGCTTTCCTGGTTCAATCAAAAGCCACTACGCAATATGTCGTTGAATGTCATGAACACAGGGAGAGCTGAGCATGACTTAAAGCACCAAAAAGTTGGAGGAATATGCTGTATCAGTTTACCAGCAGGGACTTTTGAAAACTAATATATGGAGGCATCTCCTGCCTTCCCACTTTCATGATCTACTTACTGCAAGCTTGGTAAGATGTATTCCTGGAGATATCCTGGGGATTTTTTTTCTGTTGCTTTTTTTAATAGCAAGTGTTATGTTGATCTGTTAAGTGTCATGCCACTGCCACTGACTGGATGAAATACCATATGGGCAGTTCATGGGTTTACTGGTTCCACCTGCTGGCTGAACTGGAGGTGATGACCTGCCAGTCAAGGGGAGTTGAATGAGTAATCTTAAGAGATTTTATTAATAACTCCTGTCTGAGGTATGGGGATAGTGTCTTGTCTTCATGCTACAAACTTTCTGTCTTGTTTTTTATTAATTTTCGTTTCATTAAATTCAATTTAAAAGTGCAATTTCTTAAACAGGATGGCAATGCGTAATCACACGTGCATTTTTAGCAAGAGAAGGACAGCAACCCTTTTTGAAAATAAGAAGATGAACAAGTTGACCCACTGATGTGCAAGGACTTCTGCCTGCTCATCGCTTCTGGAACTTGCCTTGGGGAGAAAGCCATCCCCCACTAAAGCTAACAGAGATAACTGCATGGCATTCATGAAGGCTGGGAGAACGATGACCCCTCACATTGGGAATACACCCCAAAAATTTCCCTAAAGAGGGAAAAGGGGGTGGGAGGAACCCAGAGTTAGACTTAACTCTGGATACTGAAGCCCCCATGGGTACCAAAGAAAGGCTGGAGGAGAGAGGAGCAAATGGCTCTCATTAGTGTGGGTTGTAGGGTTGAGATTAGGGCTGAAGTTCAGGGGAGTGTGGGCATGGGATTCCAGTTAAAGCTGGATCCCACAACGGCTGCAGGACTAGAAGAAAGCTTACATGAAGGCAAATGGTGTTTTCTAGGGATGACTAATGCCAGAATTAGTGTTGGAGTTACTGTTTGGATTTGGGATTTGGGGTGCTCTAGAGTTTAGTTCCTTGTTTGAATCTTAGCAGACTGAGTGCTGAGGTTTGACTCCTGTAGAAGTAAATTGGTTTTGATTGGTTTTGTTAGGAGTGGGGTATGATTAAGTCTGAGTTTAAGATAACAAGGTGTCTGAGATCCTGTTTTCTGGAGTTTCATTTCTCACTGTGTTGTCAAAGCACATGGAGAAGATTAGCAGCTGGTTCTGTGGAGGTGAGTGGTTTTTAAAGGTCTTTAAAGGTACCTTTTAGGTTTTTTGAAGATTCATCTATTCAGGATAATTAAAGAGTGCATGGCTGCATTAACTGCCTTCTGATGGCCGCAAACCTTTATCCCTCATTTTTCTACCAAAGAAATAAGAAGAGGTGTCTAAGGGAACATCATGGTGCTGTTACCCTTCTTTCTGCTCTAGGCAGTCATTGCTGGCTGCCAGAGGTTGTCTAGCCTGCTAGTGACAAACTTGGGAAAGGAGCAAATATTGAAATACATAAATATTGAATCACAAAGGCTACAGTTTTTCGCCAAGATAAAACAGGGACAGGATGTTAGTGCATGAATAGGTCCTACAGATGTCCATATTGGCATGCTTCTTGGCATGGTTTTGTTGTGCATTGATTAGTTGTCCCCCAGGCATGGTCTGGGCACAGTTCAGGAGAAGAACATATACCATGACCAGAAGCAGTTTGGATATGTCCGTTCTTTTCGGGAAAGGGATTTAACTTCAGGGACAGGAGGCCTCAGAGTTCCACTTGGTCTCAGAGCCAGAGAAGATTCACTTGCCTGAATTATTTAGTAATCCTGAGGAAGCCAAATTGACTGAGGGACAAACAAGCCAATAACTGGGTCTGAAGGATCATCCTGAGGAACACCTTATGGGGGAGGGAATTCTTGCATCAGTTGCAGAGATGCCACTCATCTGCAAATAATTTTTGTTTTCTCTTTTAAAAGCAGTGATGTCTTAAAGGATTTGTTTGCAAGCAAATCCCTCCACTTTTCTTTGTTGTGGTTGATGGCATGTCTATGATTGTGGGAACTCAGGACCACTTGCAGGTACACTGCAATAGATAACTATGCTGCCAGTAGTTTTCATGCAGCGTTGCTGTACAAGAAATGGTTGATTACACAGGAGAAAGAAGCGCAGAGCAGTTGTTCAGTATTTAGATAATGCTAGGTGGAACATGATCCTGATTGCATTTGATTTAAAAGCAACTTCCTTTGCTGCCCAAAAACCAAAATCCCACCCCTGAAAATATTACAGCTGCTTCCTATGGTAATTTTTATAAGCTCAAGATTTTTTAGATGCATCTAGTACTTTGTCCATTTGGAAAGAGGTGACGCTTCATCTTTCACTGAGATACTTCAGGCTCATTCTCATACCAAATCTGTTTTCATTCCTGCTGTATGAACCTGTAACACAGGTTATGCAATTAGGAGGAAAGTGTTTGCAGAAACGATAAAGAAAACCTGATAAATGAAATCTGCTATACACTGTCAGTCATGCTGATGGTGTTCCAATAAACACAAACATATTTCTGCATGCCCAGTTTTAAAGATACAGAGTAAAATAATTTATGGCCAAAGTTGTTTTTCCTTCCTTGCAGCATTTATATGTATGTAATACTGTACACACCAAAAATATGTTAAGGAAGCATTACTGATATAAAGTAGAGTGCTAAAAAGGCAATGCTATAGTTAGTGTTGTAGTTATAATATTATAGTTAACAGGCTTTTTGTTCAGTAACTGGGTCCCTCTCTGTGAAGGTGCTGTATGCAGTCTTTATGTAATTAGGAGCACTTTTTAGGGCAAATGTTTGGTTTTAGGAAGGGAATTTGCTTTCAAGACAAATGCAGTGAGATTTATATCACATCTGTTATTATCTAAGTGGAGCTTTGTCTTGCAAAGGAGATTTGTCTTATAGAGGGCGCAGTTTGGGCAGCCTTCAATTTGGGACTGGATGCAAAACACTTTTCCAAGTGTTGCCCTGTAATTTTTTCTGTTTTTCTTTTTTTTTTTTTTTTTCTGTATGCTATTTAAACCTTGCTTGGAAGACAAAATTGGTCATTTCCTTGTGGGAATTGTTATTCTGCTCTTTCACGGTCGTTTCTGAGTGCCTCAGAAATGTTAATGTATCGTTAGCATTTCTGAGGAGGTGATGTGATATCTCCACTTTATAAAGCAGAAGTGAAGGCTGGTGGTTGAAACACGGGTCTGAGAGTGTTTGCTAATTTGGGGGCTGCATTCAATGACCTGATTTCTTGGACTAATGCATTTCCTGGGATCAAGGCACATTCCCTGTTGTCGATTTCAGTGAGTGCTTAGGAGCACTGCAATCTGGGTCTCAGGGTTTGAAATGAAGACCGAAGATATAAGGAATACTTGTTTAGTGACCAGCTGAGTCAAGATTTAGTGTAAACGGCTGCCCTAGCAGCACATAAGAACTGTGAAGCAGAGGGTAGCATACAATACATTCTGACAGGATGGTGCACATTTCCGATTGTCTAGAGCCTCTTTCTTCTGATTCCACTGTGCCTTTGAATATCTGTAGCAAATGATGGAGCGCTCCACTGAGTGATGGTCTTTCTAGCTGCACTTCTGATCCTCAGAAAGATACTTACTGACAAGTTAGAAAACAGATCATTTATTTAAAGAGGCTATTCAGAGAAAACAGTCCAAGATATTTCAACTTTGACAGCCTGTCCAAGGTTTTCCTTGTTATTGTACAAAATAGAATAGCCTATATATACATTTAAAAAGTGCCCTTATTTTGTTTTACAGTAGTCATCTGATGACAGTACCTAAGTCAGTCTCTTCCTTCAGCTTAATATGTACTTTTCTGCCTGAAAGCTGCTCATCTTTGCTCAAAACTGATCGGTAGTGTCAGCCCAGTGACATTAGTTTACTCCACTGGATGGTGTTGCTGAGAATGTAAAACTATCCCATTAGCCTGTTTGCAATATAAAATAGGCTTCTGCATTTTACAAGCTTATGCAGCGTAGTAAGAATTTGGCAAGTGTGAAGGAAAAAGGTGTTAAGGAGAGCTGGCAGCTCCTTAAAGAAACGATATTAAGTGCAAACTCTTCCAATAAAGAGGAAAGTTAAGGAAGTGCAGTGGAAGACCATCGTAGCTAAATTGCCAGCTCTTCATGGCTCCTGAAGACAAGTTGTTTTTTTACAGAGTGGAAAGTAGGTCAGATTTCCAAGAAAAAGGATTAAAAAATAGCATGTAGTGGAAATAAAATCAGAAGTATTGAGGCACAAAATGATATTAAAGTATCCAGGTGTGTAACAGGTTGTAAGAATTCATTTTTTCATGTACATTAGTACCTCCTGGTAACTAGAGAAGTGTACACCTTCTGCCCACACCCACCAATCTTAGGGTGGTTTTTCTGGAGGACATTGCTGTACAATGCCTGAAAGGTATTTTGGAGCAGTCCATTGTTGGAAGGGAAGGGAGGAGCCCAAGGTGCCTTCTTTTCAAGAAGTATTCTCTACTTTTATTAATGATTTAGATGATGACATGGAGTGCTCTAACATTTCATGTAGAAAGCTGGTAAGGATGAAAGGTGCTATGAAAGAAAGGGCTAAAATTCAAGGTGGTCTTGATCAGTTGAACAAATAGTCATAAAGGGGATGGTCATAGTTTAAAAGGACATGTTCTACATGTGACTCTTGGGAGTAACCAGCTTTAATGATAAAGGCTGGGAATAACTTCCTAGGGAGTGATTATTCGGACAGAAGTTGGAAAGTTGCAGGGAACCACAAACCAGTACATGAGTACAGTGTCATGCTGTGGTATGTAATATTCCAGGGTGAATAGAGAGGAATATAGCTTGCAGAAGGTCTGGAGAAAAACAATCCTTCTTTGCCTGGAGTACCATGTCAGGTCACAGGGACTGTTACCTTGAGAAAGAAGTAAATCAGCAAGACTATGCAGAGGAACAACACTGAACAAACAGTCCTAGATAATATAACTGGTAAGTATGTATTGAGTGAATTGGTGTTATGTGGGGTAGATGGCAGCAATATGCTTACTTGTTGTTATAGCCTTCTGTATGTATGGGCTGCTGCAAAGATGGGGATAATAACCTGGTTTCTATGCCTGTGACAGCACAAAGACTAAAGTTCCAGCAAGAGAAAGAGATTGGGCTACCAGCATAAAAGTAGTACAGCACTGGGAGAGTTTGAGTGGGGATGTTACTGAATCTCTGTTATTGGAGGTCTTCAGGAACAATTAGGAAACATCTTCTGACATAATATAAGATGTAATATTTTCTGCTGTGGGGCTGGACATCTTCTGATGCTTCTTCCAGGCAGAAGTGTGTTGTTTTCTGACATGCTTTCTCTTTTGTCTTTTATATCCTTTTACTCCATGGTGAATATCACTGTTCTCTGGACAGGAATTTCTTAGATGGTGGGGGAAATTAAAATTTAATAAATTCACAGTAGTTATTTTGGTACAGAACTTCATGAGGCAGTGCTTAAGCTACTATATTTGACCAACTGCTGCAGTTGTAAGAGTCACAGGCCACAACTTCTTAGTGAGAGTGTTCCTTATCAACAGAGTAAGGACTGGGACTTGCTTTCTAATCAACAGATTTTCTGAAGACTTTTAAAATGCATGTAACAATCTGACATACCAGCTGTCACCAGAAATTGTGTCCCACACCAACACCGGCATGCGGTGCGTTGGCACTCATGTCACATGGAGAGGGAGTGTTGACAAGTCCTCTTGCTAGTCACCTTAGAAAGAGAGGGAAGAAGCCAGGGTTCAGTGAAGGCAGTCTCAGGAGAACACCAGGAACATCAGAACCAGAGCAGTCTGAGAAAGGAGTTACTGGGCTGGTCCGGGACTTTTACAAGCCCAAGAGAAAATGAGTGCAGCAAAAGAGAAATTTTCTCCAGTCTCATCCATGTTTAGCTTGGTGCTTGGGACTGATTTGAACCTCTCTTCATGGGACAGCAGTGTGATGCCATTCCTGAGCAATCTTCCCAAGTTCCAGAGTCTTGAGTAGCTGTAGTTGCATTTGTGTTAAAATTGAATTATGTTTTCTTTCAACTTAGAAGCCGAACTTGATTTCCAAGCCAATGCTTGATAGCATCCTTTGTCTTCGTGATGACAGATGGAAGTACGTGCGGAGCCTCCTGACCCCAGCCTTCAGCGATACCAAACTGAAAGAGGTAAGGTGTAGACATTGCTGCTTTCATAATTTAGAAGACTTGTGTAGGCATCTGCTTTATGTAGGTGTGTGTTAAGGATAGGTAAAATATGCTACTTTGTGCCACTTTATTTAGACCTGAAGAGCACATGCAGCGAAGCTTCCATACGGCACGGTTCAGATCATAGACTGGTGAAAATCAGAATAGCTCATCTGAGGATGTGATCCTCTGTCTTCCTCTATTTAAGTCAGTTTGTCCATGAAAGTGTAGCATACTCAAGAAGGACCCTCACCTCTTCCTCTCCCCTGCCCTTTTAGGAGTAAGCTTAAGTCCAGGAAAGGTTATTGCTCCCAGTTGGAACATAGCTTTTCTTGACATGCAGAGTCAGCAACTCTCATGTTAACACAGGAACTGCTGTCAGTCTATTTTCATTTCTCCATCTCCTTCCCCTTCCCTCCTCCTTTTATTCTTTAATCCTTTCATATAATAAAATAAGTCACTGGAACAGAATGTCATTGCCAGATAAATACCTCTGACTGAAAATAAATGTCTCTGTGCTGACCTGCTGCTAATTTCCTATAAATGTATCAGCATTCGCTCAGCCATGGGAACCCATTACCCAGTAACAAAGTCCTGTTCCAGTGACACGATATCTCTTAATTAAATGTATATAAATGATTGACTGGTTAAAGTCTTCTCTCAAAGAAAAATACAAAAAACAACCCCACAACAAAAATATCACCTCTTCCTTTTTATGTTTTATTCTGAAAGGGAATCATGCTCACTCTGGTGCCCAGTCCTGGGTTGTAAAATTTTCCACTGGGCAGACGCTTGTGTTGTTTTGACATGCCGCTGTCGAAATCCACAGTAACATCTAAATGTGTCTGGCTCTCCCAGCTCTATAGACAGCGGTCGCTTAGCAACGCCGGCTGTCACCTCCTTATTATGGTAAATTCTAATTGGCCGCGAGCCTGGCGGAGATGCTGATTAATCACGACTGACAATGCCATTGGTTATGCGCCCTGACATTTGCTCTGTCACCGACTCCATCACGAAATTTCAGCACGGCGAGGGTGTTTAAATATGCAAGCGATTAGTTGCACATGGCATGGTAGGGAGAGGAGAGTTTTGCATTTTCCTGGCGGAAATTAATCTGCCTTGCTGCAGGTCATCGGCTCTTTGCTCGTGGACTAACAAAAGATAACGCTGCACTCCCCTCAATTTGTGGAGAGCAACCTCTGCCGGCACCAGCCGGGCAGGCTTGGCTGAGGAGCATGGTGAGGGCAAGAGAGGGGGGCCCCGGGGATCCTGCTCTGGGGCTGGGCACGCACAGCTTTGCAGGGTCTGGCTGATCAAACCGGGCTGGGAGGAGAAGTCATGGCACTCCCTTTGCATGGCTTGGTGGTAGAGCTGGAATGCAGGAATAGTGGTAGGAGGTAAAATGAAGGGCTGGCTGGTGCCTGGTAGCTGTCTTGCATGCAAAGATTGAGATCTTTAATTTTAGCCTGATAATCAGCTTTGCCCATGCTGCCTCTTCCAAGGTCTGTGGAAGGCGTGTGTGCATGGGCTTAGGGTGACCTGGAAATTGTCACTTTCTCCTCCCATTCTACAGCAGGTGGGGCAAAAGAGGAGTGGGGCAGGTCTCTTTGAAAGGTTCAACTTTGCTTTTCTCTCCCATGCCTTCACCAGAAGTCTGTCCATCTCTACACAGACAGTCACTCGCAGCAAGCCCATGTGAGATTAAGAACTGCTGCTGAACGGATGTGCTCCTCAGCCTTGCATTTCGTTTTATATCCAAATACATTAGCAGTCCTGGGATTTGAAGTTAATGCAACTTAAGCCCCTTGCCCATGTGCTTTTCCTGCTGTTGCTTAATTTAGAAGCCATACCAACACTTCTCAAAGGAAATCAATGCTCATTAATTATGATCTCACTTTTTAACTCTCCCATATTTGGTACTCTCTCAGAACCTCTACAGCAGCATGGAAACAAAAATACCATGTTCTAGTATTGGCCATACTACAGAGTATTCAGCACTATCTGCAAGACATCCTGTTTATAATCAACCCTTCCTCTCTACTTAGGGTTACAAACACAAATTTGGTACTAATTTATTGCATAAGAACCTAGATATGCTATTTTATACGTATTTATAAATACTACTAGGACATTCCTTATTTCTTCTTCCAAGATATTAATTCCTCTGACAAAATCTCACTCCAAAGTCTTCCACTCTGTTCACTCTGGATGTCTGCCTACCTTTGTTTGTCTATGCAAACTCTCCAGTGGTGCTGGAGAGACTGCAGACCTCGCAAGTGTCTTTGGAGAGTGGTTCCCCTTGAGTGCTGCAGCCCCTAGTGCCACTCCAAACATAGATTTGTCTGTCTGAATGCTCTGAGAGAATTGGGAGCTATTAGCCTGCGACAGAGCAATAAATGTTAACAACTCCTTGTGCTCCCCATAGCAATCACTTCAGATGAAAGATGCACCGAGGGATAGAGAGTTCAGCGTAGGTTCCTGATATCTCCATTTCAGAAACACAAGAAAGGACAGTTTCAGGGCTAGCAAGAGTGAGAAGTGAGAAGCCACTTTGGCCTGGCTGCTGGAGGACAAGACCCCAGACAGAGCTAATGTGTGTTGCTAAGATTTAACCTGCAATGCTCCACAGAGGCACCTGCAGCTGTGGGCAGAGGCAAGCTTTGCCTTTGTCACTTCAAAGAAGAGGTGTAATGTCACTGAGCTTGAAGAATTTCCCTGCAGTTTGGCAAATATCTCCAACAGCCAGCCAGCAAATGATGAAAAGTTGATTACAGAAATTTTGAATTTTTCAAAGTTACTGGAAATGGACTGAAACTAGAGGTTATAGAGTTGTTGGGTAGCCAATATAGTGATTTCTGTGTGTCTGCAGAGAGTTGTTTATTTAACATTTTTCAAGAGTTTCTGACATCTTCTCCAGCTTTCTATCTCTCTTTTCTCAATTTGTCTTTAAAAGCTATGCACTGTTTCACTGTTGCTTTTATGGATTTCTATGTATTGGGTGTTCTCCCTTTTTAATTTTCCTTTTCTAACAAGCATGTAAAGATTAGTAAAGGAGTCCACTCCAGCTGAAGGGAGGTTTGGCTCTGGATAACATTAAATACAAATACTATAGTGGTGGTGAGTATAGCATAAAGCAATAGACTTGTAAGCTTGATCCTGCAGTAAGATTGGGTAGCATCCCATGTGAGATGCCACTGGAGGTGGGAGCAGATCTAACAGTAAGCTCTTTCCAGTAAGACCCCTGAATGAACCTCACAGTGCCATTGCTGTGGGAGCACTAAGAATGAGAAATGAGAGACAGGAGGCAGGAAACCCAAGAAATGTCACTTCCAGCTCTGCCATTGACTGCCTGTGGGTGATCTGACAGAAGCTACTTAAATTCTCTGCACATGAAACAACTTTTATCTGTTAAGTGGGAACAATACCAATCACTGAAAGTTGATCCAAGATGTAATTCATGAGGAACTGGTGAATTGTAATACCTAGAGGCTCTAAGTAACAGAAACATTTCCCAGTGTTCCTGTCATGCTCCCCTCAGCTGTTATGTATTGAAAAAAGCTGACATGTTAGTGATCTTGCTGTACCAATCTTGATTCCCTATTTAGTATTTCTTATTTTGTTCCTCTTCTTTTTGCTGTGATGATCCTGCAGTTCTGGACCCCTTGTCAGACTTGATAAATAGCTTTACTCTCTTTTACAGCCAACACCAGCAGAAAACCTATTGATTTTTATTTATTCTGATGGTGCTGCAGTAGTCTTGTCATCTCCTATCAGTATACCAGGGATCCTTCCCTCCATTAACAAACCATTTAAACAGAACAGAACACAAAAATTAAAGAGAGCACAGCTTAATGTAGCATTGTCCTAAATAGCCTGTGAAGTGGAGTTTGTGTTGAGGCATTTCTTTAAAACAACGGGAGACACAAAGCAGAACTTGTAATAACATGGCAGAGCAGTGCAGAAAAATCCTCTAGTGTCACTCTCAGGCATGTAGATCTTTCATGTCCCATTAGGACATAAGATCTGACAGTCCAACCATTAAGATTTCCTTGATTTGCTGTTGGTCTGTGCACATTGGTCAAAGGCATTTTGGCAGTGGCTCTGGAAATTGCTGTTGGTGGTGGACAAAGCAACTGTGCTCACCTGAGGCAAAGCAAATCACTAATGTAAAAACGGATAGGTGAAATGTGCATAATCTTGAGCCACAGGCCGATGTCTTGTTGAGTTGCTCATTTTGGTAAGTTGTGCCCAGGAATAGCAGGGCTCCACTCTCAGGTGATGGAAACAAATCCTCTCACAAAACATCTTTCTGACACTCTGCTCTTTTCCTGGTTTTATTCAGGGACTTGAAATCTGGAAGAGAAGCAATTCCTGTGTTAGGGATGTATTCTTTTTCCTTCTCTTTCCTTTATATTTCATAACGTTTGTGGGACAAGAGGCCCAACACGACTTCTGCTTGCTGTACGTGAACAGTAAAGCCTCCAGCGTGTCCATCTACAGTGAATAAGATCCAGCCTTCTAGTATTTAGTTTGGACTAGTGATAAGGGGAATAATAGTACTGATGAATACTGAGGGCCACATCTAACTAGAGGAACGTGACTCTGATGCCTTTGAACAGTGCAAACATCCACATGCACTGTGCATACGCAGAATCAGAAGCTAATTGTTGTTATGTGCCAAATAGCATATTGGCAGGATTTATACAGCAAAGCCCCTGGCATCATGAAAACCCTAACCCCAAATGCTCTTCTTTGGCAAAAAGAAAGAAATTTGGACTCTGGGCTACTCTTGCTATTAGATAACTGTCAGATCAAATATTTACAGGGACCATATTGTTTAGATTTTTCTTCATCTTGTTACTCTCAGCCAATCTGAACCCAGAGCAGCTGGGGTTTGTTTACCCACCAAGAACTGAATCTCAGGCAGGTTATGCAGGTTTTATATTCTGACTGGCAAATGGGAATGTATGGGAAGTCACTGATACCCAAGGCAGTGTAGATCAACATGTCTGTTTCTGTGCCAGTTTCCTACACTTGATATAGTTCACCTCCCTCGACACTACTTTATTTTTCTTTACAATTGGACAAAGACTTTGAGGTATTATGAGACTTGAGAATGTTTCAGTCTGTGTTCTTTGTAGTTCACAATCTTGGACTAATTTATGTCTCCCAGGGGAATAAAAACCCAAACCCAACCTAGGATTTCAGAGTAGATATCCCCTGTAGCTTTCATATACAAATAATTGTCTTATTGTCATATCATGCTAACAGTAAATCAAATGCATGTGCCCCCCTCCCTATTTTCCTGGTAAGATTTACTAATAAAAATACCTTATGGCTAGGAATGAATTGCAACAGTATTTTAAAAGGCTGGTGGAATGTGCAAAGTGCAGAGGTGCTGTGGGATGCCCTGGCCAGACGTACGTGCCCCTGACGTCTCTGCCAGCTGTTGAAAAGTGATAGCAACCAGCTGGCTGGTTGCAGATCCAGTGATATGATGAAGAATAAAAGAGAAAATAAGGCAATAAAAGGAAAATCTAAAATGATCACCATCTGTTTCGGTAACACCATACCTGTTAAATAACGGATTTTGATTTTGTTCTCCTTGGCTGGTTGAGTTCACTGAGGGGGCTGGACCCAGAGATTATGAAGTATTTCACCTTCGTTCAGTCTGTTGAATAAAAATGTATTCATTTTGTTGAACCATTTGAGAAGAGGCTTGCTGCAGGGGACCTTCTTTGGAAAACCAAAAAGGGGAAGAAGACTACCACGTGGTGTGCACCTCCCAAAAGCATAGCAGCTACTTTTACCGAGCACGAATCTGGCATCAGAGTTGTCTTGTGAGACTGTGGCAAAGCCCAAATCGACCTGGCTTTGCAATGCAATTTCTCTCGTATGCGCACGGGACCTTGAGAGCAGCTAGACACATTCTTGACTCAGACTTCTGCCTTTGGAAAACATATTGGATGCTCCCGCGTTGGCCTTTTGACTGCGTATAGTCTTGCCCATGTGTTAAGATGGCAGTGTGCCTGCGCACAAAGTGTTATGCCAGTTTCACAGAGGTAGAAGTGCCAAGCAAAATGGACTTGGCTGGGCAGGCTGCATAGCTCTCGGAGTGTGCTGCGAGGCTGCAGTAAGTCTTTTTTGGTAACAAGAATGTCAGAGGAGTGGGATAAGTCTGTTCTCATGTTTGTTGACATCCGTATGCTGAAGGAGGTAGTTCAGGAAGGAAAGACAAGTTTCTGTGTGTGCATTGCTGATGCTTGGCATAGTTGTTGAGGCAAGAGTCCGGTATTAAGTTGTAGGCTGCTCTTGGTAGTCTATATGGGAAAGACCCATAGGACATAGTTCCTTTTGGTTCACAGCTGGATTGCTGCTACACCCTTCCTCTGCCCCCATATTTGGTGTAATCAGGGAAGTGTCTGATTCCTCTCATATGTAGGAGGCTAAAGAGACAGAAAGAGAGACTTTAATGAGGCCTTGATGTTTGCCTGTGCTATGGTTTCCATGAAGCCCTAAAGAAGAGACTATTGCACTGTTGGCTACAGGCAAGCTGTGGGTAAGACTACCAGACCAGCATGTGTCAGTGATGGGAAAGAACCCTTAGATGAATAAATTCACATGAATGTCCATTTAATGGCATCACCGCTTCAGAAAAGCCTTTCCTCACGTACCAATAGCAGTTTGCCCTCAGCAGCTTGTAGTGGTGAGCACCAGAAGTGCTGGGTCTCTGATGCCAATGCCTTTACAGGACTTTGGAAAACATTATGCCTTCTGCCCTGGAGCATATGTAACCTAAAAGTCCAAATAGAGATCATGATAAATCGTCATTTGGAATAGGGAATGATTAAAAAGAGAGGGGGATATTTTTGCCTGATAGCTCTCTGTGTATGTAGCCACAGCGGGGCAAGAACCATCCGTCAGGTAAGTGACACAGTCTCTTGTATTTAGGCCCAGAGCTGGAGAAGGGCATCCCTGTAATGTGTAGGTTTATTTTGAGCCAACATTTCGTCTTATCCGTGCATGAGTGCCTAACAACACCTGCGGAGGAACCTGAGAGTTCTATCCCATTTATCAGATCAAATAATTTTAAATAATTATTTTTTGTTTGGGTTTTTTTTTCTTAACATTTTAATGTTTTTTCACAATTCAGTATGTTTCTTTCTAGATGACACCACTGATAAACCAGGCCTGTGACATCCTGCTGTGTAACTTGAAAGTCTACGCAGATTCTGGCAAAGCTTTTGATATCCAGAGGTATGTTCAGCATGCCAAAAATTAGTAGCAGATTAAAAAAAAAAAAAGAAAAATGTCAAGAGCAGCAGTTATTCTAAATTCACACTTACTGTATAAAAGATTTTTTTCCTCCCTCAATTTTAAAAGTGGAGATCGTAGTTTAATAGAGGGTGTGTCTGATAAATGACTTTTCTTCCTGGGGACAGCCATTGCATACTTGAAAAGTAATTTTGGTAAAGCATCTAATGTATTTCTGGCAGTTATTTAATAAAGTTTTAACACCTGGAAGCACAAAGGAAGGCTGCATCAGTCCCTGTCCAGTCAGTTCTCTACAGGCTGCCAATAATGTACAAACATAAGAATTGATCTAGTATCAAATATTTCCAGTCCATCACCCTTTTGCTTTTTTATATATATATAAGATTTTTTTGAGAACTTAATCATTCTTACCACATTCTTCATAACTCCTCTCATGGCATGCTAGCTTTTTGTGAAACAACGGGATTGGTACTCCAGATGAAAATGCACCATTGATTTATAAAATGACATTTTAATATGTTCCATATTCTGCTTTCTCTCATTTGTTATGCATTTAATATCCTATTATCTTTTTTGTTGCTCTTTCATCAGAGGTCTTCACTGAACTGTTCACAGCACTGTCTAGTCCCTTCTCTAAGTAGATGCATTTCCTCTAAGACCCTGGGTAGTAGTTCAAATGCATTCTTTCTAACAGGCACTATTTTTGCTTCATTTTTCTTACACTTCATTTGGTGGGTTGGTCAGTGCCCTCAGAAGTTCTTCATGATTTTCCCCAAACTGAAGCAGCACAAATAATATTGTTTCATCAGAAGAAGTGGATATTTAGCCACAATTTATTAATATTTTTTCAAGTACGTGGACACGTGCAATTGTGTGTGTGTGTGCACAGAGATCTCTTTATTAAACAGCTGAAGAGATGCTATGAAATCTCAAGATACATTATACTAGACTAGTGCTGTGATGAAAATTGACCTTTCCAGTCCTTCTAGTCTTTTCCCTTTTTTCCATTTGTCTTTTGTCTTTGACTGGTCTTTTAGCTATTGATCCATTATAGGGTTTCACCTCTCAAGAGACACTTTGGAAAAGACCTTTTGAAAGTATAAATGAATGATGTTGACCATCTCGGAACATGATCTTCCAGTTGTTTTACCATACTACCATTTCAGCAGGTTTGACGTACTTATAAATGTGATTCTCATTCCACTGCAGTTTCACAGAATTGCCTTGGGAGCTGGTTTTTTGGATGTAAAGACCCTAGGTGTAACCTTCTGTGACCTTAGTTGTCTTTAGCCATTTTGTGTTTTGCCAACAACTCAAAATTTAGTTTTTAAGTTGGTTTTTTTTTTTCAGTACCTTGGAGAGGTAGATGATTGAGTCCTTCTGATATTATTGTTTTACAGGAATGTCCCGTCTTTTAACGGTTTAACTTCTAATAATGCGCTTTCGTTTGTGTGTGTAAGAGTTGAAGACTCAAAGAAGTTTCTTAGCTTTGCAGTGTTGCTGTTATCTTTCAAATCTGCTCTGATGTAATCAGAATGACAGCTCACAAAGATCATAGTTTAGAACTACTGATTCACGTAATATATGCAGGATGTAATGGGCCTGACTCCTGTTTTCTTCATATATGCTCACTCAGGTTAAAACACCAGAGATTGATTTTAGCCTCTTGTAAGCATCATGGAAGTACAGTCATTGCTTTCTTTACCACAGATCAGAAGAATCCAATTCCAAGGATATTTTGCATTCTTGGTCCACTTATCTCAAAACTTTATACAGCTGCTAAAGCCCACTAGGAAAATAAAGGTGGTAAGACAACTGGATAGATGGCCAGATATGCAGGGAGTGATTCAGTAAATTCTGAAGTTTCTAGATCATGGTCCACAGATCATTTGTAGTTCTCAAAGCACTGGCTGCTCCTCTACAGAGATACAGATTGCACATGGTGTCAGTTCCTCTTGGTTTTGTCCACGGAGTTACATTACAAAGGAGGTATGAAGAAGAAAAAGGAAACCCTTAAGCACCTTAGTTTCACTTAAGAACTTCTTGTCTCTGAGAGTTTAGACTGGACTGGTAGTAGGTATGGTTTTTGCAGTTTAAAATGAGAAAGGAGTGATCTCATTTATTAGGATGCATACTAAGAAAATGTTCATGAATCTCTGACGTGTTGCATTTAATTTCTAGGTCATAACAAGTTAAATTGTTTTTAATAAATTTTTAGTAGAATCATTGAGCTATATGAAAATATATTCACTTTGTAGGTGTAGAGAAGGTGATCATTATCAAGCATCAGCATTTGTCAGAATGATGGAAACATCTCTTGTTGGCAAAGCTCAAATCTAAAAGCAAAATGAAACTCGGTGGCAAAAATTAATGCTATGTGATGTTCGTAGAAGAAAGATATTAATGGATATGTGATTTGTAGGTAATGATTTATCTTTCTTCAATTAAATGCAGGTGTTACAACTGCTTTACCTTGGATGTTGTTGGCAGTGTAGCTTTTGGTACTGAGGTGGATTCTCAGAAGAATCCTGATGACCCCTTTGTTAAGAATTGCAGAACATTCTTCGAAATGTCTTTGTTTAAGCCTCTTCTCATTCTAATCCGTGAGTATAGTCTACATCTGTCTACTTTCTTGTGGTAATTTCCTGAAAGTCATTCTCAAATTGTGAAACATGCTGAAGCCAGAGCAGGAGGTTTTATAGCTGACATTATTTCAGAGGTGTTCAGAATGCAACCTCCAGGCCAATTCTACCCTTGAGAGTTCCACCATATGCTCTACAGGTCTTGTCACTGTTCATGAAACTTACTCCAGAAACTGAGAGTCCAGGAGCACAATGCTCCAGGTTCATCTGAGAGGAAAGTTTCTGGGTCATGCCAATTCTACAATACTTGTTTTAATACCCTTCTCACTAAAGCAGAGTAACTGTCCTTTGGAACTTAAGTGTAAAGTTTTTGTGCACTTGGTTTGCTTAGTAGAGATTGAAATCCTGTCCATTAACAACCCACTAAGGAAAAGAGGTGGAAGACCATAAACAGATTGTGTAAGTACTCCCAATTCTTTTTTGAACAGCAGCCACAGCCTGGTTGAGGGCTCTAAAAGATAAAGATCACAAGTGTCATGAGGAGAATGCATTTATTTTAGATGAATAGAGAGGCAATGCAAGAGTGGGGTATAAAGCCACGTAGTTCTAGGGCACGCAAGCTAAGGCTTCATGGTGGTGATGGTCTTCTTAATTCAAGGGCAGTGAGAATCACATCTGAGGAAGCCACAGCAGAATCAAGGCTTTTGAGGTTTTATCATCTTGTTGTCTAGACCTGCACGCAGTAGTATCAGGTGGCACAGTGGCAAAGTTTCCTGTGCCCATCTGATCCTGCTGGCATTACAGATTGCACCTGTACTCGCAGCACATCAACTGTTTCCTTCTGGAGTTGTGTATCCAAATTGCCCTGGGGTTAACGTTTAACCTGATTGCAAAATGTGATTTGTGACCAACTTCTTAATGGGACAGAAATGTGCCCCTATATGTCTAAGAACATGTCCTTCATTAAGGAAAGTTTCTGTAGTGTTTGGAGTCGGATTCCTTGGTTCATCTCTTTTTGCTCGTTCATTAATGTGGCGAGAATTCCCACAATGTAGTTGCCCTGTTGTCAGAACAAGGTTTTTCCAATGATTAATTTGTTAGTCTTAAGTTGTTCATAAGTCAATGAGGGGTTTATTAGGATGTAAGACTTCACTCAGGTTTCTAGGTTGTGACTATAAAAGTCATGGACTGGAGACCATCCTTGTGATAATATCCCACTTCCAGAGTCTGTGGCCTGTTTAGAGAAGCAAAATAAATAGAATCATAGAATAGTCTGTGTTGGAAGAGACCTTTAAAAGTCATCTAGTCCAATCCCCTGCAATAAGCAGGGATGTCTTCAACTAGGTCAGTTTGCTCAGAGCCCCGTCCATCCTGACCTTGAATGTTTCTGGGGATGGGGCACCCACCACCTCTCTGGGCAACCTGTACGAATGTTTTACAAGCTTCATTGTAAAAAAGTCTTCCTTATATCTAATCTGCATTGGCCCTCTTTTAGTTTAAACTCCATAGCCTTTGTCCTATTGCAAGAGGCCCTGCTAAAGAGCCCCATCCTTCTTATGGGTCCCTAATACTGGAGAACTGTAAACAAGAATGAAAACTACACAGTTTCGTGGGTTGGTGCCATAAGCTGCTAGGCCATTTCAAGATCCCCCACCTTCCCCATGTAATTGTCTGAGTAGGCAGGGGAAATAATGCTCCCCTTTGTTGTGGTGGCTCTGTGACATCAAAAAGCTGAACCAAAATCCTGAAGCATTGTGGAAACAAGCTTGGAAGGCACCTGTCTGGCAAGAGAGTCCTGGCCAGCAGGACATTTCTAAAAGGGAATCCTCTTTTCCTTCTATCCCCATAGGTTGGTAAAGGGAGAGGAAAAGAAGAAAAATTAGTTTTCATAAAAGGAACACATCACACTTGATAAGTTTTATAATACTAAGGAAGAGTGGAGCAGACTATTATATGCCTTCACAGTCTGATTCAATGTTTTCTTCTTTAAAATCTCTTACAGTTTCTTTCCCATTCATAATGATCCCATTGCTACGCATTTTTCCCAACAAGAAACAAAAGGAACTGAATGGATTTTTTATCCAAACCATAAAAAATGCAATTGTCTACAGACACCAGCAAGATGCAGCTGAGGTAAGGCTATTTCTGTGATAAATAAATGGATAAGCAAATATTTTGAGGAAGAACTGGAAGTGGCATAAACCTCAGTTTAAAAAGCAAACTCAATCTCTTTGAGCATTCAAAGTATTTTAGTGAAGATTTGATTAATTTTTAGTTTTATGTACCATCAGGCAGAATTGTTAACACATTCCAATATTGCTTGTCTTAGCATTTCTCTTCAAGTAAGGATGCAGAAATGTTACATCTGGGATGGCTTTTCAGCTTAGTTTCTAGACCCAGAAGGAAGCATTCAGCCTGTGGAATTTTTTCTCATCTTAAAGTCAGGTGTCATGTCTGCACTACTTTTCCTTAAGTACCAGAGGAAAAGAAGCCCTCACTGAGTGTTTCAACCCAGTCATTCCCTAGGAGCTGAGGCAGGTTTTATACAGTCCCATGACAGTTCCTGCTGCTTTGGAACGTGGAAAGAACCTGAATGTCTGGTTAGAGTAGTCACTTGATGTTGAGATGGCTAAATGGAAAGGTAGTAAATACCACCTGAAGTATGCAAACAAATGGCTACCCATTGTTAGCAAACCATTTGTTACCTCTTTTGTTTGGACATAAGGCACTCTGAGGGGGGTTTTTGTGTTTGTTTTTAATCATTCTTGTTTTATGAAGTATGTGAAGGCACGTACATTTTTATGAAAGTCTCTATTTTTGGTACACGAAGCATTTGGAACGTAGGCCTGTGCTTTGGTTCTATGATACAGAAGTTCTTCTTTTGTTCAAAAAGACAAGCATGAATGGAAATGAAATCCTAAGAATTCTTTTAATTTCATTTAATTTTTCCTTTTGTTTCCTTTCTTTTCCCTAAATTTAATCTCATTTCATTTCATTCCTTGACTTCTCATTTCATTCCTTTCATGAAAAGAAATCCTAAGACTTCATTTAATTCCATTTTGTTACATTTCATATAATTTAATTTCATTTTTTAATTTCAATTTTTTAATTTCATTTCCTTTTATTCCATGAAATTTCATTTCAATTCATTTCATTTAAATTCATTTTATTTCATTTCATTCTTTGATCTGGCATTTCATTTCCTTTCACAAAACGAAAACTCATTTCGTGAAAGTAAAGGCAATGAAATCTGGAGATTTCATCTAATTCCATTTTGTTACATTTCCTTTCATTCCATTTCATTTCACTTCATTTCAATTCATTCCATTAAATTTCATTTCATTTCATTCCTTGACTTTTCTTTTCATTTTCATTTATGACATGAAATCCCAAGATTTCATTTAATTTCATTGTTTCCTTTAATTTCTTTTCACTTTTTTGTTTATTTTTTTTTAAATTTCATTTCATTTCCCTTTATTCCATGATGTTTAATTTAATTTAATTTTATTTGATTTTTCATTTCAGTTCCTTTCATAAAATGGAATCTTGAGATTTCATTTAATTTCATTTCTTTAGGTTTCCTTTCATTTATTTTCATTTTTTTTATTTAATTTTTTTTTTCATTTCACCTTATTTCCTTTTATAAGTTTCATTTCATTTCTTTTCATGAAGGATTATAGATGTGTAGTGAGAAACAAAGAATATCTGTGAGAGTTCTATTTTTAAGGTAACTGAGACAAATTTTTGCATAACAATTGACATGAAACACACAACATACACAGGAAGGAAGCTGTTAATATTGAAGTGTAAGAGATGTTTCTTACCACTCTGAGATGAAGAGTAATGCTGATGGAGTTAACAGCACAGGTGAGAATAGATCCTCTCAGCTTATTCTCACAGCTTCGCCCCATGGCTGCCACTTTTCGGGATAAAATGGATTTTAGTTTAACCTACATTACTTCCAGGACACATTTAAAAATAAAATTTATATCCAAAGATATTGCTGCTCTTCGACTTTTTCTGCAGGGATGTCTCACTTCTCCATTTGTTGCAGTTTATCACTACATGCAGCTTGTTGTTCCTTCAGCCCACCTTTATCGGTCTTTTGTTTTTCTTTACATCCAAAAGATGGTAAGCACCACTGACTGGCCACAAACAACTTGTGACGGTTCCTGGCCCAGGCTGAGTGCTGCAGGAATATTTTCTGACAGTGATGATGTGTATAAACTGCTTGCAGGCACCTCATTTCTACTGCACAGGTCCAGTGTGAACTTTTAATGGCATACAGATGTGGCTGTAGGTATGGACAGCTTTAAATCAAAGATTCATGCCAAAGGGGGCTGCATGGAAAGTCTCTTCTGTGTATCAATTATCAAAGGATAAAAGGAACAATGAAACAAGTGGATGTGGATTAAAAGTGGTTGCTGTATTAACCATTATTAATAAAATGCTGTGTGTTTCTGTGGCAGTAGCACTGAGGGGATCGATCATGGGCTAAACCCCTCACTCTGCTAGAGCTGGTCACTCCCTTAAACAAGGGACAGCACAAAGAAAAGCAAGATTGTAATGACAAGATCAGGAGGCAGAAATCTCTGCATAATGCAGCCTGTTTGCAGGTTACAGTGGTTGATGGACCAGAGGCTTACGGTTCTATTGGAAGGGATATTGGAGGTGCTGGAAGAGATAACACATGGCAGGAGCTGCCCAACACCAGGACAATGTGGGGGAAAGTGCAAGGTCCGTGTTTGCCTTAGCAGTGTGTGCACAACTCCATGACTGCCTGTGGACCCGTCTGCTCCTGGACTTTTGCCTGGTTTGCAAAATTGGCATATGGGAACTTGTTTCAAGTGCTAGGATTTAGATGCTTAGGGCCAGATTTCTGAGGGCAAATTAAGTCCCCTTTGCAGTTCAGGATCGTTGTTGTTCAAAAGTGATCGGAAAGTTTGGAGCTTTCTTTTTTCCTCTTTTCACTGCCTGTCTTGTTATATGCTCTTATAATTTTGACTATTTTAGGTTGGTGGCACATGAGTCTTGTTACAAATATGGGCAACTAATATTTGCCCAAGACATAAAAATGGTGTGTGAAACAGAACAAAATGCAGCTTTTTTCAATTTAATGCAGAAATTAAATCTGTAGAGATTAGGTGTCCCAGATAGCCGTGCATGTGAAGGAGAATTATGTCTTCTGTCCTAGGTCTCAAATGATGAAATGTACCCACTGAAACCAGTTGGAGTTTTGGCACTGAATTTTAATAAGGCCAAGATATAACTAGCAGCCACTGGTTCTTTGTGCTAATAATGAGAGCTATAAGCAAAGTCTTATGGTCTCCCTGAGGTGCATTAGGCCAATGGGTATTCCTTAGTTTGCCGCATTCCTAGATGTTACATTGTGTGCATCTTTTACTCCCCATTGATTTTATCACCATTAAAAATGCTTTTGGGTTCTTTTCTTGAGGGGAGGGGGTGGGGAGGATAAAAAAAGCCTTTGGAATAAACTGTAAAACAATGAAAAGCTCCACGACAGTGATTCAGCTGAAGCTTGTCTTCCTCTCGTCTGCAGCTAATGTGAACAAAGAATAAAGAAAGGCCAAAAAACAATGTGACAAGCAAAGTCAGCCTGTTATCATCCCTGTTCTATCAGTAAATGAAACAATGCTTCTGAATGCCTAAAGATAATCCCATGGGTAGATAGTAATTTTACAGCCAGGTTTAGATCTAATAATACGCTTGCAGCTTATATGAGATCTGTGATGTCACTTTCTCTCATCCCGTCGGTTAGTGGTGCAGATGTCATTTTAATTATATATTATCTTTCTGTGGTCACTTGAATAATATTAGTCCTGGATATTCCACTCATTTGGCTTATGTACAAAAACATTTAATGGTTGTATTTAGAAATTTTAATATATTACATTTATTCATGGATTCAAATTATTGTAAAAGGTTTTTCCCACTATTTACAGAAGAGCAAATTTACCCTGCTCAGAAGAAACAGCACAAATTTAATGCACCACTTAACACCTACTTTAAAGACTCCAGCAAGACTTAAGTGTTCAAATACCTTATCCTGATTATCTGCCCAGGTTTAAATTTTTCCCTGAGGCAAAATGTTTCCAAAGACAGGACAGACAATTTGTTTACTTCAGTAAATGATACTTTGATAGGTTTTCATTTAATAATCTGAAATGCAGATGGTTTACATGTTAGAGCTATTTTTATATCATGTTATAGCTCAGTTCTTAACCTACTAGTTTCTTGTAAATTATGATGTCTAGATGAAGGAGTCTTTCATAGTGCTCAAAACTGAGGCTCCTTTCTAAAACTGTGGGTTGAAACTAAGCCTGCTGTCAGCAGATTAAAGTCCAGAGTTTCATTTGTAATCCATAGTAATAGCAACAACGGTAATGTAACAATTTAAGGCTATTGTAAAATATTATTTTTGGAAAATCACAACAGATCTGTGGGAAAATCCACTATTGAAAATACACATCCTTTAACAAGGAGAACTGGAGAATTCATAGAGGGTTCAACACATTCTTCTGACATTTCCTGATTTTTCCAGTCACACTGTCTGCTGTGAATGCACAATTCAAGGTCACAGATCCATGCCAGGCCGGTAGTGATCTGATGATGTTTCTGATGACCATCAGCTGCTTCTTGGTGGTCTCAAGTCTTTTTGGAATGAGAGGGTGACAAAGCACAGGGAAGTATCACCAGAACTATTCATTGGCATTTCAGTTCGCAGTTCAGTCAATGTGGCTGCAGACCTATGGACTACTTGAGTGCTTTTAATGCAAATGCAGAGCAGGCAGAAGGAACAACAGGAGAAGAGTGTGAAGGCTATGCTGCTGTGAGCCACGCTTCCCAGTGAGCGCCAAGGCATAAAGCCACGCAGAAACTGTACAGCATTGTCAGTCCTGGTGATGATCTGGCCTCCTTTTAATTGGTGTGGCTGTGGGATGCTCTGTAGTCTACTGTGCCAGGTATGGATCAAAAGAGGTTGTCCTTCTGTCAACGGTTGCAACCCCCTCCAGGTTTCCCTGCTTGCCATCCTGGCCAATCTTTTCCCTGATCACCGGTAGCTACAGTCAGTGGCTCTGCATTTCCCAGGCTGCCCATACACCTGGGCAGGCATGAGAGATTCCTGGTGAGTGGAAGTCCTTTGGTTTATCAGCATCAGCCATGGGAGCCTAAAAAGGTCAGAAAACTGAATTTGGAGTAACTCTGAAACAAAGATATTTAAATACTTGCAAGGGGGGGGGGGTGGACCTCTCTTGCTCTATGGACTAGCAACAGAAATGTGCTATAAAGAAGAGGTATCTTTTAATATCTTTCTGGGAAATTATGGGTTAGAACTTTAATCTCCTGAACACTGATTCCCAGGGAAAAACATGCAATGATCTCCCCTAAGGGGAAGAGGGACATGTGTGTGTGTACCTGCATTCTGGAGGATAAGCGACAATCTGAAAACCTAATTACTGTGACACACTGTTCTTTTCTCTTCCTTCCCCAGTAGTTCCCCGGAGTCCTTCCTTTTCATGAACTAATGAACTATTTTATTCAAGAGCTGCTTGAAATGAGTTGAGCAGAGGCAATCCTCCTGAAAAAGTCTGATCCTCTCCTTGTCAAGGGAAAGCTATACAATTACAAAGAAAACTTAGTTAAAAATTTGCTAAATACTATGTACATTCCAGGAGCTATGTGTGTGTTTGAACTGTGTAAATGCAGTACAGATGTTAAAAAGTAAATATTTTTCTACGGAAACAGCAGATGGGAGGATTAGACACCTCCTAATAGTGTGCAGTATTCTTGCCTTCGTAGAAAACCAGGCAAAATTTGTTTGTGTTAGGAAGAAGGTGGTGTCCATTTAAGGATACACACTATATGGCAATTTTAATAATCTATTTCTATTGATTAATAAAGTCAGTAAAACAAAGGATCAGTCTGGTCCTTTTGTTTTTCTAAGCCTGCTGGAGGGATGCTGTGATTCTGTTCTGCTGGGCTATTCTCACAGTTTGATCATCCTATTATCCACTGCCTTTGTCAGGTGGAAATGTGGACTTTCCAGAAAGGTAAATGTGTGTCTTAAAGATATAGATGAAATTTGGGCTAAATATGGAGTTGAACACAATTCTCAAACCTCAATTTCTGCTGCTTTTAGCAGAAGGGTATAATTCCTCTAGAATATGTTAAAAACCTTTTGAACATTAAATCTGGTGTCTGTGCTTGGGCAGCATACAGTGAGGAAAAAAATGAGTAGCATTATATTAAAAGGCATTTTAGTTATTCACCTTCTTTTAAAAGTCAAGCTATTTGCTTGTGGTTTAAATTGTGTTCCTTCCTTCCCAGAGTTGAAGAAATTTTAAAAAAATTGATTTATTTTATTTATTTTTCCTAAAGATGTAATGTGTTTTATAACTTTCTCAGGATTTCTGAACTGGGTATTTAAACATAACAAAGCCACAAAACCTTGAATGGAAATGGACTTGAAATCCCTATTACTTTTGGGCACCAGTTGAAATTTCTTGCTCACCCTGTTGTTAGCTTTCCAAGGAGGAACTGCAGGCTTACCAAATGTGGTCTTTGGGTTTCATGCCTGGGCTGAAGTGTCTGGCTGAGGTTTTTTCATCACCCCATGCAGCTCTGCAGTCTCTCTGCTCAAAAGAGATCAAGGACAGAATAAGCAACAAGAGCAGTGGCTTTCTTGCCTCCCTGAGGCGTGCAGGAAGAGTTTTGCATTACTGCTGCATCTGTCCCAGTTCTGCAGCTCAGAACACCTGTGAGCCCAGGGCTTTATGAGCACTGTGGCCACAAGAAGTTAGCAAATGTCTGCTTGGTTACCTGCTGCCAGCAAGCACGTGGCAGGTCTGCTTGCTATTGCTCACCCTCTGCTCTAATGCACCCTTGTACTGTTTCCTTGGTTATGGCTCAGGGTGCTTCATGGGCTCTAGACAGGGAATAGGCAGATGGTATCATGTATGCACTGTCTGCCCCACTCCAGCAAACCCTGCAGCAACCCTGACAGCATAATCTTAGCATCTATGATTCTTTGATGCCTCCACCTCTCTCCGCTCACTTGTGGTCTTTCTCAGCTGCTGCAGTGTATCTCCATTTCTTCTCCCGGAGGTGACAGGAGTGATGTCCCTATCTCATATTTCACAGATCCCACCTCAGCTACACTCTGGGGTTCAAAGTGCCATCATGCACGTGAGCCATCTCCATGACTTCTTGGAGCACTGCTCACATAGAATCGCAGAATCATTTAGATTGGAAAAGGCCTTTAAGATCATTATGTCCGACCATTAACCCAGCACTGTCAAGTCCACCCCTAAACCATGTCCACCAAGTGCCACATCTACATGACTTTTACATACCTCCAGGGTTAATTGAACCCCTTCCCTGAGCAGCATGTTCCAACAACTGACCACCCTTTTGATGAAGAAATTTTTTCTAATATCCAGTCAAAACCTCCTTTGGCACAACTTGGGGCCATTTCCTCTTGTCATATTACTTGGGAAAAAAAGACCAACCCCCACCTGACTCCAGCCTCCTTTCAGGTGGTTGTAGAGAGTGATAAGGTTCCCCCTGAGCCTCTTTCTCTCCAGGCTAAACAACCCCAGCTCCCTCAGCTGCTCCTCATCAGACTGGTGCTCCAGACCTTCCCCAGCTCTATTGGCCTTCTCTGGACATCTCAGCCCCTCCACATCATTCCTGAGGAGCCCAGAACTGAATGCAACACTCCAGGTGTGGCCTCAGCAGTGCCAAGTACCGGTGATGACCATGCTTCAGTTTGCAAGAACACAGACATGTACTAAAGGACAGAAATTAAATCGAAGCACCAGGGTGTTCATGCTGGTTAGTCTGGTTAAGTCTTTGCATATCCACAGTTGCCAAGAATGATCTTGCAGATACTACCAGGAAAATGTGAGTATCTATGCAGGAAAAGCTAACTTCACTTTCTAAGAGATGCGTGGTGGAGCTTCATCAGAGGGCCTTCAAAAAATTGTGAGTTTGGCCCTTTCTAGGCAGAACAGGGGAGGCTCAGATGCTCCCTGTAGCAACATTAATCCACAGGAAGTCACTAAGCCAACAGGATGCCCTCACAGTTAAAAGGAGGAAGGACTTAAATGCTTCTGTCAATAAGTTTTGCGTGTATTTTCCTCCTGTTTTCACCAGCCGGTATGAGAAGTGAAGATGGACATTTGGCTTTGCCAATCTACAGCATATGAGAAACATTTTTTATTTGAGAAGGGTGGGATTTTTAGTGCTGAAAAAAGGCTTTTTCATCTAGACTGAAAATAAATAAACCCACATGCTCAGTTGTTGGTAATGTCAAGGTTTTTAGTGACTTTTAAAAATTGTGTTTTCATGGTAAAATCAATCTCTTAAAATACTGTTTATCAAAAATCCAGGTCAAAAGATAGCTTAAGGACTTTTCCAAATAATGTTTGCAGTAAAACTTACCTGAAAAACTGAAAGAGGAAAGAATTGGAAGGCAAACCTTCCTTTTTCAAAGAAGCCACCGCCACCACTGAAGGAGAGATGAAAAGTCCTCTTTTTTATTTTTTTTTTCCTTCTTCAGGGTGCTGGTTGTTGTGGCTGTATCCTGTTTTTCCTCTTCTTGATACTGAAGGGCATGGAGTGGTCACAGCTCTATTTTATGTGTCCATTAAAATAAGGTGAGCAAGAGCTCATTGTGCTTTGAAGGTGGGATCCAAAGAAAACTGGCCTTTGTCACTGAGTTTTGTGGTGGCTTGACCAGCACAGGCAAAAAACCAGCAGATGAGAAAGCAAAAAAAAATTATGTGGTTGCTCCTTATAAGGGCCTGGGTCTTTTGCTTCTCCTGTGCAATGTGGACCTGACCCACCTCATCATGAATTTTTTGCTTTACCCTCCTTTATGATCACAAAGGGATCCTGTGCTTGAGTGAGGTTCAAACATTGAAAATCCTGTTTATGCCTGTAGTAATTCCCTGTAGGCAATAACGTCAGTGCTGGCCACTTGTCCCAGCCTGATCCTGTGCTAGTAATGAGTATTCGCAGCATGCATTTCAGTGTCTGATTAAATCTTTCTGAAAGGCCATCTGTTTGAGGAGGATGTGGCATTGGCTTTAATACTTTTTATACCTAGTACTCAATGCTGCTCTTTCATGACCTGAGACATAAAGTTTGTCCCCTTGGTTAGTTAGCAACTTTCCTGATACTCTTATCAGAGAAAATAATTGAATCAGGGCTGTTGCAACCCGGTGGGTCACTGTGCATATTTGGGGAAATGTTCCTGCGTGCTCAAGCCACAGAAATTTCACACACCCAATGAGGCTTTGTTGTGTCCAGGCCTGAGAAAAAGGTCTCTGTTTTCTGGACAGGGAGTAAAGCACATCCAGCTGCCTTTCTTTTATAGCACTCAGACTTGAATCTGATGCGGTCATATATATATATCTGTTGGTACATGCCAAATCAGTAAGTAATCTGGCCTTTCTGCTGCATGTTTTCATCTGTGCAAAATAGCCAGCCTAAGCAGTGTTAAATCTGTCTTTCAGGGTCATCTTCCTATAGGCTTGGAAACACAGTTTGCCTTTGTGATTCTGTTGGCATAAAGAAAATCTTGCCCAGCCTATCTTTTCCTGCTTCCTGTCATTTGTTTTCCTTCATGGTATGGTCTCAGTATTCACCCCTTCAGCTGAAAGGGAAAACTGTTACCCTGAGGTTGTGCACATTCCCTTTCTTTTGTAACTTGTCTCTCTTACTGTTCTTCATCTCTTCTTTACTTTACCCTTACAGTGTACTCCCCACAAGTTTCTCAGAAGATTCTACTTGAGGTCACTGAAAGCCCTTCCTTTTCCTTCTTCATCTGTGATCTGGGTGTGGGGTTTTCAAACCAGCAAGCAAAAGGAATTTTGCATTAAATTAAATAATCTGGAGATTAGCTTTCTGCACAGCAGAGTGGTTGTCTCTAATGCCAAGGTGGGATATGAGATCTAATCTTTGTTTACATAGTCTTTTGTTTGTTTTTGCTTACTGTTGATCTAAATCTGCAAGGGGCCTATTGACTAGGACCAGGAATTTCATGTATAAATTTTACCTTGCTGTTTAGAGCAATAGCATGTTTGGGTACTTTCCCACTACAAGCAGGCTTTCTTCTGACGTGTGGAACTAGAGTGTAGCATCTAAATTCTTAATTTAGAAAAAAAATCATGGATTTACTGACCTAATTGCAGTAACAGAGCTTTCCCTTTCTCTGTCAGTTTTAACAATTTCAGTTTTGTCTTTCCCATTTCATCCTTTTTTTTTTTTCTTTCCTTCTATCTGTTGTTGGTTCACCATTCTTCCTTCTTGAGTCGCTTCCAGAGCCAGAAGGGGAGTTGCAGTACTTGCGGTATTAGTAGGTGATCTTTGAATTTGTCTCTTCGTCTTTCTGTGTCTCTGTTTGCCTACAGTGACCTGTCCTAGCCCCACGCACTGCCTCCTTTTTGCAATACAGTGTGACCTTTTCTGAAGCAGTTATGAAAAAGCTGTTCCATGGTATTTCATTCTTGTTCAACCATCTTGTCCATCTTTTGGCGTGTTTTGATCTCTGGAGGTTTTTTCCTTGATCTGTCTCAGCTGTTGCCATCTAGTTTGCACTCCTTTGATATTTCTCCCTTTTCTCTTGTGTCTACTTACCTTAGCAGATCTATGCTCCTACTGATAAGAGGCACTGACAGTCCATCTTGCCAGCAGGAGAACTGTTTAAGTGGCCAGCATTTGGATGCCAAGTGCATGAAGTTGCTTTTCTCTTTAACATGGCGACGAGTCAGTCTGACCATCTCCGTGCACAAAGGCGACCAGCTTTGTTTGCTGGGGCAATTCTCTTCTTGCCACCGTGTCCAGGCTGCCCCAGGGGCTGCCTCTCCCCACCTGCCCCTCCCTCCCCCCAGCCTTCTGGGGCCAGCAGAGCCAGAGGCTTTCGCTAGACCCCGTATCTGGATTTTGAGGAGAATTTAACATTAGAGTTACTTATTATGGAAAACGACAGATTGTCTGTCACAGGTAACCTCGAGGAGAGGCTTGCTGAAATGTGCCCTCGATGTCAGCTGGCTACGAGGCAGGAATCCCTGCATGGTGTTTTCCGTCTGCCTTTTGTTAAGAGCAGCCTGAAGGATGGTGGTGATTCCTCTCCCTCCTGAAAATCCACCTAGAAAATCCTGCATCCGTGGCAGTCAATGCTGCCTTGCCCTGCCTTCACAGCCTGTGAGGGTTCAGGGCTTTCTCCTCTTCCTTCACAGCATCTACCCTTCATTTTTCCCTCCCGCTGGGATAAGCAAGCTATATCTAAGGGAGACAGAGACTAAAGGGGAGCTGAGCACCTCCTTTCTCTCTTCAACAGAAATTTACACTTTTTAATAATGTAATCTCAATTAAAAACATACCAATTAAAATGGGCTTTTTAGTAGCTCTCTGGGGAGAAGGAGCTATAATTCACATTAAAATGTAAAGCTTCAGAAGCAGGGAGAGCTAGGTGCTTTGCAAGTGCCCGAATATTCAGTGATTTTAATTACAGTGGAAACTTGATAAATTGCTTTGTGCCACAATCCATTATTAACAGCTTAATGAATATCACTGCTGCCTCTTTTAAACTGCTCCACGCTGAAAATGATTGTCAGTATTTCAGTTGTGAACTCTGATTTTTTGGCATGTCTGTATATTTGCCCCTTAAAGAGAGAAGGTGGGTGAAAGTCTGCAGGCTTGGCTTTGGGTCTGGCTAAGTTCTGCTGGCTGCAGCATCCTGGGAGAGAGAGACAGGTGGAAAGATGGAGAGGTGGAAAACACTATTCCCAATACTATTTCACCACAATTGGGACTGGCCAGGGTTTAAATCTGCCCCTTGCAGTTGAGGAGCAATGTCTTTGAGCATGCAAAGAGCCAAAGAAGGGATCACCAGATCACGAGGCTGCCTTTACATTTGCTGTTTCTCTGCGTAATACACATCAAGGGCAGAGGACTGCTTGGGGTGTCTGCTCATGGGTAAAGGGAAGCAACAGTGTCACAGCCCATGGTCAAACGTGCTGCTGCTGAGCTTATTTTGGAGTGAGCAAGGTGCCAGTTGGTTTGAATTTTCCAGGTTTTAGCCAGCAAAAAGCTGATTTGAGGCATGGAATTGGGCAAGTCCTTTTGGAATGCTGAAATGTGACCGGTGGTTGTGCTCAGCTTTGAACAGAGCTAAAACAGTTATTTTTCTCTTGACAGTTATTATGGCTGTAATTGTGCTAATGTTACACATATTTATATGTGTATTTGTAGTAAAATGGTACCTTTCCCCCACTTTTCAAAGCAGCTTAATGTTTCAAGGATAAAGGTTATTCTTAGGAATGATATTATTTTAGATACTAACAGCAGGTATAGGGGGCTTATACTTGTGCCCCATTGAAGTGTTAAATCAGGGGAATTTAAATAGCCATGGTCTGGCTTCTATGCAATTTATTATTTATTGTGGGTGCTCTGTTTTCAGTTGATCATGTGGTCAGACCAGAGGGTCACAATCCCCAAAGGGGATTACTGGCAGGTGTTGACAGGATCTTGACAAGATCTGAGTGAGATGCAGGATAGATCTCAGGACAGAAACGACTGGGAACTGCTCTTTTAATTCAGAGACCTCACAAGTGGCTGTATGGGATAAACGTGATTTTCCTGAGTATCTTGGGGGTTTGCTGTTATTATTCTAATTATGTTTTTCTGAAAAATAACAAAAATGTATTCACTTTCACCATCTCAGAAATGCTAACATTATTCATGATGGTGTTAACTTGCACCCTGCCAATTACACAGGACTCTTCTGGGTCATTATATCGATAATTACAGACCCGATTTTATTTTTTTCTTGTGAAAAATCTTTCGTTGACAGAGTAGTAATGATGCCTGTAAGTTCCTTAAGTATTGCTCAGTCAGGGATATGTAAGATGTGGGAGATGTCCTTGTATTTTTGGGGAGAAAGACAGCTCGTATTTGGCATGCTGGTAATGTTTCTGCGGTTGTATTTTTAAATTTTTTTTTTAGTTTGACTTTAGGAAGCATTCCAGGCTGTCATTTTTCATGTATCCCTGTACTGGCAGAGGACAAAGTGGCAGGCAGTATATAAAATGTCATCTAATTTTTCTTTTGTTCTTTAATTCACACACACGTGCTGCTTCTGTGTGTTTATCAGTGTGCACAAAATGCCTATATTTGCAAGATAATAGCTGTGTAAATATTAGAAAGTCATATTGAAACTCCGTGAAGGAAAGGAGAGCAGGGGGAGAATCCTTCCTGCTACCGAGGAGCCATCTATTGGATAAAACCCATAACTGAACCGAGCATCCATGAAACTGTGGAGGATAACACAGTTTGTTATTGCTCACTGGTTAGCTGAAAATAATCCTTTCCTTCCCAGTGCTTTCACCCACTGTGTTAAAAACCTGTATCCCTTCATGCACACGAGTCATGAGAGTCAGATATAGATGTGATTTGTGTACTTACAGTAAAAGCCAGTTTAATATAGCTGAAAATCCGGGATAAATCCTAATGTAGGGTGCAGGTGTGATCATGAATGGATAAGCCGGCAGTAGGATTGCCTGCCAGCAGTGGAGAGCAGTTGCTTGAAGAAGTGATAAAGACAATTTTTTTCCCCCATATTGTTAATAGAGAATATAAATAACATCAACTGTACATTTTTTTAGGAGTACGTGCCATTTATGTCAGTCTCAAACCCATGATTAGTTTAGTTAAGAAAAATTTTTTTTTTAGTTTCCTGAAATTACTTTAAGGCATCACAAAACCAAATAATGAGCTGTTCCTTCCCTCAAAACATATGCGATCTATATGTTGTGTGATGCAGAAAGAAAGGATCTTGAACAAACCCTGGGGAGAGATGAGGGAGGGCAGGATGTGAGCAGTAAATTCCCTGAATGGCCCCGAAATGTCCTGATGGCTCTTCAAAGTGAGCGGTGGGGCTTTGCAAGGATGTTAAAAGGAGCATATGGGGCAGGAAGAGCAAAGAGTAAGAAAGAAATAATGAGATTCCTCTGTGTTTTCTTGAATGTCAGACAACTGCTAAAACAAGAAATTATTATTAATCTGGAATTAAATTTAAGCAAATAAAATTGTAATGTGTGGCAAGTAGAAAGAAGCAGAGGGCTGCCTGCAACAGCAGCCTTTAGTCAGCAATTTGAGTCAGCAGAGGGTCAAGCTTCTGGGCATCAGACACTTAGCCAAAAACACTCCCTTCCTGCATCCTCCCTTCCTCGTGCAAATAACAGAGGAGAAGAGTGTCACAGGGTTTAGTGGGAGGCCAGATGAGCTTTGGGAGAGGATGCATGCATGCAGTGTGAAGCAGGGTGGACAGCTTGCTGCTGGTTTGGGGATGGGTGCCTGTGCCACATGCTGGCATGCATGGCAGGGCCTGGCCTGAGCTGTTCTTTCTCCCCATCACTCAGTTATTTCTTGTCTTGTGTTTCCACACTGTGTATTCTGATAATGTCACTCCTCCCCCTTCAGGCAGCAAAACACGTGTGGGGCAGGAGAAGCTCAGCTACCGCACATGCAAATCCAATATTTATTGTTTGCACTGTGATAATGCCATGAGTCATTATCAGAGTGGTGTTATCCTGAATGTTTTGCAAATACAGAATGAGGAGGTTGCTGTCCACTGATATTTGCTGCCACTGTCTCTTGCTCACCACGATGCAGAGACTGGGAAAGCTGGATGGGACTCTGTAGCCACTGAATTTTGGGCTGTTTTCTGAGCCTTCCCCAAGTGTCCACGCGACGGAGGGAGCTGTGCGGGTTATGCTGTTGTGCTGTGACCTGGGCTGAGGCTGCCAGTCCAGTATGGCAGAGCTGCCAAGCAGCTGCCACAACCTACATGACACTTGTTTGCCATTAGACTGAATTTCATGGTGAAAAACTCTGTGCTTGTCTTAGATACCTGAGCCTGGTGCTGGAGGGAAACTCCCCAGAGTCAGAGACAATGGCCAGTTCAGTAGGGGTGTAAATGGACCCTGCTGCAGACAATCCCTTGATTTTACACTGAAGAGCCACTGGGAGGGTTTCCAGCTCTCTAGGCAAGCTGTGGGTTTCTCTGTGGGCCCACACAGTTAATGAAACAACCAAATAGGAGTTTCCCACCCATAACTGTAGTATCTCTTCATCCTACATATCACTTTAGCCAAGGCAGGCCTTTGGCTAGGATCTTAAATCCAGTCTCCTCCTGAAAGGGTTGTAAACATCTGTATTAACATTATGTCAGCTACAAACAGTTCTTTGCTTTCTCTTCATTCACTAAAAATTAGATCTGAAATTCAGATTTGTTTTCATCCCTGGTCTGTGTGGGACCATCTCGAGAAGGAGACTGCTGTTTTTCAAGATGTGAGCCCTCTAGTGCCACTTGCAGCCATATAAACAGAGGGGAGATGGGTCACTAACAAAATCTTGCTTTTAAGAATTCCCTCCAGCTTTATTTTCAGGTTGAATTAGGCTTACCCATCCCTCTGTGAGCTACTAATGCTTTAACTTTGCATTTTGAAGGTCAGAAAGGTGCAAAATTTTTGAGGAAGAAACTATCAGTACCTGTGCACTCTTCTCTCCTGTGAATGGAGGCACTACTACGTGAAAATAATTTTTCAGCAGTTTGATTTTTATGTTATCAGCATGCTTTATTAAAGATATTTTGAAATTTTATATGCATATATATATATATGAAAACATGTGCAGGTTGTGGAGTTGCAGACTTTATGGATGTAGCTGGTGAAATCTAATGATTTACAATATCTGTGGTGACTTGCTGGAGGAGGGGAAACCTCTGCAGTGACGAAAAAGGTCCAGTGCTGGAGTGGACTGCCTGGGGACACCGTGGGAAGTCAGGGATTCCTGAGTTTTTAAGAACAGGTTAGACAAACAGCTGTCAGTGCTGGTTTGGTTGATGTTGCCTTGTGGCAAGGGGATGAAGCAGATAACTTGCTGAGTTCCTTCCAGGGCTCCTTCCCCTCTGTGATGATGCTTTTGCCTTAAACTCTTTGAGTCTGTGTAAATCTGTTTTCATCCTGGGTCTTAAAGGGTTTTCTGAGATCATCATTAGCTTCTCTTCACGGTGTTTTATAAGATTTGATGTCTGTTGTACTGATTTTACAGATGGAGAAGCTGCACCAACTATAACTGTGTTTTACAGGCAAAAAAGGGAGCGCAGCTTAAAGCATCTCAGCTGCTGTGGAAGTGGCAGTGCTTTAACCAGTAAATCATATTGGCCACTTTGCAGGTTAAGTGGCAAACTTAGCCAATAAAATCCATATCATATTCTAATTTAGGCTTACTCTTGGCTTTATTTTTATCTTTTCTTTTTTAGAAGAAGGCTGGTCACATAGAGAAGATATGTTTTGTTGCCAAATTTAATGCTTTCTATTGTCAGGTGCCTTCATCTATTTCCTGACCTACCTGCCCCTCCTGGGGGCAGCTTTCATTTTGCCTTCTTGCGACATTATTGTAAGGACACTTCTCTTTCAAGTAGCAAGCAAAGGCATTGCTGTGACTTCTGACATCAAATGCAGTGTTATTGAATGCTCACAGGGTTCTCTTATAAATGTGAACTAGGGTCAAAAACTTGCATACAAGATTAGTGATGATAGTACATGAAAATACCATGTCCAAAGTTACACAAAATCTTCTCAGTCTGGGGTTTTATTATAAATATTAAAATCAGATCAGGCTGGCAAAAGGCTGCTCCACCTTCCAAGTCAGCACTCAATGAGTTTTTCTTTTTTGCTTTAAATTTAGTCATTTTTTTAATGCAAGTTACATCACTTTGTAAGACCTGCCTGCCCTCAGACACTCAGCCCATTCACAATAAAAACATTGCAGTGTTTTCTTCTGCTGATATTAGCAAATGCAAACAAAAGGGTTTTATCTGCCAGACTGAAAAGTCTCCCAGCCACTCACGAGCAATGGCCATACCCTGCAGTCCAGCAGAGTCCAAGTCCTTCCAGAGCTGAACATCACCTGCGAGAGCACCTTGTCCTCAAACTTCAGACACACAAATCTGAGGGCGTCTCAGTTGATTTCAGCTTCTGTGTTCAAGCATAAGGCAAGAGGACATTCTCTCTGAAATGTTTTGGAATTGCATGTATTGGCAGAGAAACTGGCTTTTTTTGTGCTTTCACTGAGAAACCAAATGAAGCCTGCAAGTGTTAGAGGCTGAATTTGACCCTTTCAAAGAAGTTTGGCAAAATGATCATTTTAGTGGGACTCCATTTTGTGCTTCTTTTTTCAAAAGGATCTGGGTAGCTACCGCAGTGCTTTACGGATAACTTCATGGTGACACAGGTTTGTCTCACCTAAAATGAGGGTTGCCAAATCAAGCTTACAAAAAGCTTCCTGGATATACATTGATATAGCAGTGTTTGTACAAGTTTGCTGAAATAATATGAGATGTGAGCTTTCTACCTGCTAGATAAGGGTTCTGAAATCTATCTTTTTTGAGTTTCCATCAGAGCATTTGAGAAAGACCAGGAGGGTCTGTACAGTTTATTATGAATGGTATTATGTTAGCAGCATCACATTTGTATGGCTTTCACACCACAGCAAGTGCTTTACAGACTACTGACCAATTACGTCATTTATTTTGATTCCTTGATTCATCATAAAGTAGATTTTTGTGTTTCTGGGCTCTTTTGAACTCAAAATGCAGATCTGAACTATCAGAGTGGTGCAAAATTTGAGCATAATTTGCAGAAAACATGACTGAAATCAAAGCATAGAGAACTAAAATTCAAACTGATCTATATTTGGGAGTTTTCCTTAAGTATTTTTTTACTTCAGCTTGCAGAGAAGTTGAACAGCTTAATCTCTCTACCAAAAGCATGACCCAAGGGCCCCTGGGTCCCTAAAGCATGGTGAATTTGCCAGAAGGTCAGCTGGCATGTCAGTCTTAGATATGAGAACACAACTTCCTGCTCAGAATGGAGAGAGCTGGAGACATCCCCGCCCCCCAGGACCCTGGCCTCCTGTGAGAAAAGTCACACCGCATCTCGCCTGTGAGCGGAACATCTCTCTCCTTCTGACAGCTGCAAAACTTGAAGGCTCTGATTTGAGGAGGGGAGGTGGGTCTGGCCTTCCCCAGCACCGTGCACGTCTATTCTTCCAGCGCGGAGCACATCGCTCGTCACGCCTCCGTGCAGAGCGATTCCTCTGCATGGCCAGGTGATGTTTAAGGAGACTAATGAGAGGAATGATACGGCCCAGAACACCGGTGTCAGGAAATATATTGCAAGGTGTCTATCTTGGGGAAGCTGTAAGCGGGGCTTGTCTTGTTATATATTTCAAAGGGGATGTCTGTGTCACCACCAAGTTAGACATTCACCCTGTCCCACACTGCATTCAAATGATATTTTATTTTTTCAAATCGTAGCTTTCCATTCAATTATCATTGGCTTAATGACAGGCTCTGTGTTGTACAGGGGCAAATCAAGAGTCCATCGCATTAGCACGCCATTCTTTTGTGGCAGGAATTTGTTTCTGAGGCCATTGTAACATAACTATGCAAGTGTCAGAGGACAGGATGGAGGCTATTATGGGCTTCTGCTTTTTGTGAGGGAAATCAAACAAATGTCCCTGATGGAAAAAGGAAGCCAGCAGCTGGATGTGATGACCAAAGAATGTTTTTGTGCAGTGGCACTGTAAGTACCTGGTCTGTTGTCAAACTGAAAAAAAACCCCTTTTTTAATATTTTTTTTTCCCTTCAGCTGTCAACCGAAGTGGAGAAACCCCCCTGTGAATTTTCATGAGATGCATTTTCCTTATTTCTAGCACTTAACAATCCAATTATATTTGGGTTTATGCTAGTATTTTCTTCTATTGCCATTGTTAGGTTTTGGAATCAGAGCGATTTTTCCATCCTGATGGTGCGGAAAAAAATATGTTTCATTATGACTTGTTATAACCCTGGAAATCTCTTCTCTCGCTTGGGTTGACAACGATTTTTTTATGTGGCACTCTATACTGATGCCTAAAGTGAAGTAGAATGAAGCATAAGGAAGAGAAGCTTTGCTGAAATATCGCTCCTGCCACCATGTAGAATTATCTAGGAAAAAAAGCTTGCTTCTCTCTAATTTTATGCTTTTTTTCCCCCTACTATTATTCAAGTAGTTTTTGCAAATGAATGTTGTTTTTGCAAGGTTTGTTTATGAGACCATTGCTCTTAGCAACCCCCACTCACCTGTGAGCAAATTATGTGGCACAGATCAGGTATCCGGTTGCTTCTGGATAGGATGACCTTAAAAACAGATTCTGCAACAAGACAAGCTTTTAAATTCCTAACCAAATATATTACGTGAGTAATAAAAAGAGCTCCTCAAAATGGCCACAGAGGCATTTCAGAGCACATTCCTGGGAATATTCACTTGTGCTTGTATTCATTAAGTTTGCTTTCAGCAAAAATTCTCATGAATGAAATTTTATTCACTAGTCATTATGATTATTACTTTGCTATCACAGCAATAACCCGATGCTTTGTATAAGGCCAGGACCTGATTTTGTTTAAGGCTGGAGAAACATCTTACAGGGTCTCCAGAGAGTTTATTGTCTAAATATAAGACCAGGCTCGTCTAACAGCTCATGACTGGGAACAGCAAACCCTCAGAGGGCAATGGGTTTGTTTACAAGAAAATTCACAGCTAGAGAAGGATGGATGCAGAACCATAGCAAATGTTACACCTTCCGAGCTACAGGATGCTCTAGTGTTACAATTCCACCGAATAGGAATTTAATTATACTTTTTTATGTTGTAAAGGTAGTTTAGGTGATGGTGGCTAGTCTTGCAGATAAAGAGACTATCTCTACAGGTGTGGTTCATTACTACTTGAATTAGTTTATCCACGCACTAATGAATGCACTGGAACTGGACTCTCTTGGTTTTTTAGGGGTTTTTGTTTGGTTTTGTTTTTTTTGGTGGTTTTTTTTTTGTTTTAAAAATGGCCTAATACAAATATATGTACCAGGGAAATCCCTGAAGCACAGGCTATGCCAAAGAGTTGGACTCTGAGTTGTGCAATACATGAACTCCCAGGGCGTGAATAAAGCCCTTCCTGGAAAAGTTAAACGGGATTTTTTAGCTATTCACAGCTGAACTCTGCAAGAAGTCTTGCTTCCTCCAATCTACAGGAATGGAGAAGAGGTATCCTATCATGCTGGTGGGAATTTTGCCCAAGTCTAGGCACAAGGAAGTATTTTCAGAGCTGCAGCTCATTTGCGGAGTACAATGTCTATAACATTTCTCGTGTGCCTTCACCTACTGCTGGAAAAGCACATCTCCCATGCCTTGGAGGAGATTCAGTCTGGCTGGTGAACGTGTAGAGTCCTTCAGCAGGCAGTGACTGGCACTGGCTGCTATCTGGAGCATTGATTTTTGGGTGTACCAGAGTGCAAGATGCTCATGGGTACAAGGTACATAATGGAAAGGTTCTGTGGGGTGGAGGGAAGGAGCTGTTATAGAGGCACTGTGCCAATCCCTTGTGTTATTCAAACCCCAAAATAACCATTCTTCTCTGCCTGTAGATCGATCAGAACAGTTTGTTGGCAGCAGAGCTAAGCACAGGACACTGAGTATTTCTCCTGTTTTCTTGTCTTGCTGCTCTCTTTTCCCATGTCATGTGAAAAATAAATAATCTGATTAAGTTGTTTGACATTTATAAATAATTAGTTCTTCCTTACTCTTATCTTGTTTTCCTGTCCTTTTCTCTGGCCCTTCTTTTTTCTACTTTATCTCTCAATCATCAGATCCAAGAAGTCATTCAAATTATTTATTTTTAACACATAAATTCAGCTTTACAGCACATTCTTTTCTTTTGAAGAAAGGCTTGGTCCCTTCTTTTGCCCATCCCACTGCACAAGTTGTCATGTTCTGGCACTGCAGTCACTTCTAAGTCCTTGAGCTATCATGTATTCTGTTGGTATTTGAGGAATTGAAAATCAATCACAGAGCCTTATGGCTTAGGTTCAGCACAATTCTATTATGCCCACTCGCAAAAGTCAATTCAAACCTTTTGGGTTATATTTCAAAGCCTAATCAAGCTTGCTGTCCACACTGGTTTGGAGTCAGCTCACTCTTAGCCATAGGTCTTTTTATTAGAGCTTTTGTGTCAGAAACTAGTTGAAAGAAAGCAGTTCTCATAACAGTAGAACCATTCAGTGGGCATTTTGCAAAGACAAACCGCCCAAACAGGTTTTGTGGCAGGGGAATGCTTACTGTTTTAATATGGTTCTGAAAATATGTTTTTAAAAAATTGTTTTAAAAAAGCTATCTTGGTACAAGTGTTCATAACTGTACTTTCTCGTAAAAAGATGTCCCAGTTTACTGAGATTAGATTTCAGTCCTGTCACGCTAAGCTGGTACAGAAAGTATTGTAGATGCAGCCCTGAACTTAGATGGTGGCTTTCATGCTTTGGACCATATGAACAAATGAGGATGGTGCATCCAAGCAGATGGACCAACTCCTCCAAGCATGAGTTGGGCTGCCTCCATCTGGCAGGTGCACATGGGGCCTGCAAGTACAGTGTCTGTGTCAGTCCCCTGATTTCCAGCAAGTGCCAAGAACTCACTCTAAGAATGAAAGAAGCTCTGTATGGAGCTAGCCGTTAGGAATCCTCTGTGAAGTTATGTACCTGTTATGAATTGGGGGCAGATCAGTCTCATCTCTCTGGGAAGAAAGCAATGACAGGCTCTTAGTTATGGAATTTCCAGCTGATTTATTCAAGTCTCCTCATTTGGTGAAAGGCTGGTGGCCATTCTGTGGGAGCCAAGTGTACACTGTAAATAGGAAGTAGCTCTCTGCTTCCATCTCCATGGAAGGCATTGCTCTGTGACCCATTCCTCATGTTCCTTGTCCCGCTGTGTTCTGCAGAGGCGCAGGGATTTTCTGCAGTGGATGCTTGAAGCCTGCGACTCAGCTGACTCCCTGGCAGCCGGGTGCTCGGATGTGATCGGCCCATCTGCTGCTCCCAGACAGAATGAGGCGCCTCTGGTTGGCAGGGCCCCATCTGGAAAGGCTCAGAAGACACTAACAGAGGATGACATAGCAGGCCAAGCTTTCCTGTTCCTGATCGCTGGGTATGAGACCACCACGAGCACGCTGTGCTTTGCCACCTACTTGCTGGCCACCAACCCAGAGTGCCAGGAGAAGGTGCTTCGGGAGGTCGATGAGTTCTCTGCAAAACACGTGAGTATGATGTGCTGGTCTGGGGCTTCGTGCAGGGGGCAAGGCAATGTGAATGTATCGATGCCTCCGTGGCACCTTCATGACCCCTGTTTGTCTCAGTTATGTATGCAAATATTAACATTAATATTTTCAGTCAAAAATTTAATATTTATCTATATTGTTTAGGTTTTTTTGGAAGCTGTTAAATAATATCACTTTAAAGCAACACAAGAGATGGCCTAGAAACTCTGTGTCATTGTGAATGCTTAGCCTTTAAAAAATATTTTACACCATTGAAATCAACCAGCTGTTGTCAGGCTCTAAAAATACATATTTCTATTTTTTTTCCGCTTGTACGAATGCTTTTATTGTTTTTGTGGTCAATTTTATTTACTGATCTCTCTAGGAGCATAAATAGTGTTCTTACAAATCATAAACTTCAAAGTTTTGCTTTAAATGTTCATAATTTTTTTTCATTTATCAGCAGAATATATGTGTAAGCTTAAAAAAACCTGATGATGATATCTAATTCTCTTATACTGTGTTTAAATTACTTCTCCTTCATTATCTGTATTTGCCAAGGGCATTTTTGTTTCCTGAACTGGAGTTTTTTAGTTGTTTCATTCATATATGGCAGGCCCAACTGTGCCCTCATGTCTGGCAAGTCCAGCTGACTTCCTTAAGGCCTGCCAAGATGTGAAGGTGCAACCTGGCCTGGAGTCTGGGCAGTTTACTGGGTACTGCTGGGGGCAGAGTTGCACACAGAACCCCCTACTATCCCACCCTAAGGAAAATATGGTTAATCTCCTCACCAGCTCCTGAAAGCTGACAGCCTAAGAAACCAAAGGGAAGTTGCTGGGAGAGCTATCCTATAGGATAGGTGTGTGATGTCGTTCACACCTGTCTGTCGACGGGGATGTGAAACAGTAAACTTTTCCATGCAAGTGCGTAGAAATCTGAGTGCAATCAGTGATTAACTGCCTGGTTCCTTAAGGACATTCCATGGGTATGGCCATGTCTACAGGAAGAAGTAGTGTGCTCCTGTAGGCACAGATTCATCAGCCAGCACAGCTGGTAGTGGGGACTGATGGGTACACACTCTATGCACCTCACAGTTTATTTTGGGTGGTTAAAGTCTGGCTCTCTGTGTACCAAATTTCCCTTAGCAGCTGGTCTGGTCTAGTTCCAGTTAGAAGAGCCCTTGCTGTGCACTTGGAGACTTCAGTGTGAGCCAGTGCAAGAGGTTCACATGGGGGTGTGCTTCTGATCCAAACTGGAGAACTAAATGGACCCTGGGTTTTGTATGGTCTGGCTGAGCTGCCACTCACTATTAGTAATGTTTCAATAATAATCAAATTTGAATGCTTACTTCTTGACTCTCTTGGTTCTCTATGAAGATTTTGCTAATAATTTCAGCTTTTGCACTGTCTAGGAGAGGTTATGAAGCTAGGGACACTTGTGGCAGAGAAGTCAGTGTAGAGAGTTGGCACTCAAATTAATTTCTGCACGTCAGCCCTGTACAAAGTCTGTGTGGTGCCTCAACACAAACTGGTGTCCTCATCCCAAACTGTGCTCTCCCATGTCATATATTGATTGGAAATACGTTTCAAATGACTACCCTGTACTTTATGAGTTGTCAGGTTTAGCTTTAGATGGTGTGTATATGGCTGTATGGCCAAAGAGAAGAAAGAGAGAAGGATAACGACTCATCTGCAGCCCCTGATAACAGGAAACCCGTAGATCTGATCTGTGCAGCCCCATCCTTCAAAATATTTCCTTTTATAAACAGCTCATGATTTGGCAGGGGGGTGGGAGGGGGCAATACACTGCTCAAGGAGCCCATCCCAGAATAAGGAAAAGGGTGCAGCAGTTCAGTCCCCTTAGTGACTGTAATTAACTACTTTTAGCCTAGAAAATGAGATCTATGTGAACGGTTTGCAAGTTACGGGAGCAGAAGCTATTTTGGAACTGGGTATATATAGATGCTGTGTTCAGTTGTCATGCAAGAGAGAGGAAGGGAGGGGACACAGAAGCTACAGGCTCACAGCTAGTTATCAACTCAGTTGCTAAGAAATTTGATTAGGTTATTGCTTGTACTCAGCACATCAGCTTTGCTCTTATCAAGGTGCTCTGCAATTTTCAGAAAGGAAGGGCTTTAGAAGGCCAAAACAGGGGGAATGGTACAGTCAGATTGTTTTGACATGTGGTGGAAGACTGTTTTAATTGCAGATATGCAAGTATTAAACACAGTACCCTCTTCAGCCAAATTTATGCTCAGGTAATTATAACTACAAAATGCCCTCCACCATGTCCCCCTTCCATCCTCCAACAATTTCAGTTGCCTGATGCAGCATGTTTTATTGCCCTAATCTGTGGTGTGGAGCTGCAGTCTGATTTTACAGCAGCGGCTGTGTATCATCCCAGAGATGATTGTACTTTGGTGGTGGACAGAGTGATTTATATACTCATTTACCAAAGTTTATAAAGACATGTGAGAGCCATCTGAGAAAAGGTGCTATAAATGACAGGCACAGCTCCAGCTTTTTGGCACACCAGTCAAAAACACAAAGCATGGTGACCTTGTAATAGCCAGTAATGGAGCAAGGTTGGTCCATCTGGGCATACAGCAGTATTTTGGTGGCTCTGGGTGTTGTACTTGAGGATACTTCTCCTTTTGCTGTGGTCTTCATTTGTCTGTCTTGCACAGTGGGTGCGTTGGGAGAGCATAAAGGCGATGGAGAAAGCTGAGGCACTGCTGCGTTCGAGATCCCTGGGCAGGCGTGGTGCAGACTGCTGCAGTGTGGAGCAGAAATACAAAGCTAGGTACTGGAAGTGGTCTAGCCCCAACACTGGGAGTTGGGAACCCAGAGGAGAGGCAGGTCTGACTGACCATGTTGTCCTGCTCTGTTGTGTCCAGCCAAGTTTGTTTCAGAGCTGTCCTGGGAGATCTCACTGCCAATCTCCACCACGCAGCCTGCATACGCTGTGGAGATGGCACTTCCAGGCAAGTGTCCTCAGAAAACAGTGTCTGAGTGAGTCATGGGTTGTCATCTTTTTCTTTTTACCTCCAGGACCATCCTTGTCTGCTTGCTAAAGGACTTTTTAGGTCTTTTCTTGACTGATAGCTCAGTGTCAAGGCTTCATGGTGTCTCTTTCCCTCAAAGTGAGAAGAGCCACCTGGCCCATTTTAGAGTCTGGCAAGCAGGAGAAGCCTCTAGCCTCAGTTATTGTAGAGGGCAGGACACACAGGTTATTGCCCCCTCACCTCTATCTGGGTCTTTAGGGTGTAGGGAAAGGGCGTGCAGAGCTTTTCATCTCTGGGGAAGCAGAAAGACAAAATACTGAGTGGTGACTACTTGTCACCAGGCACTGCATCTTCCCCTACTACTTTTGAATCCCTGTGTCTGCTCCAACTGCACTGGAAAAGACAAGCATAATTCTTCTAACACACAAATAAAAATTCAAATTATATAGACTTTGACCTGACCCTCTTCATAAATCCCTTGGGGGTGTAGTATGTACCCTGTGAAGGGCAATCTACTAAAAATAAGATGCACCTATTTGCTGCAAGCTTGTTGCTGGGTGTGCAGCTTGCTTTGATACCATGAAAGCAAAATAAACAAGATGAAAAGAGAGTTAAATATGAACTAGTGGGGGCAGGACGCCTACCTCTGTGTCTGTACAAAATAATATTACTTTCTGCAGAGGCCGCAGATCTGGGACAGCAGAGAGGGGTCAGATCCTCAGATGGGTTAAACTGGTACATGTTTGGTATTAGTACAGGTATGGTGATATGCATCAGCTGAGAAGCAAGCTGATATATACCAGTAAAGGAGGACATGGGGAAAAAAAAGAAAGGTTGCTATTTCAAGACCAGGTTATTTTTATAGCATTTGTGGCTAACCATCCCTGAACTGTTAGAGGCTATACAGTTGTGAAAGAGATGTTTTTATCCACATTCACCAAGTGAGAAAGAATGCACCCATGGTCTTCACCCTCTCAGTTTCAGTCAAAAATGACCCCTGTGCAGAGTTTTTAAAGAGCCCTTCACAAGACATATTTAGGAACAGTTTTTGCACTTGTGACTGATTATTTTATTGTAAAAGCAAGTTGATTTTTGTTTATTTGTGTGTGCTTAGCAAAATCATAGCAAGCCTGGAGCACACGCTCATTCTGAGCAGATGGACACTTGCTTCTGAGTGCCACTGTGTGCTCTGAGCTGCTCTGTGTGTTATGTCCTAAGTCACAGAGCTTAGGGCATGAAAAATTGCATCTTCCATGCTGGGGATTCCCTTAATGTGGGGCCTCTTATTTTACCTCTATTCCCACTTTAGCATTTAAGTGTCTCTCTCCCTTCCTTCTCCCTGCTCTCAAGCTTGAATCATTCACAATTATAAATATTTTTTTTGTTGTTGTTTTTTTACTGGACTGCGTGATGTTAGACAGGAAGAGTAGAGGCACAAAGCAGAGTGCAAAAACATAGGTGATCAAGCTAACTTCTCATAAGAAGTTATTTGTAACCCTGAGGTGAAATGTGGTGAATGGCTGTATGTATGTGCTCCTGATCTGTTGCAAAGTAAACACATCAGGTTAAACCAGTGAAACTAGGTCATTTTCTTGAGGGAGGAAAGCAAGCATGCTTGGGGCAGCTAAGGGGGGCAAAAGAGGTATGAGAATGAACTGCTCTGTCTCCATGAAATAAAGACATCCGTACTTGAAGGTGCAGAGCATAGAAAAGCCTGGAACAAGAGCTCCCTGAATTCTGAACTCACCTTCAGGAATAATTTACTGCATATTCTCAGTAACAGACAACTAAGCCTTGCACTGACAAATGGGAAGACTTGGTGCTACAAGCTTTGGGGTTTTTTAGCTCATATCTGTACAAACCTGTTGTTACTTAAAGCACCACAGGAAGAAGTTGCATTGAGGGATTAGTGCTGTGTACAGAACCTGAGATGTGTTGCTGCACTGATGTGTAAGGTTCCAGGTCTGGTGAAGGACAGAGTAGCAGCTCACTACTTCTTGCTGCTGATGCCTAGGAATACTTCCAGGAGCCCTGACAAAGGTGAAGGAGAGCACAGGAGTCAGGAGAAGTAAATAAAAGTGAATACATGAAAGAGCAGCTATTACCATAAAACATTCACTGGAGACTGCAAGACTGTGTTTTCCATTCTATTTTAAAAAAGCTTTGTACTACTCTAACTTATCACTGCTTGATATGACATTTAGAAACATCAGTGTGAGAGGAATGAGGAGCAGGATAAGACACAGCATGTCTCTACTCCATCCAATTTCCTATCCACACAAAGCACTAGTGTAACAATTCAGTGCTGGTGTGGCTTACCAACATTTTCACCTCTGTCTAGAGACTGTGAAGTTTAAAGAAACTTCAAAGTCCTGCCATATTCTCTCTATTTAAATGGAGACTTGGAGACTTTTCTTTAATATAAAGACATCTTCCTGTTCCTATAAATACTTCATTTGGTATAGCTTTAGGGCCCAGGAATATTTTTAAAATGTTTACAAGACTGTTTCGTCTGTATTTTTTCACGTCAAAAATATTGAATGATGCCACTCCAAAGACATTGCAATCCATAGTTTTGTTTATGAAAAGATACAGTTTAATTCCTATTTAACTGCTATGTGTAGTGAGTTGTGAATGGCCCAGGTTAAACTGGACTGATGCATAAACTCTTAATTTATGACTGATGATTTTGGTGCTACAATTCATCAGACATACTGGGTGTGGCAGTTGCTCATCTGGGGTAATTGTCATCATTGACTTGAGTGGAATTGTACTAAACCTCACATTGGCTTATGATTCTGCTCTCCACACTGAAAAGCTCCTTCACTAATACCTCTGCAGTCTAATGGAGGTGGCTTATTGAAAAGAGATTTTGCCATTTCAAAATTTTCCCTTCCCATAAAATTTCTAGAGCAGAGGGAGGTAGGACCATTTTTATGGTGTCTCTGTGCCTGATTGAGTGCTTTAGATTTTTAAGCAGTCTATGCAGACAGTCTCCTTGGTAGCACAGACGGTTTTCTCTGAGCATTAGTGAAAATGAGAGGTGAAAGTCAGAGAGATGTCACTGTCAGGGAATTACTACAACAATTTGCATGAGTTTGGTGCCTTTCATGCAGTATCTCAAGGCACTGTGCTCTCAGAAGCTTGCAACTACAGAGACTAAGCTTCACTAAGGAAATATTGCTGACGGTGAAGGCTTGCATTTATCAAGGGAGACTGAATTGTAAATAGTGTGCAGAAAAAAGTCTACAGAAGAGAGTCGCTGTTACACATGCATACACATTCACACACAAAACATACAGAACAGAACCAGGAAGCACAAACAATACTGTGTGTTGTTGCCGTTTATTCTCTTGAAGGAAATGACACTCTTTGATTTCTCTATTTGTTTAAGAAGGTGTTGCAGCACCTCAGATCATTTATGAATGTCAGCTGTCAGCAATCAGTTTTGTTTTAAACAAATAGGGAGATGCTTTTAAACATGTAGAGACTGAGGACTTAGGTTGTATTTCTGCAGTTCTTCATGCAGTTGTTCAGTGTCTGAAATAAATTATTTTTCTTGGTCTCATGGTGCTTCTGTACATACTGGTCAAAGGTTGCTAAGTTAGGAGAAGACAATAAGCCTTTCCCTGAATTTCTCCTCTGCTGTAAGTATCCAGAATATACTGATTTGAAATGCAGGCTTTGGACTCAAAAGACCCAAAGTCACTTCTCTTGGGCAGAGGTTATTTTGGCTTCTAACTTTCTTCTTCCTGACTTTCAGCCACTTAAGCACCTTTGAGACTCAGGGCTTTGGTCTCTTTACCATCTTGAGTCTCTGCTATGTTAAGAGAGGTATCCTGAGAAAGTCTCGAGTCCAAGCCTGGCAAGTCTTTGCCCACTTTGCCACAAATCTGTTCTTAGGCTCAAATGCTGAGGGGAAGCACCGAGGGGGAAAAGCTTGGGCTGAGTTTGCTCACTGCGTGGGCCTTAGCAGGTATCTCTTTGCACAGGTTGCTTTCCGTCCCAGGCACCCTCCCAGCAGCAGCCAGAGGAGTTGTCCTGGAGGCCTGTCTGGAAGATCCCTGTTGCTTCTGTAAAGCAGGAACAAGCTGTGCTTTGTAGGCAGCCACAGTCACTCTTTGGCTGAAGCGTGAGCAGGCAGGGAGAGCATGGCCAGCCAGGAGCCACATGAGAGCAATTCTTCTTGCTTGCCATGTATTTGTGGTTCTTACACTGCATCTACAGGTTCCTGCTCTCCAAAGGAGATGAAGACTTTCAAAGACAATAAAGCCTTTCTGCAGAGTCAGCTTATTTATGATATGCAAGGAGTTGAGTCAATCAATTGGCAAGTCAGGGTATCTGTTAGGAATGGTTTGGCTTTGCTATTTTGAAAAGTCTACTGTTAGCTTATAGGAACAAATTCCACATTTTAATCCCCAGTTGTATCTTGACATTGTACTTCTTCCTTGGCTTTTCCAAGAACCCTATCAAAACCACAACCTGAGTATGAAAAAAACCTTACTTCTCTCCTAGGAAAATCCTCTTCACAGCTGAGAAGTGGTGATTCTGTGTGGCCCGGAATGAGGTGTTGTTGAGATGATTAATGTACCTTTATTTCAAGTAACTTCTTGTTGTTGTTGACACCGCAGAGTTCATTTACCCCTTTTCACCCAAGTAAAAGAAATAAAAAGAAAAGAGGAAAAAAACCACTTTTATTTTTCCATTTGTTCAGGCCTATCAGTCTCTTGCCCATGAAGACTAATTTATCTTTTGCTTGCAATGTCACATGTTGCTCAGTGACTCTGCCTCACTGCTATTCTTGAGCAAAACTGAGTCTCAGGTGATGTATGCTAGACAGATACTCATTTTCACCCCTGAATTTTCCTGCTATTTTGCCATCCTGATAATAATTGACCCACTATTGCTGCTGCAGGGTTCATGTTAAAGAACAAATTTTTCTAGTGACATGGAACATTTAATGGTGAAGATGTTAATAATGCAGCACTTTAAATGTGATTAGACAGATTTGTTTGAAGAAGTAAAGGGAAGGATGCATCTTCCATGTCTTTCTATTCCTTGTCCCCTCCTTTCCCCTCCTTTCATTTCAAGCTTTTATGGAGAAAAGAGCATATTTGCTTTTAATTTGAGGAAAAATATCACTGCTGAGCAAGAAACTGGTTACAGTTTTCTTCGAGATTCGTATCTCAGCTGCTTCTGTATATGGCGATTAACATGCTTCCTCCAGGGACAAAGTAAGCCAAATTAATATCAAGATCAATGTCCAATCAATATTTATATTTATATCAGTGTTAACTTTTTAGCTGCTGATAGGTAACATCATTTGGAGTGTGGAACACAGGTCAAATTTTTGCACTGGGCAGTTGAGCCTTGCAGAAGGGAGCAAGGACACGAGCTCAAACCACAGTAAATATCACCACTGCTCCTCTCCGTGGTATTGGGAGGGACATACTCTTACCAGAGGAGTTAACATTCGGCAGGAAAAGAGGTGACCATGCCATGACTTCTCAGGAATGGGGATGCCTTCACAGGTGTAAGTGCCTGTTCTTTGAGTGGCAGCCTGTCTAGCCCTGAAGAGTTTTTCAATATGAAGTAGGAGTCAAGCCCAGACAGGTATTATACTAATTTATTTTTTTTTCCCATGGAAGTTAGACACCAAAAGTTTCCATAAGGTATGTGCTGCTGTATCATAAATACTTAGCAAAGAAAGAGAGAACAGCTAGCAATAGGCACAACCTCAATGCAAAAAAAAATCAGAGAAACTAAACCACCTGGCCCTTGAAAGAACTTATAAATGAGAGAGGGTGGCCTTGGACATCTGTGTCAGGACCCCACCCTGTGTCTCGGCATTGGCTGCCAATTGCATTCATCAGGCAGGAACTTGTCTCCTGGGAAGTATTAAATACTGAACTAAACAAAGAAGCATTTTCCAGCTTTATGTTAGTTAGCATTCATTTGGAATGAGATCCCTCTCTGTCCCCAGACTCACAGGCAGATTCTTCAGAGCATGAAGGTGTTGGCCCAGCCCTGGTATCCTCGTCTGGTGCAGGAATCTCCACTGAACTGTCTGCTTCTGAGAGGCTTTCAAGACCAAGGGATAAAAATCTTGCTTTAATAGCATTTTTTGTGAGGACAATAGTGACTCTTGAGATTGTGAAAACAAGTGCCACTTTCATGATAAGGACTTTCCGTGGAACCTCCTACAAGGGCCTTTAGCGGCAGGACAAGGGCGAATGGCTTTAAACTGAAAGAGGGTAGATTTAGGTTAGATTATTTACTGAGAGGGTGTTGAGGCACTAGCACAGGTTGCCCAGGGAAGCTGTGGATGCCCCATCCCTGAAAGTGTTCAAGACCAGGTTGGATGGAGTTCTGAGCAGCCTGGTCTAGTGGAAGATATCCCTGCTGATGGCAGAGGGGCTGGGATTAGATCATCTTTAAGGTCCTTTCCAAGCCAAACAATTCTATGATTCTATGAGCAGAGGAAGAGACAGAGAAGTATTGGGGAACAGTTGATAAAACAAGTCCTGTTTGTGCACCTGTGCCTGCATGAGAGAGAGAAGGAGGGAGAGAATGAATGATGACTGAAGGAAAGAAGTTCTTTCACCTGAAAGTTTCACACAGACTCCTGAATTGCACATATTATATGCATAAGGTGCAAAAGTTGAGCTGAGGAGAACACATGCCTAATTTATTAAGAAACAGCAAATCCCCAGCAGCAACCACGAAGAAATTAAAATTGTATTCATCATATTCATAGCTTAAAAATGATCTTAGCTTATATGAATGTGAGGTCAAAATGGAATTTTTCCTCCAGGTATGTACATAAATTAGGAAGCATTAATAGGAAGTAACCAGTCCATTTATTTGTCAATAAGCATTCAAAGTGAAGGCTGAATGAGCTGGTGCCAGAAGGAATGGAAGCTAGTTTGCATTTCATGATTATGTAAAGCAGTTTTAGGTAGAATGAACTTCTTGTGACCTCCCCTCCCTTTTTTCTTCCTTCTTTACCACCCTGGCAGAACATATGTATTTAAATAATTTCCATTTCTAACAATATGTTCGTGCTAATTTTAATCAGTGTGAGATGGCTTTTGTATTGTTTGCCCTGCTTCATCTTATGCTCTTCTTTTAACATAGAAAGAAAGAAAAGGTGGTGTTTCTGGGTGTGCCCTTGCTCTAGAAATACAGTGGTCTTCCAGTGATATGAGTGAGCATTTCCTTACTTAACCAGACAGAAAGACTGGCGCAAAGGGAGTAGTCAGGAAAACACCAAGAAATGTAGGAAACACATCCTGTCTGAGGACTGTTCCATTTCAAATCAGTTAATGTATTTTACTGACTCAGAGAACAATTTTTCACTAATATTTATTGAATGGGTCAGGCTGGAAGGGACCACTAGGTGGACCTCTGGTCCAGCCTCCCTCCTCAAGCAGGGCCATCCTAGAGCACAAGGCGCAGGACTGTGTCCAGATGGTTTTTGAATATCTCCAGTGATGGAGACTCCACACCCTCTCTGTGCAACCTGTTCCGGTGCCTGGTCACCTGCACAGTAAAGAAGTTCTTCCTCGAATTCAGGTGGAACTTCCTGTGCATCAGTTTCTGCCCATTGCCTTTGTTTTCCTTTTGTTATTGATGTATTTGAAAAAGCCTTTCTTGTTGTCCTTGACATTCTTGTCCAGATTGAATTCTGGCCCCCAGATGGGCCTTGGCCTTCCTTGTCTCATTTCTACTTACTCTGATAGCCTCTTTATATTCATTCTAAGCAGCCTGACCCTGCATGCATCTCCTGTGTATTTTCTGCTTATGCTTGAGTAATGCAAGGAGTTCTTTATTCATCCATGCAGGTCTCTTGCTCTCTTTGCCCAATTTCTTGTTCGTTCTTGAGCCTGGAGAAAGTGATCCTTGCATATCACCCACCTCTCTTAACCCCTCTTCCCTGTGGGGCCTGTTCCCAAAGGATTTTTCCAAGAAGATCCCTGAAGAGGATGAAGTCAGCTCTCCTGAAGCCCATGGTTGGAATCTTACTTATTACCAACTATTTTAATGTCTGGTTTTCATAAGACAGGTTATGGGACTTTTCCAAAATCAAATCCTTTAAAGCAACAGAATCCACTTGTACCTAAGTGTAAGTGGTCATGTTTTGAATGTTTTGGTCAGTGTCCCACAAGGGTTTCTATGCAAGAGTCTGGCCAAAAGTGGAATTTCACCACTAGAGTAGCCACTGGGATAGGCATTTGGGGCCTCCATCAGGGGAGACTTAGAACTGTTTTACACTAGAAATGCCAGTCACTTGTATGGACTGGAATGTTGGGCTTCTAACCAACATTGAGTGGATAAATAGATGCTTGCATGAAGATTCATTTAATAGCAGTTAACATCCTTAGTCAGGTCTCAGATGTAGTGAGACTGAAACTCGGTTACTTTCTCAGTCCGAGGAATTATCCTTCCTGGCTGTCACTGAGGCATAGCACATTAACGCATGTTGTGCAAGCAATTCACTCTTTAGCCCTGTTTACTCAATGTTTGCCACCTGTGTGAAATCTGTGCTTTCAGAATTCAACAAAATATTCATATTATTTTATATGTAAAACATTTTACGTGTAAAATATTTTGCTTTTACACACATCTTAAAAATGGATTTCAGAAAAGTCTCTGTTAATAAGCAGGAGGAAAAAAAAGTTTGGTTGTTTTGTTTTGTTTGTTTTTTAATGTTTTACATACCATCAGCTTCAAAGATGGAATGCAATAAGATGATTTCGATCTTCTGGTTCAATAGAGATTTTGAATAAACTTTAATATCTTTTTCAATACTCCTCGCTACACTTTAAATTTAAAGGAGAAAATTGAGATGTGAAAAAGTTCTGAACATGGGGCTATTATCCACAACCCCTTACTGCTGTTGATCTAAGTGAAGGAAAAAGGAAGAAACAAGATGTCAGAAAGTCATTGCACTGTGAACTGGAACAAAACACTTTTAAAAGCTCTTGCTTTTTGGAACTTGTTTCATCAAGTTCATGTGCACTCAGGATACAATAGGAAGACGATTTTGTGCAGTCACAAATTTAGATTCAATAGCCTGATAAGTAGAGAACTTTACAGATAATTTCAAGGTGTTAATCTAACCTTGCTGTGCCTTTAATCTTTTGGCATTCTAGAGAGCTGTAAAAAACAAAAGCTGACTGTTTTAATATCATAGAGTAGTCATGGAGAAAAATTTCCTCCATCAGAGCAGCTTTTAAATAAATTATTACTTTTTTTTTCCCTTTGGTAGGGAAAAATAAATGTAAGATGGATTTAAACAGAAGTGAATTTACTAAATGTCCTGCATCTTTCTCTCTTGTTAATTAGTAACAGTCAAATGCTCTTGTTCTGCAGACAGTGACTACAAAGAAAAGGATAAAGAACTTGGGAAAGATTCTAGAGCTGAAATAATTAGGCAATTTATCATTCAGGGTAATTGGACTTGTACAAAGCAGCATTATTTACCATAGGTTTCCATTTCTTCTAACTGGTTGTGAAAAATACAGCTACATTGATTGGGAAATGTTCTTAGTGCTTTCTTTTTCCAATATGCATTGTGCCAGGGACGTTCAGTTCAAAGTGTGGTGTTCCTCCCAGTTATTTCTTTTCCCTCAGTGATCTTCAGAAGCAGCCTTCAGCTTCTAAAACCAAACTCAAACCAAAATTAGATTAAAGTGCCCAATATGGGGTCAGAAATGGGGGGGGGAAAGAGAGAGGGGTTTCCACCAGGGAATTTTCACTTAACAAATGAAAGCCTTTGCTTTGTTTCAAAGAAAAAATTGCAAAGCAGAGGCACATCTTAATCACATCGGTAGCCAGCTGAGATGTTTATGCTAATTTCCAAAGGTATGTAAGTATAGGAATCAGGGGGTCCAAAACTCCTGCCTCTCTAATGTGAAAAACACGAGCAGTTAAGCACCACCGGCAGATAGCTCTGATGTTATTTCAGCATCAGGGAAGATGGGAGGGTAGTCACAAGGGGTTACTTGGATTTCACTGCACAATTTGCAGGCTGCATGAATGCCCCTTCACCCCAAGGTGAGTTTTTCCTCTGTTTTTCTAAGGGGGAGAGCCCAGCTACTCTTTTGGAGTTTGTTGAGTTACAGCACTCTCCCAGCTTTGTGCTGTTGCCTTCCACTCTAGAAAAGTACATCTTCGCAACCAGCTTTGCTTGTGATGGATGTTCCAAAAGTGTTCAAACTCCTTGGATTTCACCACCGAAGTCTCTGAATGTGTTGACCCCACAGCTGGCTTTCTGCCAGACCCCTGGGGTGGTCCAGGGTGTTACATCCTGCTCCAGCACATTTTGCTTTGAGCTGTGGGTACTCTGTGGTGTTGGCATATCAGTGTTCAGATACATGTCACCATGCTTTAGGGCAAGGAAATCAAGTTGTGGGACAAGTTATTATTTAGAAGTGATCTTGCTCAACCTGCCTGGTAGAAACCAGCCAGCAGAGATCCCTGCTGGGAGGAGCATTCACTGGGGAAATAAGATGATGTTTAAAAGCTTTTTACTCCCTGCCTGTGATAAATTCACAAATATGCACTGCCAGGTTGTCTTAGGTGGGTGCTGAAAACATGCTTTAAAGTGGCACAGCTTGACACCAATTGCATTGGTGTCTTCAGATAGAGTCACAGGTTGTGGGGTTTTTCCCCAAACAGCTTGTTATTTTAAAACTTTTGTATGTGTTTGATACCTTCTGTAAAAAGAAAGCCATGACTACCAGCAATTTCCTATAGAGATATGAGGAGCAAGAAATAGTTATGGAAAATACTGCCTGTTGCCCGAGCAAGCTCAAAGTGAGACAAAATGCACAATCTGTGTGCAAACTGGGAGTGCTTGATCCCTTGCCAAAGGAGTGTTTGAACTCCCTCACTGAAAGGTGCACCTCTGTGGATGTGACCACATTGTCAGCTGAGAAAGATGCCAACATTTGTCACATTTTGTGCCATGTCGTCATTTGCTGGCTGTTTACATTGCTCACCTCTGGTGAGCTGAGCTGCTGGCTGAAATTTCAGGGCCTTTGGGTTGTTTGGCTCAGAGCCAAATATCTTTGAAGTGACCCTACTTATTTACAAGGACTGTGCACGCTCTCCTTTTGCCCATCCCAGCAGGAACTGAGCAGCAGGACGTGGCTCCTGCACTCACAGCTCTATGGAGCAGCGTGGGCCGTGGCAGTCCCTTGCCAAGCCGTGCTTGCTGTACCGAGACAGCGCCTGGTGCTTCTTGTCTCCTTTGTTTTCCTTTTCTGATTGTTTTCCTTCTTCCCTGAGCACACGGCTCTGTGCAGAGCGCTACTGTGACAAACCACTCTGCCCACAGGTGCCGTGCACAAAATCCTGCTGGTCATTTTGCGTGGCAACAGCGTGGCCAGCGACTTTGCACAGGGGCTGTACCCCTCCTGACCTGTCCCTCTGGATAAATATCACGAGCAGATAAGCTCCATTACAGAATCAAGTGGCTGCTTTACCTACAGGTTTCAACAATGTTTAACCCGAACAGTAACTGTCACACAACTGATTTTCTTTTCTTTAGGTTTGGTAACCCGGTGCCACTTCAGCACAGCAGACTTCTGACAGCGGGAGCAAAGATACCGTATCTTTTCCAAATAGTTTAGGTTATTTTAGCACTTTTCCTTTGATAACATCCAAATGATACATAAATACTAACCTCTAAAAGTACCTACAAGTCCTGTAATATTAATGGTCCTCCTTCTTCAGGAGGCATGGAGAATTTAAAAGTTTTGGCATGGGAAATAGAGAACTCATAGAGCAGTATTTGCATGATCTGATTAACTTAGGTTCCACCAAAAATCCTTTGCAAGATCATCTGGTGTTTCCCCCATGGGTTTAAGTGAAAATTAGGTTCTCATCAGAGATCCAAAACACAAAAGTCAACAGATCTACTGGTGTGCACAAATTGAAGGATGTGCATGCATCACCCTATGCAAGGACAGAACTGCAAACTGCTTTCAAGAGTGTTTTGAGTAGTCCCTACAAAGCATATTCTTCTGCACTCTGCAGTGCGGGAAAAAGAGCTATTGTCTGTGAATTCATTAAATGATACTTTTTAAGTTTAGAAATTTGTTATTGTGTGGTCTAATCTTGTGTATAACCAAGGACACAGGACTTCTTTGTATTAATTAATTAGTGTATCTGTTTAAAAAACAAACAAACAACAAAACCAAAACCCTCCCAGTTGTTTTAATTAGATGGCATAAAATGTCTTTCCTGACTTGAAAATGAAGGATCCCAAGAAGAACAAGCAAAACAAAATGCTTTAGTAATCTTTTTAATTGTTCTCGTTCCATTGTTGCAAGTTTTGGTGTTCTAGTAATGTTGGGCAGAACTGTGTTTAACATATTGTTTTCATAAGACTGTGGAGATTTCTACCTTTTGCGCTAATTAAACATATAAATCCTACAAACTGTATCCAGGGTAACTGCAAACCCAGATTCTCAGTTTACATTTATGCCCTCTTTCCTGTTCCTGTAATGGGAACAGACCATCAAGGTGCGTGTACATCAGCCTCACCCTTTGTCTGCAGCAGGATTATCATCTCCTGATTTCTGCTGTTATGTTTACAGACAAGGGCTTGCAGCTGTGGTAAGGCCTGTTTCTGCTGCCCTGGTAGGACCTTAGTGAAACTGAGAATCAGGCTCCAAACACACATCCAAAAAGACTGGATGTGGCACTCAGTGCCATGGTTTAGTTGAGGTGGTGTTGGGGCATGGGTTGGGCTTGGTGATCTTAAAGGTCTCTTCCAACCTGGTGGTTCTGTGATTCTGTGATCCCTTTGTTCTCACAATCCAGTTATTTAAAGGAAAGGAGCAATGCTCATCATGCTGCCACATGTGAAAGGAGCACAGAGCAAAACCAGTTATTCAAAAACTGAGAAAGACAAAGCATAACATAACACACTCCATTAAATTTTCCTCCTGTGTTAATGGGAAGAGCATGGATGTTTTCGTCATGCTGTGTACTGAATTTGGTATAGGAAGAGTAATCCATGCAAAATAATAGCTTTTCTTATAGACGTTAAAGATGGAGTGGAGACAATTTTTTTGATTCTTTTTTTGTTCACGCCACCTACTTTCATAATCTCTGTTGGACTGAAGTAGGAACCTTGATAGAGGAATGCAGATAATGTGATTACATTTTGGACCTTACCAGAGGTAAGGTTCATCTTGTGACGTAGAGGTGCCTGTCATTTAGGAAATCTGCAAAGACTTGACCCAAAGCCTTGGGAGGATGTTGTTTTGGTTCAGATCCTAACTGAGAGCAGGGTTGTGCTTTAATAATCGATCAAGAGGCTGCTGTTGCTGGACTCAGGGTTGCAGCTGTGCCATCAACCCCAGAGGACCAGCTGCTCTGCTGCAAATTCGGGCCGGTACTGAGGGGGAGTGAGAGGCACAGTAAACACACAGAGTAACAGTAAATGACAAGAGGATATGATATGTAACATTAGCCAGGCTCACTGTTTGCTTAGGTTGCGGAATGGTCTTTTACATCAATCTTTTATTATCAATGGAGCCTTAGCAGTGCACTTAAATGAGAGAACAATGCAAGGACGCAGAGACTTGGTGCAAAGCGAGCATCCTGCTTTCTTTCCCAGCTCTGATTTTACAAGAAAAACCATAGATAGATCCAGGCCACAACATTCAGATGGAAACTTTTTTAATGTTTGGTGACCTTTGGAACTGGGCTCTGTTTTGATCCCCATTGCTGCCGTATGGGTTCATGTCACCACCAGTCCTGACATACTGCATAAAAATAGCTGGGAATATGTCATGCCCTCCTACTTTTACCCTTATCTTTCTGGCAACGGTGAATTTACCACAGTTTTGTTTCATCTCTTCTCCTAAGTTAGTTATCCTTCTCCTAAATAAAGATTAGGATGTCACCTGTAATCCACAGTGATATCGCCTGTTACTGTTTTCTTGTATTAAAACTGTATGTTCCTAAAATTATTTCTTTTTTTTAAATTTATTTATGTTTTTTTAAGAGGTTGGACAGTATGTATGCCTGCTTTCAGAGGTTCTCCTGTGGGTTTTTAACATCCTTTGGAAAAATGTGGATATTAGAATTGGATAGAGTATTCTAAAAGCAATTTTCCACCAATGTGAAATCTTACTGATCTTATTTTACAGACCTGGTTTTGCTCAGTGTGCCCTTGTTTCAAGTGTTGTAGTTGTTGTTGCAGTTAAGTGTTTCTAAGTGTTGTTAGATCTTTTTGTCAATTTATTTATTCTCTATTTCTATAGTTCTATAAAGGCACAAAGAGAAATTAGATGGGAAGTGTTGCCTCAAGTTGAGGGTTAAGGTTTTGTTTTGTTTTGTAGGAAAACATTGTTTCCAGATCTTTTATCAAGTCAAAGCTAATTGCCATAGTGGTTGCTTGAAACTGAATAGAAATCTGAATACTGTGTTTTGCATTTTTAGCATTTCATGTTAAGGAAGTAATAACTTTAATCCCAGTTACACTCAGACTTTGCAGAGAAATGTGGTAGCCATGAGACCCTTGCTGTGCACATGCAGATATGCAAATTCTAAGCAATGAGTGCATTGGCAAACGCTATCAAGCCCTCATGTGCATCTTTATGCATCTAAATATATGTACACTTGTATATCCCTCAACACTGGACTATGCTATGAGATGGTAATTATAGACCAGGTCATTTTTGGTAGTACATATTTTTAAAAAAGCTTTTGGGAGATCTTTCTTTTCCAAGCCAGTGATGGGGAGAAAAGGTTTAATTTCAATGTGTTGTCCGAAGCGTACAACTCTTCAGTGGCTCAGTACATCTTGTCTCCTGGTCCAGCTCTGCATTTCTGTTGGCAGTGCACTAATCAAACCAAGGTATGGGATTTTAACTTTTCATTTTTGGACTGCAAGAGGCAAACAGAGAATCAGATAAGCCCACATCACCAGCTGGAGCTAGCAGATTTCTCCACTCTGCTCAGAGATACTAGACTGAATGCTGGTCCAGCCAGTGAGCACTAGAGATCTTAACTGGAGCTGTTTGAGTCTGCTGCAGGGGGCAAAGCTGTAGAAAATGGATTTACAGCTGTTACAGAGTGAGGTAGGAAACAGATCTGTAACCTAAAAGTCAAGCAGGGCTTGTATTCAGCATGGATTCAGAGCAGGGAGAAGCAGAACCACCAAAAGAATACTCAGAGCTGTAATACACAGTTAAACCCACAGCAGTGGTAGGACTGGACAATCACTAGTTAAAGGTAGTTAATTATTTAAGAAAAAAATTATGAAGTATAAAATATTCAAACTGCTTGTGCCTGATGCATGCCATTGCCACAAAGGCACGTGCACATGGGTTTTAAATTCTTGCCTGTTAATTACAGTTTTCTTTTGAAGTAAAGATATTTTAATACTAAAGATGAGGTAATAGTATTTGTGAGACATTAATAATAAACAAAATATGGGTGAGAAACATTGCTATTGACTTCCTCCAGAGGGGAATACGTCTGCTTTCTTTAAAGTGAAAATAATTTACAAGGCTTCTTAGCTCTCTCGGAAATGAATAACTTACTAAGTGTTGTGATAATTGTGCAGAGAACCCGTTACGGTAACACAGTGTAGCTACAAAGTGACTGGGAAATTGGTGCCTTGAGTCTGAAATTAGATGTTGCAGTTACCAGGCGTCATTCCAGATTAGCTGTACCTGTCTCGTGGGCAGCTCCCCGGGAGCCGTGCGGGTGACTCACAGGGACCCACCGTTCCCCTCACTCAGGAGCTGGCCTGGCGGAGATGGCTTAACTTAGAAACAAAGACGAAATAAAAATCAGGCTGTGCTGAGCTGTTGAGCGCAGAGACAGGGCCTGCTGGAGAACTGGCTCGTTGGAAATCTCAGCAGAAAATAAAACCTGCCTCCTGCAAAAGCTTGGAGATGGTGTGAGGCAGCTCACATACCCAGTGACGATTCTCGAGTACCTGGCACTCGCCTGAACTCGCTGTCGACATCTGTACACCTGCTCTTAGCAGGCAGAAGGCAACGTTTCTCTGACTGTGCCTAAAAATGGCATTTCTCACAAAAAAGAAAAAAAAAAAAAAGAATGTTAGTTGCGGTGTCTTTGCCAAAACCCATTTACATGTTGGCTGCTTAAAGACCCATCTGCAGTGTCGATCGCCTGACACCAGTTCACTTCCTGTCCTAAATTGCTGAAAAATCCCAGTGCATAAACCGCTGGCGCCGTGTTCTTTTTGTCGAATCCGTGACCTTCTTCCTCCCCACGTCTGCTCTGTGCACTGTTGTCTCACCTTCCTGTGGCCTGCCCTTCTGGGTGCCTGGGATAGAACTGGGTTGGCTGAGACCTCAGGACCTGGCCCTGCAGGCACCAAAGCTGGCACTTCCCAGCTTCTCTGCTCACCATGCCGTTTATGCTCACGTTTCTGTTGTCATCATCTGAAGTCCTCACCCCTAATTGGCAACCTTTGCTGGGTATGCGTGAGTAGTTCGAGTCACCTTGGGGAGCAGGACTGTGTGGATGTGGAGGCACATGTTTTGAAGTGCACTGAGATTCTTCAGGGTATAGGTTTTATAAATGACTGATATTATAAATCCTGACTGCCTGATGGCAGGCACTAGAGCGGAACATTTTGTCATCAGTGCTTATTATCTCAAGATTCTTAATTAGTTTCATTGATAATTTTGTCGCACTTGAATGTTTCGAATGATTAAATATTTCAGTGCTTCTTTAGTGGCAAGTCTCTCCGTTGTGTACAGCAGGACCTGGTGCCGATTCCAGACAGCCGGTGGTGCTCACTGTTCCTTCTGCAGCCCCTCGTGAAAGCTCCTCTCTGAGTGCTGAGGTTGGGTCTCATCATGGCCAGTTACAGAGCCCTGAGGTGGGTGATGTAGGGGTACCAGAAAGGGGAACTGTGGAAATGCCTAGTTTTTCCTCTCAGCTTTGAACGCAGTATTTTTCTTCCTCTGCCTGGTCCACCGTTCAGGTGTCCCAGCTGAACGCACAGGAGTCGTTTGCCCTGTTCCTGCAGAGAAAGATATTTCAGCTAGATGGGTTTCCCAGATTTAAAGAATTATACCTGGAGGAGGCTGCCTGCAGTTTTCTTTCCATCTCCTTCACACTTGTGCTGATGGCAGCAGGTTCCCGTGCCGTGGCTGTGGATCAGTGAGTCTCCCTTTTGCTTTTGCTGTGCACATCCTCAATGCTTGCCTACCCTCCTGGCCAGGGTGAGATGTGCCTCAGCACCTGCTGGGGGCCAGGAAGATGTTTGTGAGGTGGGTGTGCACACACGCACACACACCCCCCAGCCAAGAGAGCACAGGCCATGTACAAAACCCTTGAAACACTAACCACACCTTATTTCTAAGATAAAACCTGTCCTGAATTACAAAGATTTTCACCTCAGCATGTGCCATGTCTAGTTCATATAAAAGAAAAAAAAAATAAAGCACCAAACCCCTTTAAAATGCTATTTCTCATGACTATTTACTTAAGCCATAGGCCTGAATGCTGAACGTGTGTTGTAAATTGATGGTATAAATATTCTGTTTGCTTCACAAGACAATTTGGCTCTTTGCCTTGAGACTTGTAAGAAGATAATGTTTTTAACCTGTGGTTGGGAGGCACAGTATATTCATATCATTGCTTTAATCAGATTATTGTTTTCATTTTTTTTTTTCCTTTTTAGACCAAGTTGTAGGGGTTTTTATCAGACCCCTGTTTCTTGAATGTTTCCCATAGGTGGAATGTAATTAAGCTCCACTGGCATCTCCTCCTGCTGGGATTTAGGCGAGGGACAGATCTTTAAGAAGCATAAAACAAATAATGTGAAACCTTGTTAGAAGGTTTGCCAGAGAATTGGCTCTACTTCGTTTACAAGCTGATAGTTTTGAAAATCTGCCCTTTCTCATTTTATGAATTGCTTTCTAGAAATTGTTAATCAATCATTTAAACACTGTGGGGGAGGAGGGAGCCTGTGAATCTTTTGTAACTCACTGTGTTCGTGGGCTGAGTTCACATGTCAAGAAGCACTTTCTGTCTCAAACCCTGGCTTTTACTTAAAATAATTTGACAAGGAAGGCTGCACCCTGATGGTGTTGAGGATGGAAGGCTCTGAGAGCAATGGCAAGTGCAATGGATACTCGAGCCCTCACCATGCTGATGTGACAGTGACCTGTCCCCTGGGAAGCACCCCAGGCTGAGGATGTGGAGCAGCTCCTCTCCCAGCAGGGTCAGAGCTCGTTCCCCTCCACGCAGGCCTGTGAGCTCAGCCTTGTGCTGCTCCTGTCCATGAGGTCATTCCCACGTTGTCCCTCAGCTCCCTCCAGCTGCAGAAATAAAATAAAATATGAGACCTACCTCTCAGTTCTAAGGGTATAAATATGGAATAACCTTGTCAGCTCAGGGGTTTACTGTGCTGTAACCGAAGGAGAATTTGTCCCCAGGTATTGCTTGACTAATGGCTATCAAAGGCAAAAGTGAAGTGATAAGAGTTTGGGATCAGTGCCTAGTGAGCTCATATCTATATTGCAAAACAAACTGCCGTGAGTTGGACTGCCTTTGGTGATCCTCCTGCCTTAGGATTTAAAGTGTTCTCTTTGGAATCAGGAAAAGACCTAATGCTGGATGTGAGGTACTTCTCACCTGCCTGATGTGATACTGCTTCCACTTTCTATGTACTCTTGCAACAATGAAATGAGTGTCCTTACTTCTTGGTTGGCCAAGTCTGCTGCTTGGATGTTGATGTGAGTGGTGGAGCAGATCTCTCATCCTGGGAGAAGAGAAAAGTGTTGTGCTGCTCTCCTCAAAGGGCAGAGACTGCAGTTGCTGAGACCCAAGGTGGAAAGTAAGTTGTCTTTTAGTAATTCTTTGGTAGGTGGTGATGAGAGAAGCAGTACTAAGAGATTTTTAAATACCAGTTAGGGAAAAGCCTACAGCATGCGAGGTAATGGCTAGGAACATTAGTCAGTCAAAAGCATTTTTTAGTGGTTTATGTATTAACCACTAACTTGCTTTTTTTGCACCATCTTTTTTTAGCTATACCAATTGCTTTAGCATCTGGGTGTGGATATACAGGTGATTACCACACTGCTATACTGTAAACAGAGTAGAAGTCACCACGAAGTCATTGCTGCCCCTTCTTCCCTCTGTTATCTGTCCTCACTTCCAAGCTCTGTACCTCCTTTATGCTCTGCTTTGGGTTTTTGATCTCACCATGACCCTTCATTCATGAAGGTACTGGGCTCTGATCTGGTCCCAGTTTGGTGAGGAAGCTTTCCTTGTGTCAGCCACATGTGGCATCAGAGTGATTACATAGGAGAGTAAGAAACAAAATAGGATGTTGCCCTAATGGCTGGGATCTGAAATCACATTCGCTCCAGAGACCACACATAATTTACAAAAAATAAGTATCCAAGTTCAATATAGATAAAACAGCCCGGTCTGTGCATCTGTTTGCTGCTATTAGGAGTATTAGTTTTCAAGAGCAATCCATTATACTGTGAAGTACCTTACTTTGTTAGACAAACAAGAAAACCCACACTTTTAATCTCCTAAAGCTTTTAAGGGCATCACAGGATGCAGGTACTTGAGATACTGATACCTACAGCAGAGGGATGAAATGGCCTTAGGTTCTTCTTACTGCTGGCCTGAAACCAGCAAAAACAGAGCTGAGCCATTTTAAGAGGATTTTGCCAGCAAGGACATTTTTTGTAAGCACATCAGGTGCATGCACTTGGGCAATAGAGGCTATAGAAGAGAGAGAGGTCTGTGCTTTGAGTGCTCTGGGTTCTCTATAACTGTGTGTTAAATTCAAAATAGCAGTCTAAAGAGTACCTTCATCAGCAGAGACTGCTAAAGGGGAGAATAAAGTGCTGTGGGAATTAACTGAGGCTCTGTCACCTCAGAGATACAGTATGTGGGGGCCAGGGAGGCTTCAGCATCAGCTGCTAAAGTACGGCAGGAGAAAGAGCAGCAGCAAGCCAGGGAGCTGCTGCCCACCTCTCTGTGTAGCCAGAGATAAATTGCTGCAGCAAAATTGTGAGCAGTGTCTTGTAAAGAAAACAGAGGAGCTGCTCAGAGGTTGAGGAAGACGAGCTGTTTTTTAGGGCTGTCTGGAGCAGAGTGAGTTTAGGGTGTTCTGACATGTTCCAGCTGCAGCAAATGCGCAAAATGGGGGCAAGCAGGGTCACCCACAGCCAGGCTATTATTATTATAATTTCATTATAAGGAGGCTATACTTCACTAATTGTCTCTTTCTCTTTGTGTACAGACTGTTTGTGTGGCATGTGCATGGTGTGGGGATATTTCTGTGAACACAAAGTGGTGAAGCCAGCGTTTGCGGCCATGCCTCTGCATCTTCTCTAATGATTGCTGTAAATTTGCCTCTTCCCTTTTTCAGCTATGCAGCCAGCACTGAAATAAAATGTTCTTTGTGAAGAGAATATTGAAGAGCAGAAGGGAAAAAAGAGGACATGGGTGTGCTTAATAAAAAAAGATTCTCTGCACTATCGCAGGTGCAGTTGATGCTGTTTAGAGCAGTCACTCATCTCACTCCAAATAAATAGTAATGACTGTTTCCTGTGACTGTGCTGTGAATCATACTCAGTCCATGCAGGGGAGTAGAAAATAAAGCTGCATGCAATCCACACGAGATGATGGCTCTTGTAATATTCAGCAGTTGGGCCTGGTTAGAAGCGTTTCATTATCTCAGAATTAAGAGAGAGCTTCCTGCTGTTGCAAAAGCTTGTTTATTCTTCTGCCTTCCCTCCCTCCCTCCCTTCTTTCTTTCTTTAACATCTATCCCCTCTTCCTTTCTCCCATCTCTGAAATGTTGGCTTAATGTTTCTGAGCAGAACTGCAAGGTCGAATTAGGGACAGTGGCCCTGGAATACATTAGTCATTTTTAGCATGGTTTTTGGCTTAATAGGTGGATGCTTGAATTTTCTTTTATCTTTTGCCCTCTCTGCTTCTTTTCTTAGCTTACACTCAAAATTTATCAGGAAGAAGCAGAAGAAGCTGACCTTCTTTCCTGTTTCTTAGGGAACTACAGAGTTTTTCCTCATCCTTGGCTTGCTCCAAAGTTAATCAGTGGAGGTCTTTCAGTGAACTGCAGTTAGTGCTGTTACCTTAAGCCACGACAGAGTCACCCGTGGCAAATAGGTGCTCTGTGGGTGCAGGTCTGTTTGTGCTTAAGCTGGATGTTAGAGGTCAGCTAGCGAATGCATACTGAAACCAGTCAGATTCCCTCCTTGACTGGAGGTCTGAGCCAGAACTCCTTGCCTAGACCCTTCAGGAGGAGGCCAACAGCCAGAGCCTGCTGTTCAGGCTTCACCATCTCTGCAGAGTGGCAGTGTGGGGTGAGTAAATCTGTGTGAGGCTCATGTGAGCCCTCATCATGAGCTGCCTTTGTAATTGGTGGGGAAGGACTTCACTGCTTCAGAAGCTGTGGAGGATGAGACACATACCAGTTCCCAAAATCACTGTATGTCCTATTCAGCATAAGCGTGGATAATGTGTCCCTGTGTGCTGTGCCTCACTGCAGTCAGGATTGCTGGGGCACCCCACTCGTATGTATCAGTTCCAGTCAGCAGAAGCACACAGCTGGACAGCTGAAGGTCCATCTCAAACCAGGTGTGATTTATAAAGCATCTTATCTCAACAAGATCTCTGATTCAGGTTGTCACAACTGGATGATCACTTTGATTCCTTACGGGTGGAGGAGGCCAAGCTGGGTTGTGTACCCCTCTAACACGGCCCTGCTGTGCTTAGTGACCAGCACATTCCACACTGAATGGGTGCAGCCAGGGTCTTTACAGGGTATCCAATTCCAGCTCATAGTTGGACCGATGGAGGGACCTGTGTAATCCTTGCTGGCTCCTCTCCAGCAAGTTCTGAAACTAGAGGAAGAGGTGTGCTACCGAAGGACACCGACTTACATGGACAGTGCCCTCCCGGAGGCTGAATCTGTGAATACTAATGAATTCATTAGGCCTCCTAAAGCATCTCTGTTTCAGTAGTGTTTGCCTCAGCAGCAGTCAAGATGGTTAAAAGGCAATTGCAGCCACTGAAATACGTAGCAAAACTATTATCAGAAGATGTCATTTTTTGTAAATGTCAGTATGTAGATTTTTTATGGAGATACGGTGACAGGTAGTGAATAATTTAACATAAATTTACATAATATAGTGCAGCTGTTAATTTATGGCCATATTAGACTACAAGGTTATGTATCTAATGGCTTTTGGTCTCCTCTTTTTTTTCCTTTTTTTAAAGTTAAAACTTTCCCTAAATTGTCCCACTTTACTCATAATTCATGAGACACCTGTCTTCCCTCCCTCGTGCCATACAGAAGGCTCTGCATGTCATACCCTTTTTGCAGCCATGTGATTCATAGCAAACTCATTCCCATCTCCCAACCTCAATCATTTCAATTCAGTGTATCCCCGTTTTTATTCAAAGCAGGCCTGCGAGGGTCAAGAAGTGCTGTTGCTGCTGGTTGGCTTGTATTCCTCAAGGCTGAGCCCTTGGACGTAGCTAGAGACACGCATTGCTTCCCCTTGTTTGAAAAGCTGGAGATGTGCAGCCAAAGCTAACTGCTCTGTAGGTCAAGGTCTCCACCTGCCTTCCCTTTCCAAAATAGTCAGAGAAGCTGGCTTCCACTCAGTGCTTGGCATCTGCAATTGAGGATAGATTTTTTTCCCCAAACATTTGCTTGGTGGCTTTCCATGGTACAAATATTTGCCTAAATTTTAGAGAGGTGTCCATGCAGGACACTAGTACAGAGGTGAGGCTTTGTACTGGGTTTGTGTGACAAGGTTTTGGTAGTGGGGGGGACTACAGGGGTGGCTTCTGTAAGAAGCTTCTGGAAGCTTCCTCCATGTACAACAGAACCAACGTCAGCTGGCTCCAAGATGGACCCACTGCTGGCCAAGGCTGAATCCATCAGTGATGGTGGTAGTGCCTCTGAGATAATAGAATTAAGAAGGGGGGCAAAAAAAGCCTGTGCAATAGAAGCAGCAGTCAGACACGAGGAATGAGAACATGGAGAGAAACACCTCTGCAGACACCCAGGTCAACGAAAAATGAGAGAGGAGGTGTCCAGGCACCAGAGCAGAGACATCCGTGCAGCCTGTGGTGAAGATGATGGTGAGGTAGCTGTGCTCCTGCAGCCTGTGGAAGTCCATAGAGGAGCAGAGACCCACCTGCAGCCTGTGGAAGACCCCATGCCTGAGCAGGTAGATGTGCCCAAAGGAGGGTGTGACCCTGTGGAAAGCCTGAACTGGAGCACGCTCCTGGTGGGACCTGTGGATCCATGGAGAGAGGAGCCAGGCTGGAACAGGTTTGCTAGCAGGACTTGTGACCCTGCAAGAGACCCACACTGGAACAATCTGTTCCTGAAGAACTGCACCCTGTGGAAGGATCCAATGTTGGAGCAGTTCATAAAGAACTGCAGCCTGTGGGAAGGACTGAAGTTGGAGAATTTCATGTAGCTATGTCTCCTGTGGGAGGGACCCCATGCTGGAGCAGGGGAAGAGTGTGAGGAGTCCTCCCACTGAGGAGAAAGGAGCAGGAGAAAAAACATGTGATGAACCAATGGTAACTCCCCTTCCTTGTCTCCCTGCACCGCTGGGAAGGAGGTGGAGGTAGGGAACTCTGGGGTATTGAGCCCAGGAAGAAGGGAGGGATGGGGGAAAGTGTTTTTAAAATTTGGGTTTACTTCTCATTATCCTACTCTGATTTGATTAGTCTTAAATTCAATTAATTTTCCCAAGCTGAGTCTGCTTTGCTTGTGATGGTAATTGCTGAGTGATTCCCCTGTCCTTATCTTGACCCAAAAGCCTTTAATTATATTTTCCCCCCATCTAGTGGAAGAGGGGAGTGATAGAGAAGCTTTGGGTGGGCACCTGGCATCCAGAGGGGCTTAAGCCACCAGAGGCTTGAATCTAGAGGGGTTGTCAGGGCATAACGTGGCAGGGCCTCTTGGAGTACTTGAACTCTGGATCAAGTATTTATGGAACAAGTTGCTGATTCCAAGCTGGCCTGAAGCTCCATCCTGCTGCTGTTTTACCCAGGTGATGTCCAGCTTTTGGGCAGAGCAAGAAAGGTATGTGCCTAACTGCACTTGATGCCTCTGAAAGTCTTCCCCATTTAGGCACTCGAATGAGACTCAGGCTTTCAGGAGAGCTGTGTGCATCCAGCACGCAGTGACACCAGTGGGATACCAGTATGGCCAGCTGTTTGTACCTCAGATCTTTGGCTGCCCCTTGCAGGACACCTAGGTGGGAGGTGAGCTCTCTTTGGAAACCTGCTGCAGAAATCAAACCCCCTGAACGCCCAGGGCGAACATGGATCGTAGTGCAAACATGCAACTCTATAGTGAGGAATTAGGATTAGGAGTCAGCGTTCCTAATTAGAGCAGAGGTCCTTCTTGTGAGGCAAGTAAGTTTCCTTCCAATTTATTGTGAATATTACTTGAAATATTTAAAAAATGTTCAGCTATAGCTTTCCTCCCCTCCACACACCGCCAGATGGACATAAGGAAGCATGAGTCATATCCAGAAGATAGGTTGGCACCAATGTGTATTAGAATGAGGTTAAACTGTGTGCAGTTTTACTCATAAACTTTTGTAGAAGGTAATTGGGGCAAAAGGTGGATATTTGTTCTTTTGTCCAGGGTAATGGAGGGAAGGGGTTTTTTTTGGTTTTTGCAGGGGAATAATAATGATCAGCTCTTTTTTTTCAGATGTTGTACAATGCGTCCAGTTGCACACCCCCTCTAGAACAGTGGCATACACCCTTTCTTATCTGGAAGCCTGTGTAATCCTGGAGGTGGGGGAAAAGACTGGTTGTTCCATTTCAGCCTTGTTCCTGCCCTCGTCATTGTGTCCTTCTGGAGGCTTTTGGGAATTGGAAAATCCTGTGCCATTGACCTCAGGGACTATGTCAGTTCTGTATGGAATCACAAAAAAAGTCATCTCCTTTGCCAAGTCAGGTAAAGCCCTAAGAGCAGTGTGGCCACTGTTAGTTTTTCTGTACAGCTCTGTGGGAAGCGTTTGGTGTTTAAAGAGCAAGTAAGAGAAGTGTTACTGTGCTCCACTGTGTTACAGAGGAGGGGAAAGCAAAGGAAGCATTTTGTTACATACAACAGGGTAGTTCATGTTCTCTGAAGTGAAATATTGTTCCTTTAGTTTCAAATTTACAGCAGACACTGACTTCTTATCTCCCCTCTTCCAACCAGAAGCAAGTTGCCCCATTTTGCCACGGTGGTTTTCCATGTGCTTTGTTTCCTCGTGAAATATGAAGCATTGTGTGCTTTGTTACCACTCTGAGTCTGAAATATTACACCCATGGCTGTCCCCCAGGCTCCGTGCAGAGGTAAATTGTGCCGGTGGAACTCCGCAGACCTTCTTTTGGAGCTCACCACAGTGTAGTGACAGCAAGGGAATGTCTATTGGCCTCTCTAGGAAAGGGTCTCAGTTAAATCCTCAGTATGTTCCTAATTGCTCCGTCTTGCTGTCCCACCTCTGGTGTGAGCTTCTCATCACAGCCATGTAGCAGAGAGAGCTGTGGTTAAACAAGATATCCCTGCCCCCCATGCGCGTTGTGTTTCCAAAACTCCCGCTTCAATAATGTATTAGCTTGATTCATAGAAAAGCAGTGGACCAAATGCCTACCTCTCTTCTCATGTTTCCAGAAGGCTTCCAGGAATGAAAAGAATTAGCACACAGACAGCCGATTTCCCTAGCACACCACAGAGCTGTATTTAGTGTGGCCTTAACCTAGACTGCATTCCCACTGGACACCGTACAAATGTTTAATAATTAATGTCTCTTTTTAAAAAATCAAAGAGGGTGAAAAGAGGTTGATCTGTCCCAGCGATTCTTAACTGAGGGATGGTAATGGATTGAAGAAACCTAAATTCTTCCTACCCTCTAATATGCCTTGTCAGGAACAGTAAACAAGCCCCACATTTTTGGTACAGTGTTGCTCAGTGTTCCTGGAGCACTAATGGGAATATTAAGTATAAGACATCTATGAGTCACTGTGGTTCTCATTCAAGTCAAAAGCATAAATAGCACTTCTCATATATCCATGCTGTGTCAGTCAAAGACACTGCATTTCCTTTCCCCTCTGCCTCTAATAAACATCCGCCGACCTTAAGCTGCTATATACAGGAAACAGCCTGTTGGTTATTGTGTAAAACTGATAAGGTCCCCTGGGATGCTTTATCTGTCTCTGTTGTGCGTATAAATTTAGCTTCAGTCATTGTAGGTTTTGTTCTTTTACCCTTTTTCCTCTCCTCCTTTTTTAATGCCTGCTAAGTGAACACGGGTTGTGGATAAGGGGATAAAGTAATTATCTAGCATAGTAAGATCAACACCCAGAGACTTAAGATTCCATCAATACACTTTGCCTTTCAGTTCTTTTGCCTGCATTTTCTTGCAAATAATGGCTTTCTCTGTTTTGAAATGTATACCTGTTATTTGTTACAGTACCCTACCCACACCCTCATTTCATGCAATTGTAAACTGCAGCAGCCCAGAGTGCCTGTCACTGTGATTTTGCTCAGAGACATGATGGTATTTACAGCAATGCTGTATTTCCTCTCCATTTATGGCAAGTTATGGAGGTTTCTTGCTCGGCACAGTGCTGTGAGATGGTAGCCAGAATTATCTTTTAATGTAATACTCTCAGGAGGTTGGGTTCTTGAAGATGTAGAGCAATTAACACTCTTAATACTTCCAGTGCTGGTTAAGAGTTTGGTGTTGGGAGGGTGGAGCTAAGGTTTGGATTTGTTGTTTTATATTTAAGAGACTCCTATCTTTCATTCCTTATTATTGGTACACAAGCCAAAAATATGATGAGTGGTGTTTCAAAGGTGGCTCCAGCTTCTGGGTGTGATCTGAGTGATACAGCTCTATTGTTCCTTACTTTTGCCTGCACACTCCATATTGAAAGTATGTTGGAGAGCTGAAGGATGATGTGTCTGGATGCAGTAATCCTTTCTTACTCTGCAGTCTGTCGGGGGCTATTTGAATTGAGTTCTCCTGAGGTGACTCAAGTCCTTTTTAAGATTCACTTACAGCCTTCTGCTATCACTCATCTTCCATTCAGGAGCTGGTGAGCCTGATGCCTTGGAGTATGTCTTTTGTGTAATTCCTTCTTATGCAGCTCTGAGGTAAGCACATCAGGGTGCATTTTATGCTCAGCTTGTGAAAGTACAACTATTTTGGCAGGGTGCTGGATAGAGGAGATTCAGGCCAGACATTTCACCAGCTACTTCTTAAAAGCTGAAGTGGTAGCTGGGGAGACAAACAGGCATTCATGCCTTGAAAAATCCCCTGCAATGTCCTAGTCTAGCTCTCACTAGTTACACACCCTGTGTGTGTGGTGGAGTGGGTGCAGCATAACCAAGAGAAAGGGTTTGTTAACTTTTGGTTAGCTAAGTGGCCATGGTCCAGACGACAAGACAAGGTAATTAATAGTTATTCAGGTGAATTTCAGTTCTCACTGAAATTCTCACTTTCTGCTTCTGACGTGGTTTCCATTACTCTTAGCTGGCTCAAAGCCATCTCAGCAGGTACATCCACAACAGTAGTGGCCTTAACTGCAGTATAGACTTTAAGAAGCTTGGTGTGGTTTTCAGAACAAAGGGGATGGGATCAAAAAGTCTTTAAAAATTGTGAGCCAAGAAATCCCCAAAACATCCTTTTGGCACCTTTCCTTATTTCAGCTTCCCCAGGGCAGGGGCTACACCTTCTTTAATACTGAGAGACTTTGGAAATCTGACTGAAAACAAGATCTTCAGGAAAAGGCCAGATAAAGTCTTCACAGCACTGCTGCTTCACAAATTTCCCCAGCAAGGTGGTACTTGCATTTAGGCTTGCAAGGCAGTTGCTGGAGATCTTCCATAATGTTTGGATGAGGAATTTGTCCAAGCCAGCCAGGGGTGAGGATCTTGCCCTGCTTTCTTCAAAGATGATTTTGTCATGAGTGGTACATAAAAATGCATTAGCACTTTTTGTCAGTAATGAACTTCCTTGTTCATTAGGTTAACATTGGCTGCTGTCACTAGTAAGTGCATTTTAATGAGGAAGAGAGCATTCTGAAATGGTGGAAACCTGGCACTCTTGGGTCTAATTCACAGCTCATTGAAGTCGGTGAACAGAGAGACTCCCACTGAATTCAGGTCCCATTCAGAGTGAGGGCAATTTACCCTGGCTGAGGACCTGCCCCTACTTTCCCCAGTGGCTACTCAAGTGTAAAGTGCAGCTGCTGCTGGCAGGTTTTTTTCTTCCATTTAGAGTTCTGAATCCATTCAGCATTATTTTTAAGGCAACAACACAGCAATTGAAGTTTTGTTCTACCTCCCCAAATTAAATAATTCTCTTACATCATTTACTTCCACTTGCTGGTTTGCTTTCGTTTGACCTGCTAACCATGTCACACAGCATTAGCTTTGTAAATGCTGTCATGGACTTGGTTTGAAGGTTTGTGCCAGGTCAGTTGTAATTGCCTGTTTTTCTCTTGCGTGCCAGAACTAGCAGAGAAATGTATATCATGGGTGCAAGCCCGAGTAAAATGAACTTTGATAATTTAAAGAGTTCTGTGCTGGTAAAATATGTGAACAGATTCTTGGCTACAGTCATATTTTAAATCTATTCTTTTACTTGTAAGTCCCCCAAACTTGATTTGTACTCCTCTTTCTGGTGTTTCTGATTTAAAAAAATGCATATTTTTATAGAACGAGCAAAACAGACTTTCACAGTAAATAGTTCTGTGTAAAAATTCCACTTGTTGCTTTGTTGAAAAATTATGGATGTGTTTTAAAAAGCCCCTTCTTCATTATTTCCTTCTCTTCTTAAATAACAATTGTACTTATTTTCATACAAGCCTTCTTTTCCTGCATGGTACATTTTAATAATTTACACATCCCTGCTGCATGGGAACCAGAGAGCAAAGCAGACTTCCTGAGGGAATGTCGCTGCAATCCTTATTCCTGTGATTATTGCTACAGTACCACTGAGAATTTCCACCCTAGATCTGGATTTTATTGTAGCATATGATGTTCAAAAAACCTAATAGGACGCAGATTCATAAAAGCTTACAGTGTGTACTTAAACTGACAAAACAATGTGGATTTAAGATTGTGTATTGCTGTTAGAGACGTTGCCTCTTTTCCTAATACAGGAAAAGAAGATGGGTGGGCTGTTGCTTTTCAGTAAAACCACACTGAACTAATTACAACCCTCAGCTAATACTCAGATTTCCAGTGTGCCTTCTGTGGTATTAGAGTTTGGATGTTTCTTAGGGTCACCATCCAGGCTCCTGACTGTGGTCATGTATTTCTTTAGATGCACGTGAGCTGAATGCAGGACAGCAGCAGTTCATCAACCAACCTTTTCCCTGCACCACAGTTTACATTCCCTTCAAACCTGCAAGCCTGCATAGTTGTCCCCCCCGCACCTGCCTCAGTCAGAATGACCCTATTTAGCATGAAGGAGTTTTAATTTAGTGTGAGATTTCATCAAAAAGGCGGGGAATTTTGGACTGAGTGAGTGGAGAGCAGATGTGCTGTCGGGTTCTGAGGGGCTGGTGGATGGACTCAGGGGTGGTGATGGGTGATGGAAGCAGTGAGTCCATCCTGCTCAGGTGCACTCAAAATGCACAGTGTGCCCCAGGCCCAGCCCTGCACTGACCTGCCCAGTGCTCTGCCACAGGCAGCACTGCCTCACAAAGCTGCCTCCAGTGGCTGCCGTGGTGCACCCGTGGGAGCGTGGGCTGCTGAAATGAGTCCACCGCCCATTCTGTGTAGATTCAGGAAGTTTAAGAAATAGCATGAAGGGAAAATGCAATCTTAGATTTAAGGACACAGGAAGAACACATGGGTCATCATAGCATGTGCCTTCACAAGGAAGCACACACTCAGAATCTCATTTGAAAGGATCCACAAAGCTCCTTCTCCACACAGCACCAACACATTGTGGATCATAGAAGATGTCCCAGGCCTTCATAAACAACTAGAAACCCCTATTAAAACATCACTAGCTGCAATTATAATGTATCACAGGAAGAAAGGAAAAGAGATCAAGATCTCAAGTCCTGGCAGTAGCAGGGCATTTGTTAAATAAAACTCATCTTTAATGATCAAAGCTGTTATTAGTACATTGGTGAGTGCAGATATCTTTTTAATGGTTTTCATTTTCACATTAACCTTTAAATAGTGAGTGAAATCTTTCTAAACTAGAGAGAGAAATTATACATTCACAGCTTACCAAGTCAGTGGAAGTCATAAAAAGAGGGCCTTTTCCGAGCGCTAATTTTTCTGAACATTTAATTTCCAGGATGCTCCCATTAGGCAGTGGTTGAATCTGCCATCACACAATCCAAAGTCACTTCCCCAAAGCCACCAGTTTATGCAAGGTTTCCCTTGGATTCCCATCGACAGCTGCTGCAGAGGATTCTTGCTTAACTCTCCAGGCTCATGTGTTTTTTGGTTGCTCTTTTAATACAGCCTTGACCTCCAAGGTCTTCACATAGGAACAGTGCACCTCACAGTTGGGATATGTTTTCCTTAAGGATATTACATTGTGGCTCTTTTATATGAGTGGATTGAACTTAATTTAGGGGGAACAGGAGTAGAATGAAAGGGAAGTTTCAGTTTCCTAAGGGAAAATGAAGTGAACTGTGTAATCTTAACGGTTTGTTTTAACTCTTGCCACAATCTCTGGCTTTCTCTAAAGAAATTCCTTTATCTGCTGGCAGTGACTGCAGAGTGGTTTATAAGTTCCCATGCTTTAGCTTTGTGCCCGAAGAGCAGTGGTACATTTAGGCAGTGCTGTAGGCAAAACGTTTTATATTGTGGTGGAGAGTATTTTCTCCTTTAAAAATGTCAAGCTTAATACAGTGATGCAAAGGAGCAGGGCCTCCATTAACCCTCCCCAACAAGGAATGATCCCAAGATCCTACTAGTTCTTTATTAGAGCAGTGGGGTTTCCCCATAAGGCATCATTTGTTATATTACTTCCACCTTGTAAATTACATTTTCTTTTTTTTCCCCCCTTTTTTAAAAATTATGCTCTGGGGAGGCAAGGGGAGGGAAGGGACAAGGTATGCCTCTGAATTGGTGTTTAGGGGGTGTGGGGAAGAAAGGAACATGGTGAAATACTTTCCATCCAAACGTAGGGAAGAGAGCAGGTTCAATAAGGAGAAATTGTCCTGCAAAACAAAAGAATTTTAAGAGAGGTTTTGAGTCAACTGCATCAGGTTTATTTTTTCAGCCACATTAAGTGCTTTTTTGGAAACCAATTGTGTTCACACCTTTATTTTCCATGTAGTTGATCCTCTCTTATACTCTTGGGAGGGATCCCATCACTCGTTTCATTCTACAGACAGAAAGCCAGCGATGCTTCGTGCTAAATGAATGAACTGCTTTGTCGTCTGTAGTGAGATGAATCTGGCATTCCTCTTCCCTCTTATGAAAACACGCTGAGGTTGTCAGGCTGCTCAAGGACTACTAAGACTGAGGACACTGATTATCAAGCCAAAATGAAGGAATGGATAACTTAAGAAAAATAATGCATGTAGCATCTGTAAGCCTGAAAACATTTCTGAGCAGCTTCTTTAGCCAGTATCACAGTCGTTTCATACTTCCTTTTGCAAGCAGAAGTGAAAGCAACACGGATAAAACCTAGCCAGGGTTTTAGCAACATCTGTCTTCATAAGATGTTGACATGTATAAGCATGGTCACTTCCTTTCTCCCTTCCTGGATACTATTAACGTAGATGTGGTACTGTGATGTAATGTCATATGAATCAATCCTTATACATCCATTGTTGATCGATTAGATGACAACTGTTAACTATTTATCTGGTATTTTTCCATTGATCCCACAATTTCAGCATCCAAGTTCCTTACAAAGTGTAAATAATCTCAGTGACCTCTACAGATGCCCAGTTAAATTGATTTTTTTTTCTGTATGTGTCACTGGTTTCAAAGGAGCTGTGCTGATTCGCGCCACTTGAAACCCTGTCCCAAAGCCTCAGGCTCAGAGGGTTCACAATGGAGAGGGATGAGTAGCCCAGAGGCAGAGGACTACCATCTTTTCTGAGGCAGGCTTTGATTTTAATGTATTAGGAAGGCTTTTGAGATCTTTTAACTACTTTTAAAAATCATAGTGTTGAAATCATGAAGTTTAACAGTGCATAATCTTTATTTCTTCATCATCATTGAAAAAAATGAATACTGGATCTTTAAAATCCTGCTAAGGCAGGTAAATTGTAATTAATCATGAGCCATTCATCAATAACTAATTATTCAATTACATTAAAGATAATCTTGTTTTCAGTGAATATCAATCATTAAATGAACAATTATTTGTTTCTAATTCATAAGATCAACACTATTACTTCTGTAATTGCAAGTGTCATGAAATGGCCACGGCATAATAAAGCATACCTGCCCTATAACCTCCATATTAAATCAGAATGTCATATTGACAGATACTGTGGCATTGCAAATAAGTCACCTTTTGCAGCCACCTTTTTCCAATTGAAACAGCTGGGATTAAATGAGAAATAAATACTGTCTGTGTCCTAGTTAAGCCTGTTTGGAAAAGTCTAAAGAAGCAAACTATTAGTTAGCAGACTGATAATTACAGATGTTTAAAAATAGATACTCAGCTATTTATGCTGTCTGAAGTATTAATAACTTTATTTACCATTGGAATAAAGCTCAGCTGTGAGAGCCAACCCCATAGGACATTTCTGTGTGGTAGCAGAGGTGGCTCTAATGTTTTTAACTAGTGAAGATTTCACCAGCAAATTTTGTGGAAGATCTTGTGCTTACATGCACGTACAAATAAAGCAGTGGAGGTTTGAGAGAGCATTATTGTGCAAAACAAAAAGACGCAGCTTATTCATTATCCAAACAAGTAAACAAGAAGAGAATGATTTGTTGTAATATGCTGGCAAACAGAAAAAAAAAAAAAAGCTTTGTAAAGGACCTTGTAAGGTTTTGCCATGTGCCATGTTCACGCTCAGCACGTGGTGCCATATGTTGTCTTTATGAGCTTGGAAGTGGTTAGGGAAAACCCTGCTGCGGGCTGCTCTGCAGGTCCTGCATCCTTCCCACTGTTGTGGTGCCAGGCTGGGTGCCACCAGAGGCTCTGTATCCCCCTCAGGGGGAAAATGGGGCTTACAAATGCGGCTTACAAAGATTTTACAGAAGGTTGTAAAGTTCTGGTGGGGTTGGACCTCACTTTGCTAAAGATAAGAGCCCACTCCATGGTGGGAGTAAGAAAAAGGATGAATTCATGCAGGATTGTCAGCATTTAATCATCTGGAGGCTCAGGGTTCATTCAGGTGAGAGGAACGTGCAGGCCAGGCAGGTCTGAACCCCCAGAGCTCGGTTCCAGCTGTTTGGTGCCCACAGTAGCAGCCCCAGCAGCACAGACGAAGAGGCCTCAAATGTCATCTGTTCAAAGGCTGGTGCCAGTGATCTTTTAATTCGTCTGTGAAATTGAAGTAGACATACCCATCAATGCCTGGCTTTGCTGCTTCAGCAGGGCAAGCTGTTTATTTTATTAAAAGTTGGGTGTTTGAATTTGCAAAAACAGTTTTTCCCTGTCTCATTCAATCTTTCTGCTGCAGCAGTTTTGGTCTCTGAGCAGGGTCTGTGTGTGTTGTTAATAGTTGCTCATGGAGAAGGTTGAAGGAGCAGAGGAGACGGTTGCAGGAAAGGGAGGGCTGACCCTTTTCCATCCACAATCCCCATCACCCCAAACTGCTTTAAGCACAAATAGCCAGATGCCACGTGGAGCAGCGCTGTGCTTCCCAGGAGCCATCCAGGACCGGTGTGCAGCACACTCCCTGCTCTGCTTGAGGGCACCTGCATGCCTTGGGGAGTTCAAACCCACCTATTGGGTTTGAACTATCAGAGCCAGCGGGCTCAGCAGCAACATAACCATGGACAAAAACAGGGCTGGGAGGAAGTAGCTTCTTCTGTCCATTATGCTGTCTGTTTTCCAGATGAGATGAGGTTTATCACACTGTTAATTAGGACTTAGTGCTTTCTCTGGGCCGTGCTGCTGTAGTGGCAGGGGTTTGTCCTGGCCCCAGGTCCAGAGGGTGCCTCTGCATCCAGCACTGGATGCATATGCACTCAGATTGTTGAATTGAATTCACAGGTCTGCTTTCTCGCTCCCTGAACTAGTCAGAGCTAAAGCCCCCCTGGAAGAGCCCAGGTGGTTTGCAATGGGGAAAGACTGCCTGGCAGGACTGCAACTGTCCCTTGACTGGCCTGGGGACAGTCCCAGAGACCACTGGCAGGAGGCTCATCACACCCAGCCCTTCCTCCTGGCAGGAGGAAGGTGCCAGCAATGACCTTGAGTGGGAGCCTGCATGCAGCTCTGGCTGTGAGCTCCTGGCAGTCAAACTCTGATAGTATGGCTCCAGTGGGAAGAGTGTAAGATTTCGGGGGGGATAAACCCCTGCGTCTCGAGTTTCTAGAGTGCGTAAGAAGTCATGTAGCTTTAAAGTTAATGATTGCTGAGACATCCCTTAGCTCTCTTCTCTCTCTGACACATGCCACTTTGGTGCTGTCGGTGTATCAAAGAACAACAAGGGCTTTGTTTGTTAGATTGATATAGCAGCATGTATTTTAACTGCTTAATCAACAGTACTGCTCCAGAAGCTGTAATAAGCTTGTCCTAGTAGCCGCAACCCGGTGGCATCTAAGTCATTAATCCTGAAAAAGAGAGACGGTTGCCCAGCAGAGTGGCAAGTCAGAAAGCAGACCCACCATTTCATGGTTTAGCTGAAGGAAGTAAGAGCTGGAGAGGGTGACAGAGGCATCTTCAGAGTCAGGAGAAGATGTGGGCCAGGCTTTTCATGTATGACTGCTGCTCTTACCCTGTGCCAGCTGGCACTCAGATCATCTGCAGAAGCATATGTTTGACCAGCCCTCCTGCCAGGGGAAGGTGGTACCTTGGGCTGGTTTAAGGGGAACGAATCGGGAAAGAGCACAGTGAGCAATACAGTAATTTCCTCTGTCAGTATGAGGTATTTTTTAGTAAACTCTAAGCTGAAAATATTGTTACCTTTTGATTCAACTTTGGCATGCCTTCAGGCCTGACCATGGCATCCATAATCATAGAATAACAGAATAGTTTAGGTTGGAAAAGACCTATAAGATCATCGAGTCCACCTGTAACCCTAAAACTGCCAAGTCTACCAGCAGCCCTGTTCCTAAGTGCCATCTTTTAAACACCTCCGTGGATGGTGACTCGACCTCTTCCATGGGCAGCCTGTTCCAGTGCTTGGTTTTCTCAGAAGGAGCACAGGAAGCATGCTGAGAGTCATGCTGAGGGTCGTGGTGTTCCTCCGCCTCTGAACAGAGTGGCAAAGGGAAGTGGTAGTTGGCTAATGCTACTTGAACTCCTTGTTTCTTTCTTAACTTCTGACTTGCTCTAAGACTACAGGCTGTTCATGTGGTAAATGGAGCATGCTTATATTTATCTTAATGGGTGTTTGAGATTCTCAGATAAAAGGCATTAGGGAAGAGAACATATTATTATAATTTTAGTATATCTCCTACTTTTTCATGACATTATGGAAAGCTCATGGTAGTATTTCAGCATCAGCCTACACAAATAGTATTTAGCAGTGGTATTTTCAGTCACAGGTGCCTAAAATTAGTCCCCTAACTCTATATTTAAGCACCTAAATAGGTGCTTAAGTTTGTTAAAGGGACCAACCACCAGCAATCTTCACCAATGTGAATGAGAGCTTTACATGCTCAGTGCCTTTAACACACAGACAAAAAAAAATATTTATGAGAGCTGTACCAATCTGGCATCTCATTCAAAGTTTGAATTTGCTATGTCATAGCTGATTTTGCATTCAGCATCCAACTGCAAAGAAACAATAGCTGAGTGCAGTTTATGCAGTTATCAAAGACAGTTGGTGCCTCTTTGGGGCTTCTGCTTCAATCATCCACTCCAGCAAATACAATTCACATGTTCAGCAGTCTTAATGTAAAAAATACTGTGTATTTTTGAATTAAGTCAGGCCCTGAAGTATTTTCTGATTCTAGTATCACTTATCTTCTCCGTCAAGGTGCACAGCAGAGAGGGCAGCCAGGCTGTTATTGCTTTTACTGTATTCTAAACACGCACAGGCGTACGCACACATCTGTATCTTCAAAATCTGCCAGAAGTATTTGTTGTTGTCTCTAAGAAGGAGTAATGCTCTCCTACAACGTGCAATTTATAGGCACTAGTTTTTGCTGCTTCTTATTATAAAAACAATTCATCTCATTGGAGAATGTGTGCTTAATTATAATTTGCTAATGCCCTTGAGTTTTTTAAAGTCAAATTTATTGCTCAAGTGTACTGTAGCCAATATAATCTGGTGACAAAGCAAGGGAATTAGCTTAAGGAACTGATTTTTCTAGCACTGAATTTGTGATCTATGACCTTAAGCAAAACATTTTACCTTTTTCATGAGTCAGCTTCCCCATCTGTTTTTTAAAAAATAGCTGGAGATTACTAGGTGAAAGGTGCCATATTTTTATTTTGTTAAGCACCAGAGCACAGGATACATTCAGCACATTATTTATAATGTACATCTCTGCATTTTAAACACCTCATCATATTTACACTTTTGATTTGGCTTTATTTTTGCCGTCGTTGCTAAACATAAGCCACCCACACAGATTAAGGACACTGATGTTCATAGTAGTTGATTCAACCTAAATTTAGTGCTATAACTAGTCGGTACTGCCAGTGGTCTTGGGGTTCCATCAACAACAAAGCAGTGTGGAGAGTGAAACCCATTTTTCTCTTGGCTTCTGGTCCACCCCAAATGGACATGAGCCTATTTGTGCAGGGACTGAGGCACATGGGCTGTGCCCGTTTGGAGTGTGGGTCTTGTCTTTGCCCCTCATCAGCTCCAACGATCCTTTATCAGCTGTGCCAGGGGAAAAGAAAAGATGGGGATGCTGTGCACGATAGAAAGGAGAGAGGTCTGCTCTTTTCCTCCAGACACATGAGCTTTCTCTAGTTTGTGGCAACTCCAAGGAGCGTGCTAACAAATTGGCCCTGCTGCTTCTGCTGCAGAGGGCTGTGGATGTCATGTCAGTGACTGCTTTCAGAGCAACCCCAGGGGTGTTTGAGCAAACTTTTTCTCCAACTGTTGACATCTTGGTGGCCTCAGAAAGCTGGCCCCCTGTGGCTCATGATGGCATGGTGGCTGGATGAGATGGAGCAGGGCGTTTAAACAAACCACTGTTGCTTTTCAGTTCTTGCATGCATTCCTGCTTAGCTGTGTATGTATCATATCATGTCACGCATCTACATCCTGTGAGGCATTTGTAGTTGATAGAAAAGTATCTTTGATGGGACTATGCAAAGAAACTCCACTATTTTTCTAGCAAAACGGCTCTGAAAACTTTGTTTTGCTGCCCACAGCACGGGGATGTTTTCTTTTACAGCTACAATATGAGTACCACTGGGAGAATAGTGTATGCCCCAGGGGCACACATAAACTCCTGACCCTGCTTGAACTGCGTGGCACACAGCGCCGGGCACACGTCAGCAACATTCGTGTGCTCGGCACTGCCGTACCAAACCCTGCGTTGTGACACATCATTCCCATCCAGCCCACCACAGGTCCAGCAATAATGTTGCAATCCCTGGTCCTGATCGCTTCCTGCCAAACAGCAAACACAGCCTGTCCTCCCTAAAAACAGAGACCTTTCTCACTGCACTCTAATCCCAGTGCCAGCACCAGAACCATACCTCTCCACAGTCACTTCAAGCCATAAAAAAATTTTCCCCTACTTTCTTTCTGGCATAAAGCACAGTTTGGGAAATCTATTAGGGCTATTAATTTTGTTTCAGGGAGTGCAGGGGTGCTAGTGTTTTATTAACACAGTAGCTCTGCTCTATGGCAACATCTGGTTTTCAGTGAGGTTTCAGGGTTGGTTTTTTTTTTACTCCATTTTCCAGCTGTGTTGACTCAAGTCAGAAGGCAGTCAGCCACTTGTGAGACTGAGGTCTCCAAACACTTAAAGAGCTGAGATATTCTTTGAAACCCCTGGATCTTGGAAAATTAGGGCAGAACCTGACAATACCAATTTTTCCTCCGGAGGCTTGCAGCATTCACAGTTCTGGTTCCAGCCAGGATCAGGAAATTAAAAATCACATGGAAACTTCTGCAGTGTTTTCAGGATGGCTGTAGGTTACACCTCCACGGAGCAAAAAGTGCAGAAGGGATACTTACTTTTCCCAGGTAATTTGTTTTATGTTGTTCATGTATCCTGAAAGATGATTTACCTTGCTCGAGAAAACATGTAAGTCAAAAGAATAAAATTTAGGCTGTCTGGAGCAAAGAATGGAAATGCAGCTTTGGTGTCAAGGCATTAACAATTCATTAGGCTTACCTGTATCCCAGCAGTGGGGCCTGAATGAGACATACTCTTGTAGCTGACACCAGCTGCATTCCTGATGTGTGTTATAAATCCCATCCCCCTGGCACTTTTGTTAGCCAGGTGTGGCTACGTGCCTGTGGCTTGAGCTCCCACACAGCAGGGAAAGGGTGGCCAGAAGGACCTCCACACTCCTCACCAGCTCTCCTGCTCTCTGCTCCCAGCACAGCCTGCACCCCAGCCTGCTCCTAGCCCAGGAGCTGTGGTTCCCTGCTAAATCTCAGGGGAAGGCTGAGGTACCTGAAAAGCTGTGAATGCTGGCAGGGTGACTTCCTTGCCACCTCATCCACCTTTGCTTCTGTCCTTGCTTCCTTCTCTCCATCCCACAGTGCTCACTTTGAATTCATGTCTCCTGTTTTCTGCTACTGCATTCTCTCCTTTCCCTGCTCCTGCATTATTCAGCTTTCCTTCTCTGGCAGTGTTTTTGCCCCCTCTTTTTCACCTCTCAGCTCCCCATGCTCTGTGTGCAGGAGGAAAACAGCAAGCCGTGCAATACAGCCTTGTGAGCCATGAGTAATGACAGAATGAAAGAAAGAGGAGGGAGGGCAGCCTTAATGCTTGGCATCTGAAAATGAAATGTTTGCTTTTTCTGCAGTCGGTTTTGTTAGAGGTGCTCAGGATTCCTTGTTCCTGTCCCAGTAGCCTGACTGAAGCAGGAGGCTGTGCCAGCTTGGGATGTGGACTTTGAGTCCTGGCTCTACCTCTGTGGCACTGCCCAAGCCCAGAGGAGCTTCACTGATGCAGCAGAAATTTGCCTGGTGCCAAGCTGACGTAGCTGGCATCCATAGCCTGATGCCTCATGTTTTAAGTATTTAATGTTGCCCTAACTTTTACCCTATTCTCAACCCTCTTTTTTTTTTTTCCCCGTAAAAAAAGCCTAGCTGAACTGAGGGAAATCAGTCTGCAAAACAGGAACCGTTAAGTTGTTTTAGGGTTAAGTTACAACTGTGTTGTTTTTTTCCATGCATGATTTTTCTTTTTTTTTTCCTTTCCCAGACTGCTTGAGTCCTAAATTCCCCCTGTAAATCTGCTTTCTGTACCATCAGTTCTCAGAACAATGAACTGCTTGATATACCTGATAAGAGTTAACATGAAAAATGAATAAATCATTTGCTACTCCCTTCTCTTTTTTGCTGTGACTGGGTGTTGGTCTATAAAATGAAGGAAGTTACACTGAGCAGGAAGTTTAAAAATGCTTAGACAGATGTCATTAAAAAAGAAATTCAAACTTGGCTTCCTGCCAAGTGTCTGTAATTAAAATTATTCTTCTTAGTGAGAAAAAAGCAGATGCAAAGGGAGGTTTCCTGTCTCTCAAAGTAGGAAATACAAATAACTGTTAGTCTTGCCTTTGTGTGTGCATGTGTGCACGCATATGTGTTTGTGTGAGTGTACATCGTGGTGTGGGAATCTGATGCTTATTTCTGAAGTGGCTTGTGATAGAAAACTTTAGTCAATACCGTGTGGATGGGTGCTTTATTATAATCTGTGCTCTTTTTGGTCTTGCTTTTAAATTAGATCTTTGTTGAAAAATACTGTGTATAAATTGCCCTTTCCATATTCCACATTACAGAAATGGCTGGTTTTACAGAAAAGAACAGTGAATTTCTGTGTATGGTGTTGAAGGGAGAACAGGATGTGGGTGGGTGTACACATGTGTATATATCTATACTTATCTATACACATCATATAGCTAGAGCTGATAGCTATATTAACTTAGAAACCAGTGCAGTTAATGTCGTGCAACTCCCTAGCATACATGGAAGTATACAAATATAAAACTGCTTCTATCAATATGACTTCTTTTTTTCAGTACAGGCATCTTTAGTTTGATGCCTTTACATTATATTTTTATTTTGTTTCTTGTCCGATACACAAACTCTAAAACCGTCTATTATCCTAATTAGGCAAGTCTACCATCAGGAAATGTGCTCTGTGGCTCTTTTCTGTCACCACTGTTTAAAAGGGGGCTGATTCCTTTTCTTTCCTATGCAAAGATAGACTTACACCTTACACAGGTTGAAGAAATTCTGTCAATCCATTTACTGTGTTTTTTTCAGACATTGTCCTGAGGTTTGTAGTTTTGTTTATTTTTAAAAACAAACTCTTTTTGAGGGGTGGCAGACAAGGCATGGGCACATGTTCCGATGCTGATCCATGAGAATGGGCAGATGCTGGTGGAGCAATACCCCTTGGTGGTAGCAAGGGCTCCCACCTATTGCACTCGTTTGTGTAGTGTGTGTTCCATATTCATATCTGGATAGGAAGTTGTTTGCTGCTTTTAGCAGCCCCCGTTTACACAGGACAGATGTTTTGTGTGGTTCTTCCACCAGCACTCGTAACCAGCTTCCGTGAGTTTATTCCTGCATTGAGATGTACTATAGGACAGATGCAGTTTCCTGGAGAGTGTCCTGGTAATATTGTTTATTTTCCTCACTGTATTGGGATAAATGGGTCCAGGGAAAGGGAGCAGGAAAAGTGTGCTTGTACTGATGTGTTTTCCTAATTTATTGTGCTGTGCAATGCTTTCTAGAAGACTGTGCTTGAATTTGCCTCCAACTCTGAAAGTGAGATATAGCCCCAGCCCCATTGTACCGATAAGTACATATTGCTCTAACATGTATCAGATGGCATATCAATGCAAACATGCTGTGTGCTGTACAAATAGCACAGAGTGCAGGTGCGTGGGTGCAGGGCCTCTGTCTCATCTTAAACACATGAAATGAGGAGCAGGAGCCAGCAGATGAGACCCCCAGTGTGTTTTGGGTGTGACAACCATACGTGGGCATACCTCTCCTTTTCCAGGAGTCCACGACAATACATTGGAATTAATTTTACTGCTGTTTTCTCCAGGACTCCACAGCTGCTCAGTTTCTGTTTGTGGGCTGACTGGTCTCAATGAAATTAGTTTCCTAGAACAAGAACCACTACTTTCATTGATAAACCCTGGCTGACCTGAGTATCAGAAGCTGGTTGGCATGCTGGTGCAGTGTGTACTGACCTTTGTAAATAACTCTTCTGTGGTTTTGGCATCTTTGAGTGCTCCTGGAAAAACTTCCCTTGGAACAGATAGCAGAACTTGCTTCTGTACTTTGAGTTGCCAGTTTATCTGGCAAGAGAGCTGCTAAAAAGAGGTTCTGAGAACAGCTGAAAAAGAGCAAGTACACGCCTGCTGCAAGCAATAGAGCAACTGGTACCCACTGAGCAAGAGTAGTGGTGATCTGAAAACACACAAGAGGAATATGGACATGTACCTCCTATGGGTGTTGCAGTGCTGTGAGAGCCAAAGAGAGTTCTTAATTGCTCAGCAAAATGTAGAGGGGATAGTCAGAAAGGACATGAACTAATGTAGGCTTTGGAGATGAGATCAGCTTACAAAAGCTAAGCCCAAGAATGCTGTTGGAAACTTTAGCAACAGCTAAGCTTACGGATCTTTCAGAAAATGGAAAAGAAACATTTTAAACTCACAATCCACTTTATAGCACAGCCCAAGGCTATAGGTAATCCATCTCTACCAATCCCAGGATGTCCTCAGTAAACACATGTTGAAAAATAGCATTGCAACAACCCTTCTTGTGTCCTTCTTGAAAAGAGATTGCTGTTTCTGTTGAAACCCAGAGATCCTATGAAAAGGTAGGGAAGGTCAAACATACAGCACCAACCATGAGAAATCCCTGGTTGTTCCTCCAGTCCTGACCGTGCTCCTCTGGAGGGCAGTTTGCCTAAATCTAATCTGGCTGGGTTTGCAGTTATGTCTGGTATTCCTGGGATAAGACTACCAAATGCACTTTTCAGAGACCCCAGGCACGCAGCAGGAGAGGTTTTATTTCTGCTTCCCAAGTGGGAAGGGGAGCCACGGCAGGATTAAATGGCCTAATCTGTGGCAGCACTCACAGCTCCCAAATCCTCATCTGATACCCTACTCTCCTAATCAGCAAATGGTTAAACTCTTGCTTTACTTGAAGCTGCTGGGCCATTACATGGAAAAGATAAGGCAGTCTCTGCTGTTGGCAGTGATGAAGTCTGCTCATGCCTCCCCCTGCAGTGGTGTGGTATGTCTGCATTTAGGGAAATGAGCTGTGAGGGGAAGGCAATGGGGAGTTCTACTTGGGCCAGGCAGAGGGAAGACCAATCCTTCTTCTCCTAAGAGTGTCAGATAATATACCAATGGTTTTCACTCCTGTGCTGCTCTGCTGCAGACATTTTGCAAGCAGAGAAGGAAAGCAATGGGTTTTTTTGTTGGCATCTTGACAAAGCATTTTCATGAGTATGGCTGCCCGTTGAAGACATCTGTTTAAGTTCCCAGCCTGGGATAACAAGCAGATCTGGGCAAATGTTTGGGACAGCATTTTTCCGGCAGGTTCACTAATGTTTCACACACGTGAATCCAGGACAAGGAGCAGATGCCCTGAGCAGGCCTAGCCAGTGCTTTCAGCTGAAATGTGTGTTTTGTGTCCGGCACATTCTCAAGGATCTCTTTTGAGGAGTTCTAAGTAAACAATAAATCTCTCCACAATGGAATTCATACTGAGTGAATTATCAGGTTTAAAAAAATATTCTGTTGCTTTCAGCTCTTATCTTTGTTTACCGTATCGCCAAGGACAGTGACCTGCCTTTGTGCCCCAATACTGAACTGTCAGCAAGAGAGACAGGAAATGCTGCCTCCTCTATAGGCTCAGCATATAGGCTTAATGAGAAGAATAACATCTCAGCAGCAGCAGCTGTTGGTGTTGCTCAGTTTGGTTTATTCTCTTTTGTTGTCTTACTTCAGCAAACCTAGATAATCTTAGAGAAAGGCCTTTGTGCCAAGTTTCTGAACTCTAATTTAGTGACCTTCAGATATTTAAACATTATTAAGACCAAGTCAAGCTGACAAAAGAGCCTATATCATTTTCATTTCCCACTGAGCTGAGCCTGTTGCATCCTGTGTGGAGCCTGGTTGTGTGCAGCACTCTGAACACGAGCAATCTTTCAGCTCGAGAGAGGAGGGAGTGAACCAACCCCAAGTGAAACACTGGCTCCGTCTCTCACTGTGGCAATGTTGGGTTCAAGGGAAGCCCCACCGCTCCTGGGCTACATGATTAATAACTCCCCTTAATGAAGTAAGAAATGCACGATGGAAAATAGAATCAAATAGGAAAGCACCGTCCAGGACAGAGCAGGAATGTGCTGGTAGCGCCGCACACAGTGGAGTGGCACTGCCTTGTTTCAACAGCTGACCCTCTAGACTTTGGGGAGCAGGGGACATGAGAGCAGCATGAGCCTGGCTTCTACATCCTGACACTGTCTGCAGGAGCCCATCCTGGTGTCTATTCAGGGAGCAGTTTTGGTGCAGCACCTCTTCCACAGGTCTAATAGCAGCAGTAGTTTCCCTGCATGATTCCTACTTCCTAATTTGAGAGGGCAGAGGTGCAGGGAGCAGGGAGAATTCCCATGGATCCCAGCTTCTGTTTGGAACCCAAGGACATCATAGCTAGATAAACCTTCAGAACAGATCCCTTAAACTTTAAATTGCAGCTATTTTTTCCATGCAAAGGTAGGCAAAGAGTGCGTTCCTTTGCTGGTTTGTTGCTGGTGTGTGGGTGAGTGTATAACACACATTACAACCATTTTCCTCCAGCAACTGCACGTTGTAAAGCAATGGCAGGTTAAGTTCACTTCTTTATTTACACAGAAGGAATGTGTAACATTTCTGTTCTAGTAGTCTGTCCACAATTTTGTTTTCTATCCAGGATTTACCTTTATTTTGTATAATATCAGTGTTAGCTGCCAGAGCTTACCTTACTCATGACATAATTTTTTTTTTTTTAAAAAGAGTAGGGGATTTGTTGTTAGTACCATGGAATGATCAGGCTTTAAACAGGAGCATCCACACAATCTCATGATTAAGGCTTATCAGTCTTATTAAGAGTGGTGGAGGAGAGGGAAAAACTTCCCCAAATTTGCTTGGAAAGCTGCGTCAGGACTTGACCTTCTGCTAGCAGGCCCCGTGGTTTTGCTACACAAGGGCTACTCCCCTCACTCCTCCTGCCCTCGCAATAGTGTGCCTGGAATCTGACCCCGCATTTCCTGCTGTCATGTTGGTATCAGCTGGAGATAAATGAAGCCTTTAGTTAACTTGTTCCTTGCTTTGCAGGGTGCTCTTCTCTTCTGCTTTAAAGAAGAGCCAGTGGCGATGTGGCACTGAGGCAGAGCTACGTATAGGCACTGTCAGCGTGGTGTTTGTAAAATACTGGCCAAAGCATCTTTTGTGGCAAAAATGAGACAAGACTCCATTATAAGGAACACAAAAGGGAATTTTCTGTCAAGTCCACTGGAAGCAGGGAGCAAGCTGTCATGTTCCCTGGCTCTTCAGCTCCCAGCCTGTGTAGTACCAAGGAGCAAAAGTACTGACGTGCATATGCAGAACACAAAAAAAGTCTTCCCATATCCTGACCTAGATAAATAGGACTTGGAATGAATTTTCTGACTTCACAGCAGTGACACTTTGTATCTTCTGAGATTTAAAGAATATACATATATTTTTGGTCATTTTTATGCCAGTTCAAAGAGATGGATGTGTTACAGAAAGTACACATGCACAAGTGTCCGTGCACAGGAAGAGAGGCCAAAAGTACTAATACCAATCTCTTTTACTGTGCCATAATGTGAAATAGGAAACGAATGTGTTAGCAAAAGCAGTGGGTATGGACAGAAGTGCAAGATGCTCTGGCTCTTTCGAGCTGTGTTGCAAATACCTTGGGAGCTGAGGCAGGAAAAGCCGTGAGGTTGCTCTAAGTTATGCTGACAGAAGGCAGGTCGAAGAAGCAAGGGGTGCAAAAGGGGATCACATCCACTCGCAGTTCTTACCAGCACACTTCTTACGAGAGGTGCAGCTCTGGCAGAATACGATCCCAAGTAACCTGCTTTCCAAAATCTTTTCTTCATAATGAGCCAACTTGCCCCCCTTTTTTGGTTTTTTTTGGGTTTTTTTTTTAGTGCGACATAAGTATTATATGACTAGGGCTATGACTTGGGCTACCAAGATGTTGCACGGTATCGTTTAAACTAGAGCAGCAAAGTTGGAATAGCAGCAACATGCCATTGGCTTTTTGATCATGCTGCTGGTTCACTAGAGAGTATTGTAGATTTCTTTACGCACACAGAAGTCAAAGAAATAATAAGCACCCTTCATCCGTCAGATTGTCTCTATTTATACATCAGGGTAGGTGTGAGAAGCAAGAAGTCCTGGTTTTTTTTCTTTTTTTTTTTTCCCTGCTAATTTTAATTTTTTTACTTTTTAATTAAATTTCTTCATTTAGAGTCACGCAGCTGTCTGGGCTTCTGCCATAGATAAGTGGATCTTCATCTGACAGCAACAACCAGAATTTATCTTTCTTTTCCCTCTCTCCCCCTCACTTCCTCCCTTCCCCACCTCCCCCCTTGTACTCAGCAGAAACAAAATGCTATATATAAACTCAGCACCATTTCCCCCCAATTACTTTGTCTGCATGTTTCAATTTCGTTCTGTGTCAAGCTTTGCCGAGGTACCAAGTTTGGCATTTTCAAAAGGGGGTTGGATGATTAATCCTTGAGGCCCCTCTTGTAGTAACGTCCCTCACACATCCCCAAAATGCGTGCTACTGTACTGTAGGTACTCTGAGGGGCAGCTCATGCTTGTCTGATGTTTATTCACAGGAAGTTCCTGGTCTTATAGATTTTTTCTTTCTTTTTTAAGAAGTCTGCATGATTCCAGCTGAGTGCTAGCAGCAGATGGCCAAAGGACAGGCAGGGATGGCCCATGGTGCTCTGTAAATGGAATATTACCAGCATCCTGCCATCAGGCTGCAAGTCTCTGTTATTTGTTTTGTATTCTCTTAAATCACTCAACACTGAAGTCAGGTGTATAACCAGAATCTCATCTTTCATTATTAAAATAAAAGACAACCAGTAAAGAAAAAATAAGAGGAAAAAAGGTTTCTAGTTGAAAAGGTAAGAGTGAAAACATGAATACCAGTTCAGAAGCCAGAAGGCATAGGAAGTTCAAAACACTGTTATTTGTCATAAATCTCATGTGTTTTCCAGCCAATTTCAAAGTATGTTGGGGCCTTGCTCATAATGTTTGAGTGATCAGGATTGGTAATATGCTAGCTGCTCTCATGTGTGTGACAGGCCCTTTACAGAAAAAGCCTGCAGCTGTGTTTCGTCTTGGTGCTCAGAAAATCCCTCCCCACAAATTAGCCCGTCTATAGATATCTATAGATCTTTGTGCCTCAATTCATGATAAAAGGGCAGAGGATACCATCCCTTATTAGGCATTTTATATGGGTAAAATTGCTAGTGAACCCCCTGAAGAACACTATGTTTTATGCAGCTTTCTGGCTTAAAAGCACTCTTTTGTGTTGAATGATTCTATCAAATGTGTCAATTTGTGGGTGCCACCTTTGTGGCTCAGGGGTGTCTGGATCAAGTGGCCTCCCTGTCAGGGCTGGCTCAAACCCAGCTGGGTGCCACCATGTTGGCCAGGTTCCCCTGTACCCCAGAACTTTTGATACTTGATGCTTTTGATCTTCGAAAAATAAGAACAAAGGATAAAATACTGGGCATTAAACTAGTGTGGCCGTAAGTGAAATGACAGCACAGAAGTGAGGTGTTGCAAATTGTGAAAATGGGGGTATTCCTGGAAATTCAGAGGTAAACAAGTGATGTAGCCAGGCACTGAGACAGGAAAGGGTCATGTTCAAGAAGCAAAAGTATCTTTGAGAAGCAAGAGAGAAAGAACAGCAAATTGGTCTTCACACCGGGACCGTTGTGGGACTGTGAGGTAATAAATAAATAAGGCCAAAGCAGCTTACTCATAAAGCAGAAGAAATCGTGAGCGATACTTTCCATTTGCCTTCCCTGTAAAGCCTTATATCATCCTAAAACATGCCGGAAATGACCTTGTTCAGACTACAAATGTATTCTGTATTTTCTCACTGCTGACCCTGTGACTTCATCCTGCAGTTCTTTGAGTTCTGCTTTTGTTCCCCTTCTCTTCCATGCGCTCACGAGGGCCAGTGAGTCAGTGCACGAGGGAGGGCGTTACTACCCCTGGCACTACATGGTGCCCCCCAAACAGCTGCGCTTTCCAGGCTCTGCCCTCAGCTCCTGCACATGGGGGCAGGTCCTGTAACTCAGGGATTCAGGTCTGTGCTAAAGGAGACCATGAGACATGTGGTCTCCTGCACCAAATACTGCTCTTTATAATCTCTTCTCGAATATGCATCTTTAAACATCAGAAAGGCCCAGGCCTCGGTTTCTTTTCTTTTCTTCTCTTCAATTTTTGTGGATCACTTGAACACTGATAACTGCAGAAGAATTCCAGATAAAAAACCTAAGTTTTTGATTTTATTTCCTGTGCTTAAGGACAGGAAGGCTCTCCTTGGAGAAGACCCAGTGGAGATTTTCCTTTTTTTGATTGGAAATATTCCCACAACTTGGGTACAGTTCAAGTGTCATTACAGAGGTCCAGTTGGCCCTCAAATAACCTACTATGCTTATCAGTGTAATCAGGACCAAGTCATTGTGAGAAGTAAATCATAAACAGATGGACATTCGTGCCATGCTGGTCTACAAAGGGTAGAGAAGAGCAAAGACACAAAACAGCACCAGAACATGACACCACGATGGCTTCACTAAATCTAAGCGTGAACAGGCTTAGGGAAATTTTTGTGCTCCCAGATGGAGAGAGAGAGAGTCAGGGAATAAAAGAAGAGAGATCCTTGAATAGGCATCTGCCAGGATTCTTTGCAGACAGCTTTATCTGATAATCTAGAGAAGTTTGTCATAGGTTAGTGTCATGGTAGCAGACACCCCTGCTCACAGCCGGATCCCCACTGAGCTTGGGGTAGTGCATTTTGGGCTGACAAGTCGTGTTGGTTTTTTTTCAAAGATCCTCTTCGTGCACTGGAGGAAGAAAACAACGAAAGCTGTTTCAAGTGCTGTCAAATTTTTTCACATACCAGTTGTAAATTGCTTTGTTGTACCCCAGGCAGTCAGCACTTTCCAGGGGGAGCGAAAGAGGAAAAGGTACTAAATAGCTTTGTTAGAAAATACTTTTTTCCCCCTTTCTTTCTCCATTTTTCCTAATTTCAGTTAAACTGTGAGAAGTTTCAACAGGAACAAACCTTTCCTTTGTGCCTTGTATAAAGGCCACATGCTAAAATTTGGAGCTCGGACTGGACATGGCTTTTACCGATAAATTTCACCTGTGTTAGGTAAAAGGTGCAGAAGTCTACGGCAAGGAATTGGAGCTTTGGCATCAGAAACACTTCTTTATGTTCTGTACTTTTAGTACCATCAGTTTCTCAAGGACAGGCTGAACCGTGAGTTATGATTTTGGCAGCTGAAAGCGAACAAAACTCTTTTTTGTTTAAGTCCTATTTAAATGCCGTGCAATGGATTTCTTTCTTTTTTGGTCACTTTAGGTCTATGCATTCAGACCAGAATTTGCCTATTTATGAACAGGAGTCACACTGAGGCTGAAAAATAAAAATCAGGCTAGTTATGAAGACTTGAGCTGGTGGGTGCTCAACTCTTAAGGTTGTGAATCAGTGGTCTCAGTCTTCAGCACCTCTGCTGGCCCCTTGTGTGTAGGGGAGGGATTATTTACCAGGAGCACCTCACACATGCATTTGGAAGATGACCAACTAATTAATGTTTGCTAAACGCTTCGTGAGCCTCAGGAGAAAAACAACTATGGAAAGGCGAAGTCTTATTATTGCCGTGCTGCACCTAATGTACGTTAGATGTTTCCAAGGCATCAGGCACTGCATAAAGGTTGTATGGTATTAAAACTGACCTGCCCTTGTCGGAGCAAATAATAATTACGCTGAGTAATGAGAGAATCTTGCAGTTTCTCTGCTATGGATGTTTTCCTGTTTACTAATTCAGAAAAGGTCTCATCCAGCAATTGCTGAAGCCAGTGACTTAAGCAGCCACTGGCTTAAGGAGGGCGAATTACAGAAGTAATTTATTTTGTGTAAAGCTCTGATCTCCTCATAGGTTGGACTGTGCACTCTTGGGCATATTTCCCCAAACTGCATGCCTGGGGCTGAGTCACCTCTCAGTCCATGAGGCTGCCATAGAAATGGAGAACAACCAAAGACAACCTCAGCACGTAGACCATAAGATAGCCTCTATTTGCAACATGAAAATTCATGCTGATGCCTTTTAATATAAACATAACATGAGGAAATGAACATTTGATTAAACTAAACACACAGGCCTTTTATATGCAAGGCCCTAATTTAAAGCACTGTCACCTCCATACAGAAAATACCAGCTGGAGCAAGAATGATTAAATTAAATCATCTGGCTCTTATGTGATACCATGAATGTCTACTGAGAAGGGAAAAAAAAAAATCTCCCCTCTTTATTCCTGTAGATCTGCAGCAACCATCAAGGGACACTTCTGTAGCAGGAAGGATTAAATCTTGCACGAACTTCAGTGGTTAATGTGCTTTGGACTGGTGACATGCCCTTCGGACAGACCTACCCCAGTTTTATAATTCTCTTTCTCAGCCTTTTGGGCCTCTGGCAGTCCTTTCCCCTGTTTAATTTCCTCCTTGCTTCCCTCCCACTGGGATCCTTCACCATTCAGCATTTCTGCCACCCAAGTAGAAATTTTGATTGTGTCAGACAAGTGTAGAAAGAGAGACTTTCGAGCCTCGGTGGGCTGTGGAGAGAACCGGGGCGTATTTCCTGGGGGCTGAGTGTTTTTTAAGGAGGCAAGAAAGAGGCAGTCTCTGTGCCTCTGATGAGCTTAGCCTGCTGCAGTGCATGGGCAGGGATTATACCACATCACAAATAGCTGGAGCAAGGCACGCATTGCATACAGGTAGGGAGCCACTTCTAGAGGGGAGCTAATTTTCCCCACCTAACCTAAGTAAAATAATAAAAATTAGTATAGTGAGGGTACTTATGTATGAAACACTGCCTGGCCTGGCAGTATCAGCACACTGGGGACCTGCACCTTCCTTTGTGACAGCAGAGCATCCCAGGCTCCCAGTCTCACAGTTATTTAATTGATTTTCATTTGCGGGCACACACTTCTCTTGGCAATCTAGTACTAGGTGAAGCTGACAAATTTACAAAACCTATATAGAAACAGATTTTTTTTTTCCTTTCTTTTCATTTGTGGCTTGCCTCATAAAGTATTTCCTTAGAGATTTTCTTCTTTTTTCCTGACTTTGTCTTTCTGGATCTTCTACCTGATGGCACGCGTTCTGTTCTTGCTGATCACCATGTGTCAGTAGCAATGTAGGTGGAAGGGAATTTCTGACTGTTCTGGTTGCAGCTTTTATGTTTATCTGTTTGGCTTTGGGACACTGTTCAGTTTCAGGAAGTATTTTTATCTCACAGAAGTTTCCTTGTGAGCAGTGATGCTACAAAGACCTTGTTTTAGCACCGTGGAAGCTACTGGAGGTAGTGCAGGTCTGTCTTCTGTCAGGAGCTGAATTCTTTGATTCAAAAAGCAAAGTAACATTAAAGCGAGTTGACATTGGTGTAACCTTGTACCTCCTGGCTCTTTCCCCAGCACTATTTGGTACATCCTTAGAACCGCATTTTCCTCTCCCTTACACTGATACAGCCCCAGGGAGCTGCGTGGATTTGCACCAAAGTGATGGAGGGAATTTGGCTGCAAGGTCTGTGTGTAATGTGGTTATCAGTGTGAAACTGGTGCGCCAGCCTTTCCCAGCAGCTCTGAACTCGGCCTGCAAATCAGCACCTTCCTCTGTGCATGGTCAGTTGATTTGCATGGTAGTGAACCCAGAGAGAGGTGGAGTTGGAGGTGGGGGTGACTGGAAGGTGATTTGAACAAAAAGATGTAAGATTAAATTTATTTGGCACTCACAGTCTTTAGGAGGAGCTGGGAGGAATTTGTTTGAGGTGCCTGAAGCACTGAATGTTGTCACGTCTTGAGATGTGCCTCAGTGAGCAAAGTAAATTTGCCAAACCTGGTGAGAAGCCACTAAGGGTGGGGGTGAGAGCCTGACAAAATTCCATCTGAGTAACAACCCAAGCAGATGAAAGAGGTGGCAGGTGACCCACATGGAACAAAGAAATAAATTGAAAGCTTGGGAGTATGTGTTTTGGATAGCTTTTTCTTGCTTCTGGGGAAAGATGCAAGAGGGGATGGAGCTGAGAACTTTGATATTGATTTCTGAGAGCATGTGAGAAGGCACAATGCTGATGGTAGATGCTCTAGTGCTACCAAGGTGTGCTCTAAGGATTTGAGAGGTGCCAGGCAGCTCAGAAAGCCTCTTAATCTGGAAAATCTTAATCTGGAAATCAGGCTTGTTGTCCCATTTTTCATTCCTGAACCTTGTCCTCAGTTCTGTAATCAAGAACTTAATATTTTGCTAGAAGGTTCTGTAGGCCTCTCTCACTAGAAGTGGCCAACAGACACTCGATGATTTTAGGCAGGCTCTTCTCTCTCTTAAGGCCATGATCTGTCTCCCAGAGTGAGTGGGACTCAGGAGCTTCAGGGTCCTGTTTCCCAAGCAGCATGGGCTGGTTCTGCCTGGTGCCCTGGCTCAGAGACACGTGTCACCTGGCGGGTGCAGGCTGGACCACAGACAACAGAGAGGAGCAGTAAGTATTGCATGAGGACTGCCTTGAGCATTTCTAAAGTGTTTGGTCCAAGTTATGGGGATAAAGCTAAGAAATTTTACTTCATCAACTTGGTCCCTATCCTGCTGTCTGAGATTTTAGGGAGGCTTTAGTTGGGTGCTTTACAGGGGTTCCAGCATGTTGTCATGGGAGGGGTAAAACATGAGACACGCTTTCTTTAAGCAAGTTAAGGGTAGGTGCCTCTTAAACCACCCCACCCCTTTGTTTCATTGATCTGCATTTTGAGTGCAGTCCTTTCTCTAACCTTTCCTTTCGTGGTATGGTTGTTGGCAAAATTGTCATGGGGCAACCCTAATTTGACTCTCTTGTACTTCATGTTCTTGCATTTCTTCCCCCTCTCTGAGGCTGAGTGAGGCACACAGGCTCTAGTTCTGTTAGGGTGCGAGCAGCTCCTAGAGGTGGCCAAAGAGAGGTCAAAAACACAGGCAGGTTCTTTGATCTGTGGCCAAAGAGAGGTCAAAAACACAGGCAGATTCTTTGATCTGTGGCCAAAGAGAGGTCAAAAACACAGGCAGATTCTTTGATCTATCAGCAGCTTTTGATCCATTTGATCAAGAAACATTATTGGCCTGTTTGTGAATGGCTGTTGTCTGAATAGCCCTTTTGGCAATTTGAAAAGGAGTTGGGTGAGAGTAATTGGGGGTGATGCTGGCCTTTTTTTGACTCCTATCCTATTGCTATCCAAAGTCTACATTTTGGGGGAGAGCCCACGTGGGCTGTGTAGCTGTGCATGCACAGATAACTCATGGATCTGCATCTGTGCTTAAGCAGATCTGCACGTCATCTCTCTGACCTGGACTTTGTCACAGACACACCTGCCCATGAGCCATTGGATTTGGATTGCAATTTCTCAGAAACCTCAGCTGCTTCAATATCAGGCCATGACTCAGCAGTGCTCCTTGTGAGGAATGTGGTCTCGGCAGGCTTTGCTGCTTCTAAATTGATTTCAGGTGCACGTCACACTGTCAGCTGCACAAAATTTTCTCTGATTTTTTTTTCATTCCTGGATGCTGAGCCGTCACTAGAGCATGGCCAATGGGATAAGTGGAAATCTCTTATTCACTGATGTGTATTTTGAATTACCATTCCCGAAACAGAGGCGGTAGAGGTGGATGATCGTCAGCTACTTTGGGGAAAAGTTAGTGTCTCATCTTGAGCTGTCACTGAAGATGGGTTCATGCTGGACGTTGTGTGGAAGCAACTGAGGTGCAGGCATATGTTCCCTTCTGCTGACTTGGCTGTGGTGGCACCAACCACGGCCAGCAAAGAAGAGCCAGCAACTGGGAACAGTAACATCTCAAACTGCACCAGACTGATTGGCCAGACCGCTCCTGTCAGCACTTGGATTCCCTTGCTGTTCATTGAGGAATTAAAAGTTAACTGAGGGTGGTGGTAAAAAATAGGTTTGCCTGCCTAGAAAACGCTAAAACCAATACTGAAAAGCAGAGGTGGATCTGAAGGTAGTTATCTCTCTTGGAGTTTATATGGGGATTAAAACACGCGTCATCTTTGTAGCACATAGGCAATTTTATAATCACTGCTGGTATTTCACCTCAGGGTACTCTGTGGGATGAAGAATTAATTTCCCATCTTTTTCCAAGTAATGGAGGCTTGTGATTTTCTGTCAATCATAAAGGAGAGTCTGTGGCCAAACTAGATGCCAATAGTGATTGAACGGTCTGGGACTGGTAAGGGTGTACCACCACACCTCCAGAAACCAAACTGGAGAAACATGCATGCAGAGAAATGCCACAAGATGTTACATGGCCATTTCACTTCCACATCAACAGGAAAAGGTACTACAAGGCTATGCAAAGCACAAGAAAAACTGCTGTGCAAAGCAGTGGCTGCAAAATTAAAATACAGGATGTTTTATTATATGCAATGTCTTTTTCCTCCCTCGTGCCCCCCATCTCTGCTTGTTAAAGACAGGAATCTTTCTTAGTGAAAAAAAACACCTCATCTTGAGTACAAGGCAATTTAGACAATTTTTTTTTTTCAGGGGGTTAAAGTGGCATGTTTGCACAACACCACCCTCACCCCAGCAAACCTGCCAGCAGTTGATAGATATAAATAGGGACATTTAGGGAGAAAAGCATATTTACGTTCCTTTGAAATGTGCTTGGCTAAAGGCATATTTTTAAGAGAGGGAGTGGAAAAACAAATGGAAAATATTTTCTTTGAAAGGGAAAAAAAAGCAACAAACTGTCCTTCCTTAATAGAGATGCTTGGCTTGTGTGTACTTTACACAGCTGCAGGTCAGACCTTGCAAACAACTACTAAATTAGGTCCAGCTACTTTGATGCTAAAAGCATGGAAGTGCCAATAATTAAGTTGCATCAGATGTAGGAAATGACTGATGCGTCTGTCATGCTTGTGATAGCAGAGTTCACTCTGCTGCCATTTGACTGACCCCTCCTTCTTTATGTAAGCAAAAGGAATTTTCTTCTAAAGAAAATCAGCTGGTTTTACACCTTTGTTTTGTTTTCTGAACTGCTAATCCCCTGAAGGTATAGTAGCTATTTGAAAGAGCAAATCAAAGCTCCAATAATTTAGTGTTATATTATTCGTTGATGTATGGTTTGATTTAGTGGCTACTTATTATATTGGGTTACCATATAATTATCTTAATTATTGACTCCAGAAGTAAGTAGAGGGATTACGAGAGAGACAGGAAGGCCCAGTGGAAAGAGCATGGTTCAGAGAATCAGACACATCTCGGTGTGCTCTTGGCTCCACCAATCATTTTCTCTGAGCCCGGACTTTTCTCTCAGCCAGCCTGGCCATGAAATCATGAGGGATTGCAGGAACAGGACTCAGATGCTGACTCAGGATTCAAGGATATGCAGGAGAGCAGTATAAAAAGGACAGGGGAAAGTTCTGAAAGAGAGTTGTAAAATTGGCAGAAAAAATAAAAGAATGCACACCACAGCATGCATTTGCATTGAAGAGTGGAGAACCTCTGTGGGCATGCAGAAAGGGAGCTGTGCCGTGAAGACCTGACATTTGAGACTGCATTTCCAGCCTCTGCTACTGATCTCCCCCACAAAATTAGGCAGCCCTCAGATCCCTTTCTGCAAAACCAGGGTGATAAAAATCATTCTCCCAGCTTTGATTTTACCTGTTGGAATTGTTGGAGTACTGTTCCTCACACAGCCTTCAGCCATGGCTCTCATGTGGCTTTTAGTCTCCCAGTCAGTCCTTCGTCTGACAACCACTGACCTAAGCCAAAGGTTTGAGTTAGCAGGCACCACTACAAGATAAAAGCCACACTGAAAGGCTGTCAGTGCAGTCCATACTTCCTGTATTGATAATATTTGTCATAAACTGACGAAATATTTCATCTATTGACAAGCTGAGTTGCATCTTTCCCCCTGAGAGAGGAGCACACACACTGGTTCTACTCAGCCTGTGCAAATTACTTTCTCTGCTTCTGCTTTCCTTTCTGAGCCAAAAATTGGGGATAATAGAATGTATCTATTTCCTTCCTAGAAAAGATCAGTTAATGTGAAATGGTGCATGGTGGCTTAGTGCTGAATAAGTGGGATACCCTAATCCAGCAAGGTATCCTTGTTCTATTGTATGCCTTTTCTGCATACCATCTGGAGTTGTTCTCTGCTTAGTATTTTCAGTATGTACCATATGTTTTTGCATGAAAATTCAATAAAATATGCATTATACATGAAAAGTGCTGTAGTAAATAAAGGAAGGATGGAATCCAGTCCCCTTTGTGAACGGCAGGGGCCCCAAATCTTCATAAAGGGTTTAGTCTAGTCTGACGTCTGTGCTTTTCTCCAATTTACTCTGTGTCAGTCTTTAGGAGATTCTCTAATTTAAAACAAAACTCTTCTTTCCTGATGAGGTTATTCGATGTTCTTTGGCTGCCCTCTGCTGAGAGCACTGAATAGAACAGGGAAGATGTCCTTTTTCCAAGGAAGGTAACAGTGGAAGAAATTCCCTGTTTGTGCGCTGAGTCATGTCACTGCTGCTCTTTGGTGTCTCTTGTTGTCTGTTTGTTGCCAGTCAGAGGGCAAAGCCTTCTGAGCTAGAGCCCTGTTGGGGTTTTAGTGCCCACCACTCCTTGTCAAAGGCTGGATGGCTTTGTAGGTTTGTGAAAACGTGGGCTCAGGCATTGACCACCATGAAAAATTAAGCAGCACTAAACAAGGGCTGGAGGTAACAGGCTTCTCTGCTCAGGCACTGTTGCAGTCCTGCCAGGTGGGATTTGAGCTATACCTCAGCACCTCCCTACCTGGCAGAGCAATTTATCAGTGTTTGCTGTTCCTCATCGGGATGCCGGCGTCTTCCAGTGCCATCTCCACCCCTCCACAGGCATCACAGCACTAGCACTGTGCTTTATTTCTGTAGCTGGGAAAGCGCAGAGGGGGTGTTCCAACATCAACAACAGTAACTGAAGGACTGGCTGTTTCTCGTGAACAAAGTGTGAGCCGTGCTCTTGCCCTTGGGAGGAAACAAGTGTCCTGTGCAGATTTTGGTACGTATGTAAAACAATAGCTCTGTTGTAGCTGTTGATGCTCTCTGTAATGACCTGCTTTTAATACTTCCTAGCAAGTTGATTTATTATTATATCTTCAGCTGGGCTGTGCACCAAAGCGTTTTGATGATGAAAAGAATGTTATACACACATTTAATTACTGCCCACATTTTTGTATAATTTTATCATTTACTGTTTTAGATGAGACATCGAGTTCTTCTACAGGAAAGATGCCCAGTAAAAAATAGATGATTTAAAAGCTAATCTGAGATGAGTTTGGCACTTACATGTGAGAAAATGCAATTGTTCCTTTTGTCCTACCCTTTCAGGTGATCCCTGATGACCAAAATGTACAAGAACTCCCTTATCTGGACATGGTGATTGCAGAGACATTGCGCATGTACCCACCTGCATTCAGGTATCTTTTTTTTCCTTCTGATTACACAGCTCTAGGATAGCTCCCTGGCTCTATTAAATGGAAATCTGCTGTTGGAAGACCTCTCAGTCTCTGTGCCAACATCAATACTGCTTTGTGCATTTGAAAGATATAATGCAGCCTGTTGAAGGAAAGCTGAATAATTCTGGTATTTCTAAAGCACATTTTTACAGTGAATTGGCCAAGGTTGCTTCCTCACCATTCTTCACATCCCCCAAGGTTAGAGGATGGAGCCATTTTGAAGCAGGTCTGGCCTTAGAAAGCCAGAGGCTGCTGCTTCCGTGTGCCTCAGGCCACGGGGATATGCATCCCTACCCTGTTGGTTATTAAGGCCCTGATCTGAGGAAGGGTTGCAATTCAGAAAGCTGTATTTTACATGTGTGTTTAACTTTGGCCCATTCACACTCCGCACTGCATTACACTAACAGAGCTAAACTAATGGTAACATCCATTAACTTTTGAAAGTTTTGTTCCAATTCACACAAGACTAATTCAACTATATTGAACTGAAAACAAGGGGAAAAGAAATTAGAAAACTGTTTGATTGTTAAAACTCCAAGTTATCACAAGCATAAATACACATATTAAGAAATAGAATTTTTCAAAGTGATCAGCCAGTTGCAATGCTTCTCATGAAGTTCGAGGAAAAATTCTTATGGCTGGAAAGAAGCCAAAGCTGAGCTTGCTGTGAGAGCTTTTGAAAAATTTAACCCATGACTGCAAGCACCTTAAAATAAAAAAAGGTTAAAACCATATTCTCTTCTATATGTTCATTAAGATTGGAAGTCAAGATTTTTTTCATGGGCATCTGCAGGGTTGTTCAGAGAGTAAATATCAAAGAGATCTGCTCCGGGATGAGATGACAGGGCTTTAATGTGTTATACACGGGGTACAAGTGAAATAGGTTTTGCTGGTTAAAGTCACAGGGGTCTTTGAGTCTGGGCTGTATCACTGAGAAACAATCTATGTTTGTCAGATGGGAGACAAAACAGGAATGGGGCAAAGTTGTTCTGAAGTTTTGTTTGGTGTTGTCAGTGGTGTTTATTGATCTGGCTTCTACTCTGATGGATGTGGAGTGGATAGAACAGCCCAGTGATGCTGAAAGATGGTAATTGCCCATGACAAGGATAAAGCTGAGTTAGGGGAAAAATCAGTAGCAGCCAAGTTTACTATAAAATGAGCTGGTTTTAATTTTTTTTAAAATGAACTTACTATCCAGAGAACTTTCTCCCCCAGAACTCGTTTCCCTTATCACCAAATTCATGTAAGAATGAGAAGAATAGCTTGTCAATGCATTTTTTCTTTTGCATGCCAGTGTTTTGTTCCAGGTTTGGAGCCTCTTTTATTTATTTGTCTATGAGAAAGAGAGATGGGTGACAGTGAGGAAAGAATGTGTTTCTGTAATGATACCAGACTGACAGCCCTGAAGCTGAAATCTTTGTTCAACTTTCTAAGCAGAGTGTGGGAAACACCAAAGGATGTTCCTGCACATTGTTTCACCCCTGTGCTTGCAGCTGGTGCCAGGGAATAGCTCCCAGACTGAGATAGCAGGGCACCCACCTGGGTCTGGGCTGATTTGGGGTCTGTAGTGTCCACCCAAGCACCAAAAGATCTGGATCAGAACCTACCACCCCACATGCACACCCACACACAATCCTTTGTAAGGTTTATAGAGACAAGCTCGGCTTTATCAGGAGGCTTTTCTCAGTCTTGTCATGATGAGGTTCCTAAGGACCTCTGTCACCTATCACCACAGGGTGGGAGAAGACTGCAGAGTTTTGTTGTTAACATCATGCCTGTCTTTGATGAGTGTATGTGAAATGTGGTTTTCCGAGGCTTGTGAATTGGTTGTATTTCCAGAGTAGCAGAGGCAGCAGAACACTCAGCCCTAATATTAAAACCATCCCTTGCTAAGTTTCAGGTGCTGCACCAACAGCAGGGAGCTTCTCAAATAAACAAACTCAAATCTAGATTTACTATCCTTTTTTTTTTCCTGGAAGCCAACCAGCACACTCTTTCTACCTGTTATTAGAGATGACTGACAGATTTCATCAGCAATTTTCATAAAAAATGAGTCTAAACCCAACTTCAACAGTAAAATTGCAGTTTAGCAGTTAATGCTTTGGAAAACAGTACACAACCAGAAATGTTTTCCTGTGAAAAGGGCAAAAGTCAACCAGCTGGGCTGGAGTTATGGACTTCTAAGTGGAGATGATTATAACCTGAGAAGACACTGGCATCAGCAACAGTTGTTGTATTTAGCTATGAGAAAGTGTTACCCAGAAATTGTATGGTCAGATGAAGACAGATACTTCTACAGATCTCTCCTGCTGTGTTTTTAACCTTTATTAATAATCTGGGATGCATGATGTTCTTGTAGGTTCACTAGGGAAGCAGCTAAAGACTGTGTAGTGCTGGGGCAGCATATTCCAGCTGGAGCTGTCATTGAAACTGCAGTTGGACACCTTCACCACAACCCTGAGTTCTGGCCAGAACCCGAGAAGTTCATTCCTGAGAGGTACGTGGAGTAATGCTTTCCATTCTTAGGTTGAAGTCCTTACTTGGGTCTGTGGGCACAGAACTCCAACCTGTCCAGTGCAGACAACAGATTCTGCTGCTCTTTCACAGCCACAGTCACCTACCATTCATCCAAACCAGCATTTCCACCAAGAGGAGCACAGTTTCATTTAGACCATAAAAACATGTTATTTCTACTAAATCAGACAAGTGATGGTAGTGGTGTATCACACAGAAGGTGTGAGGCTTGGTTAAGGTTGAACTGTGGCACAGGTTTTCAGACCTGTTTCCAAATCAGATACTGTGAATAATGTTGCTTCTGCGTCCAGAAATTCAGAAGTGGGATAATATATTCACTGGCTTGGATGTACCTGGGAAATTCATCTGGCTCCTGGCTGGTTTAGAGCGCCCTTTTCACCTGAAACGTAACTGTGGGTGCACTGTGAGTGGGGAACCTACCCTGTCTCCCACTGGGAATTTGCTGTCTGTCTATAAGTCAGGATCCTTGGTTCTTGCTTGGCAAGACATAGTTTCACATGGAGCATTTATTGTCTTCAGTGGGTGGGGGGGAACCCTGTCAAGCTGTGATTTTGTGGATGCCCTGTGTTACAGGTGCTGCATTGAGCTTACAGGGAGAGTTTCAGCTGATGTGGTGCTGTGTGGAAGCACAATTTAGTTTTGTGGGCAGCTATATTTTTAAACTGTTTTGTGGGCAGATGCATTTTAAGCTACCACTCCATTGAAAAGTTTACTAAGAGAAAAAAGTGCCTGCTCCACAAACAACTGGGTGTGAGGCAGGCAGCCCAGAACCATCTTTGCCAGTAAGACAACACATGTGGGGTGTAGGTGGGTTTGCCTGATGCTCCTTCTGGAACAAATCTAGGCATATGCTCCATCAGACTCTTTTGGCCATGAAGAAGAACAATGCCAGGGTTAGAGAAACCCAGAGATTTTGCTGGAGAGGAATCTTAGCATTTCTGGAATGTCTGGGGTGGGTATTTTTAGCAATGCTTTTCTAGAAATGCTTTCTTAATTGTTTATTCACCACTTTTAACAGTAGTATGAAAGGGTAAAATGGTTAGTGGGGGCTGCAGTCCCCTTGACTCACACAGTGCTGTTTGTTATGAATCTGAGATTAATTCCCTTTTGAACCTTCCCTGAGGAATGATGCATAATTACTAACACTCTGCTCAGCTTGTATCAGTTGGTAATGTTATAAATAATGATAAAATAAGAGCACAACAAAAAATAAAATAAACTGATTCAGCTACAGCCTTTCCCCCCTAATATTTCATTTTGAAATCGGCCGTAGGAGTTAAAACAAGGGAGACTTTAAATTTACCAGAATGATATATGGGGGTGAGCAAGGCAAGAATTGCCTGAACCTGTTTGCATGGGAAATGCAACAGTGCTTAGTACATGAGTTAATGGTCCTTCAATCTCAAATTAGGGGCCTCTACAGTACTTTTTGGAGTAGTGGCGCAATCTTATTTAGGTTATCTAAGCGTGGGGATGGAATTAGTGGAAATACACAATATTATTTTTTTCCAAAGCTCGAAATAGACTGTATTGCCTCTCATCTCTTTCTACCCTGCATGAGTTCTCTGGGCCTTAGCAGTCTAAAATTCTCAGAAACTGAATCCAAAAAGATGAGAGATTTTCATTAAAGACAGGTTGGAAGTAATGCTCATGTCTCCACGTCCTCTCCTGAAATCACCGGCTGACAAAGGCTGATGGCCATAAGTCAATTATCTGCTCATTTAAGATGTCAGGACATAATCTGTCAATAGTCCCCTTGACCTGTCCGTTAAGACCAATTGCAATAACCAGCTTTTGAGATTTAAATGAAAAACATGGAATCAAGAGCAAAAAGCATTTCTTGAACTGGTTTCCATCTCTGCACCTTCTAGGTTTACAGAGGAGGCCAAGAAGGAACGACATCCCTTTGCATACCTGCCCTTTGGGGCAGGACCCCGTGGCTGCATTGGCATGAAAATGGGTTTGTTGGAGACAAAAATTACTCTGCTGAGGATTTTGCAGAAGTTTCAATTCAAGACCTGCCCAGAGACTGAGGTTTGTACATGCAGAGGCTTAAAGATCACACTTGTTAACTTGACGGAGTTGACAGTGTGTCTTAGGAGAACTGATTTGCCTTTGTGACTTCATTTGAGAAAACTGGTAGAGACACTTCCATAATAAGGAGGGACAAGAGGCCTGGACTGCATGTTTTAAGCAAAATGTGATTTAAGATATATAATTTTTCCAACAAAAGCACTGTTGCACATCCCTGCCTTAGTGGAGAGCAGTATGGCAAGACCAGAGGCAAAATGTCATGATTCATAGAGGGTGAGAATGTGTGTACATACCTCACGGGATCTCAGCGCTTTTGTATAGGCCCATTGCTATGGATGCTCACCCAACTCTAGAGTTTACAGAGTTAATTTCTTTCTGTTCAGATCTACAGCATTCCTGGGTAACCACTGCCTCAGCCTCTGGCTGTAAACTCTATTTAATATTTTACCACCACAGCTGACTGTAAAACAAGTACTTTACAGCTTCCACAGTAATCCTGGTATGAACTGGTCCTCCAGCAAAAATGTCTGTCTGTATGTGGGGGTGTCATACACACGTAAACAAACTCATACAACTGCACATAAGATGCTCTTTTTTTCTTTCAGATTCCTTTGCAGCTCAAATCAAAAGCCACACTTGGACCAAAAAATGGAGTCTACATTATGCTGGAATCTCGCTAAAAGGAAATGTATATCCTGAAGCCTTCTGGGATGAGACCCTTTGTTAGTGACTCACTGGGTATAATTATTTTTCAAAATTCCAAGGACAGGTAGGAGCCTAAGTCCCACTGATGGTCAGTCGGTGCTTCCTCACTGCCCTCCTGTGGGACAGCCTCCAGTCACTTTTTAAAATGGGCTCCACAGTCTCTTTTGGAGGTTTTCAAATTGCTGTGAATAGTATCTGTAAAGAAGCATCCCACTTACACTTGCTTTTCTACATCACACTTCTTTTTACTTAATCTTTGAGAATGCTTTCCTCATGCTCAGTTTCCACAATTACAATAGATTTTAATTTCAATTCATTGTATGACACACCCTTCTCATGCACTTGTGAGTCCCTTGTCTAGAGAAAGCCCCAAAGGCCCCACAGTAACAGCAGAAGGCGTAGGATGCCGTGCATTGGATTTTATCATGAACTCCACGAACAATCAAAGCTGAGGCTCCTGCAGAAGGCTTAATCTCTCTCTCTGTCTGTAAAGCAGAAGTTGCACCTCCTTCATGCCTTGAAGTGATTCTAAATGCACTTAGATTAACAATTTGCACTTGGCACATTCCATTGACATGACAGAAGAAGAATGAAGCGTTCCCTGGCTTACCAGTAAAGTTCCAGTAGCTAAGACCAAAGAAATGAGGTGACAGCCATTTTGCTGGCTGCAGAACTGCTGTTAGAAAGGTGGAGACAAAGAAGGTATGAATTTAAAGCAAGCAGGAGGACTGTAGGAAATTTAAGGGTAATCAGAAGGTGTTGGTACAACATCTGCTTCGTGGGGAGGCCTTTCCTTTCCAAGCATTGCAGTTGGCACCATCCTTCTCTAGCTCCTTGAATCAAGGAAATTAAGAGCGTGCATGCACTAGAATCAGTGGCAAGGAGTGGTCCAGGATCATCAGACCCAGCAGCTCTCTTGCCTCCTTATGTGACACCAGAGCAGGTCATGTCCCAGGTGCCTCACCCCCCCCAAGAAGGACCTTGTCTGATTGCCAGCTGCAGCACCCCATGGATCCATTCAAGCCGTGTGACTGTGCACATGCATCTTCCCAGCCAAAACAGCCGTAGCTTCCACTCCTCACATCCCCAATGTCCTACTCCTCTGCAAAGCCTTTACCTGCCACACAGCTAGTGTTGCACAAGAAGCTGGGAGGGGACACAGCTGGGACAGCTGACCCCCACTGACCGCAGGGACATTCCATACCCTATGGCATCATGCCATGCACATAAAACCAAGGGAAGAAGAAGGAAGGGGGACAACATTCGAAGTGATGGTATTTGACTTCCCAAGTCACTGTTAGGCCTGCTAGAGCTCTGCTTTCCTGGGGTGGTGGAACACTTGCCTGCACATGGGAAATGGTGAATGAATTTCTTGTTTTGTTTGTGGCTTTTGCTTTACCTATTAAACTGTCTTTATCTCAATCCATGAGTTTTCTCATTCTTACAATTCTCTCCCTCATCCCTCTGTAGGGGAGAGAATGAGCTGAGAGGCTAAGCTGCTGGCTGGGGTTAAACCACAACAGAACCATGAGAAGAGATTGGCTCAGTCTCAAGATCCTTTTTTAAAATTTTATTTATTCTTATATTTTTTTCTTTAAAATTTTTGTGTATAACAGAAATTCTTGCAGCACTATAAAAATAAGGAAGCACCTTTGGTTCTTTGCAAGTCTTGACCTTCTGCCTGCTTGGCATAGTCTGCTTGAGGTTTCCTTAGGTACAGCATCTCTCTTGGTGGTGTGCACAGAGAAGTGTTGCAGCAGCAGGAGGAAGAGACTGACTGCTCAGCTTCACTGCAGGGATGGAGCCATCTGCTCACTGATGCCTGGCTAGGTCCCTGAGTTTCTCTCCAGCAAGCATCTTTTGCTGCCTTCTTCCCACATGCTGCCTGAACACTGATCAAATTACTGGATCTTGTTCTCAAAGATTTTCTCTTTCATGTGTTTTTTTTTTTAAGAAAACAGATCTGTATGGGTAGAAGTGGTGACTGGGGCAGTCTTGGAATTGTTCCTTTTTCCATGGAGCATCTCTGGCATGCTAAACAGAAGTGCCCTGTTACAGACACATAGATTATATGAATTGCTGATGGAGTGATTGTTATTGAAATGCAATATGCTGTATCTACCTTAGTTTCTACACATTATCCATAATTTTTCCCCTCCTAAAAACAGTGTGCTGGAGGCTGATTTACTGTGCAGCTTATACACACAGTTGGCAAAAAGCTGGATGGGCCTTTGCCTAAAAACTTCTCACCTACCTGAATGAGCAGGAAGTTTATTCCATCTAAAGTCATCTGTCAAAGGCTTGTTTGTATTCCTTACATGAATTAGGAGGTTGTCATGTGCTTCATTTTTGACAAAATACTCCAAGCTTAAATCCAGCTTGTCCCTTTCTTACACTCGATTTTGTATAAACTCTTCTTGCCAGTCCCTGCCTCTGCAACTTGGGTGGTGTGGCTGGAACACTTAGCAGTGAAGACTGAGGCAGAAGCCATGGAGTACCTCAGCCTTCTTCATGTTCTGGGTAACCAGATCTCTTATTTCCTTCTAGAGGGGGCCCACATTTTCCTTAGCCTTCCTTTTACCACCGCCATACCTATAGAAGCCTTTTTTGTTGCCCTTGACATGCCTGGCCAGATTTATTTCCATCAGAGCTTGCTTTACCTTTCCTAACCTGATCCCTGACTGCTTAGACAATTTCTCTGCATTCCTCCCAGGCTACCTGTCCTTGCTTCCACCCTCTTTAGACTTTTCTGTATTTGAGTTTGTTCAGGAGCTCCTCATTCATCCATGAAGGTCTCCTGGTATTTTTGCCTGACATCCTCTTTATTGGGTTGCACAACTCCTGATCTAGGAGGACGTGATCTTGGAATACTGACGAGCTTTCTTGGGGCCCTCGTCCCTCCCTTTAATCCTGACCTGTAAGGTCTCAGTCAGCTCCTCATCCATCCCCAGGTGGAGCTTCATGCACTACACCTGGTCATTGACAGAGGGTGACACCCCCTTCTCATCTTCAACAGTCCTTCCTCAAAAGCCTGTATCCTTCCATTGCAGCACTCCAGTCACTGGAGCCACCCCACCATGTCTGTGTCACGCCAGTGAGATCACAGACTTGCAGGAGTGCACGTCTCTAACCCCATTTTTTATTCTGCATGTGCTTGCACAGAGGCATTTAAGTTGGGCCCCAGAGTGGCTGGAATTCCCTTGTGCTGCTCTTCTAGTGCTCTGCTGCTGATCTGTGATCCCTCTCCAGGCTTTGTGCATCTCTTGCTGGCACTGGCATCAAACTGGTATGACAGGGATGCAATGAGGTTCCTCTCCACCAGCATCATTTCACAAATTGACGCCACTGGTAAGAAACAGTCCTGCAGTGGCTGCAGCTGTGCATCACTTTTTACAGGCTTGGGAAATGAACCAAGAGTCTTTCCCAGCTGCATCCACGTTGAACATGGACAGTATGTGTGCAAGTAAACTCACCTGGGTCTGTGCTAACTGTCTTTCAACTGTTCTGCAGGCTTCTGGTTAGGAAGTGCTATGTGTTTTCACCTGTCAGTTTGTAGCACTATGGAATTGAGGAATTATTTTTGCATCTGAAGTCAGATTTCTGGAAGTGAATCAACCCTTGTTCTACATGCAGGCTGAGACAGACAGCTAGAGAAGACAGAAAAAAGGCTGCCAGCTTTCCAGTAATACAGGAAGAGCCCCAAGCCACTTGTTCCTTCTCAATAACAGTTGGCAATACAGCCACCAGACATTGCAGATGCTGTGCCAGGACACACAGTGGCACTGGACCTCACCCTGCCTGTGTAAGCTCAGCAACACACCTGCAGAGTGAGCTGTGGCAGGGATCAGTGAGCCTCTGGAAGCACACATTTCCAGAAAAACAAGGCACGAGACTGCCAGCAGCTGTCCAAAACAGAAACTGGAAATATCACTGTAATTACTGTGTGTTTGTGCACCTATATAACATGATCCTGAGCAGAGCTGGTTTTAGAATTAATTAAAAAAAACCCTCAAAAAAACCCCAAACCGCAAAAAAAGCTACCAAAAAAATCCCTAAAACAAAACCAAAACCATTCACTCAAAAAATCCCACCCCCAGCATTATGTTTATAGTTGCAACAGCAAAACACAGCTTTATATCCTTAAGTAATGGTAACTATTTAGCATTTCTGGTACAACATGCTTCAGTCAACAGCAGTTGGGTCTAGGGAGGAACAAGGAAGCTGGTTTAAAATAATTCCTCTCCTCAGAAACAGCAAGTGTGTTGTCTTGCATTGCTGAGCTGTGAGTTTGTTTAAAATTGGGCATGTCTGTGTTACAAAAGGGTTTTAGTCATTCTCTGACAGCTGATAGGAAGCAAAGGCTGCTTGGTAAAGGAAAGCTTCTATTAAAAATGTCTTCTGGTCTTTGTAATGATGACAGAAAGCTGTCAGTATAAAATGGTATTTTTAATGAGGCTGCTGACAGAAAAAAGGCTTTACAGTTCTGTACTTTATAAATAGTATTCCTAGGAAAACAGAGTTGGGTGGCAGAAATTATTATGCTTCATGGATTGCAAATTTGAACCATCTATTCTTACCTGGCATTAAACTGCAGAATTTCCTCTCAGTGTGAGATACTTCAGGAAATGACCACCTTCTCATTTCCCTTTGTTAAACATCCTGGACATAGCTTCACCTGATACCAGACTCTTCCATGTGTTTACAGTAGAAAGCATGGCAAAAGAATTTAAAGCTGATTATAAACTTTCTGTTTCATTGCTTGGCTCATACTGGCCTCATTCTCTTCTGACCTTGAAAAACCTCATCCTTCTCCAAGATGTTTTTCTCCCTGCACTGCTGGGGGCTGGGGCTACTTTCAAGGAAGGAGGATTCCCTCAATTGCTAGGATTTCTGCAATAGAGACTAATTTGTGGTGGGCCTGAAGCAAGAAGTGCAAGGGAGCTATGGAGGCCATGCAGCCGCCAATCGCTTGATGAAACAGGGAAGCACCAGTAACACTGCCCATGAAACACCCTTCCCACCTGGATTTTCTGCTGGATGTGCTCCAAGTTAAGCAGCATTTCTGCAACTCCCACTTGCCCTTTGGCCCTAAGGCAGGTCTGAGCAATGGTTCCCAGAAGCAAAGCTCCTTCTCCAAGCCCAGCAGCACTGAGCACACCACCAGAGCTGGTACGTGCCATCCACCCAAGTTCCTCTCACCCACCAGCCCCTACTTTGCCAGGCTGCAGCTATCCACACCAGATACTGCTACTCCTTTGCTGCCAACACTTAGACAGGATTTTGACACCCACATCTTTTAAAATCTAGTCAGAACCTCATGACAAACCTGGCTCCAGGTAACCCTCACTAAAGGTTGCAGTGTATTGCCTCTGGCTGGCTGCCAGCCCCCTTCCCAGCCCAGCAGGTGTGGGATCAGGGTTCATAAACTCCCAAGCTCCATACCCCACTGCTGGCACAGCAAAGCTGTTTGGCTTCTGCTGGCTGTGCCATCTGTCTTGCCAGGATGGACCTGTTACTGAAAAAGGAAACGCCCTTCACAGCTGATCTTTCTCCTCACATGGCGTGGGAGTGAGTGACAGATTACTGCACTCTTCCTGCTCAGTTGCTTGTCTCAAGTAGCCAAAAGAGATCCTCCTCACTCAGAAAAGAGGTTCACTATTACTTTTTGTCTAAAGTTTGGATTTAATGCAAACTTTAATCTGTTCATTTCCAAATGCAATCCAAACAGCTGTAGCTTCCAAAAACTCACAAGTGTATTGAAACATTGTACTTTAGTATTGAAAGAGAGAAAAACATCAGAAGGAAGTTTGAATACCTGTTTATTTACTAAACACAAGAAAGTTTCAAAAGTGGAAAACATGGCAACTTTTCTTTTTTTGTGATAACAGATAAGTAACAACAAAGTACTACAGCCAGGCTTCTTATTCGCTGTTTTACTTACACTCATACACACACACAAGCATACACACATCCTCTCCAAGAATCAAGTTAAACATTTTAAAAATACAATAAAAAACGTCAATAAAAATATCTCAACTTTTTTTCCTTGAAAAAAGATGTTTGTTTCAATTTTCTGGCAGAAGATTATTTTAGCTATCCCCAGTTCTTACTTGAAATTCTGGTTATGTTCAGAGGAAAAAAGGCATACTACCAGTATTCTCATTTGCCATTAACATGTAGATGGATATGGTTTTTGTTTTGGCAGAAAAACCTTATTCTGGACAGGTAGGAAAACTTTCCTACATAAATGTTATCCTCCTAAATGAATGTACTATTTGCTGACAAGCTCATTTGCTGACATGAGATTTATCATTTATCAAATCTTTCAGAAGAAATAATACAGTCAACTTGCCTTTCCCTATCCTGTGTTTTACTGGGATTAAACACAAATAGGAGTATGTTCCTTTGGGTATCATGCTGCTGGATTTGCAGTTCACATAAAAAAGGGGTCTGCACAGCCTTACTCCAGCTAATCATGGCCAAGTTCCTGGCTCACAGTGCTGAAGCAATGAAGACTTACCCGGTGTACACCTGTCAATCATCATCCAGATGAATTAAAAAGAAGTATACAGAATGCAGTTAGAGATGAGCTTTTTTAGGTCATATAGAAAGTATTTTTTAAGGCTTTTGCAGTACATATAGCTAACTTACAGCTAATTTAGTACATTAAACCTATGATAAAGTATCTATCTATCTATGCATCAACAACTTTAATCTTAACAAAATATTTGCCAGCTCAAGTTTTTGGATTGCACGCATGTAAGCTGACTGCTCAACACTATTATCTTCTTCTGATGGGCAAAATTAAATATTCAACCCAATCTTCAGATTTTAAAGGTTTCAGCTCTGTGGCTGAAGACCACTTCCTAGGTAAGCACATTTTTCCTGAAAAAAAGTCCAAAGATAGCTTGATTACACAGGAAACCTGTGAATCTCCTGCACCCAAAGAGGCAGTGCATCTCATGAGAGAAAGTCACTCACCATCTTTCCCAACAGCTATAAGGGAACCATAAAGTCCATCCACAGAAACAAGGTACTGATGACCAGGTAGGACAAGCAGTGTATTTCACTCCCAGGTATGGTATTAATTAACAGTGTGAGTTGCCTCCTCTGCTTCCTCCACAGCACCTGCCAGCACTCTTTCATTTGTAGGCACAGTGAAAGTCATGAAAAACTTGTGTTTTCACAGACATAAAATACAGTATTTATTTGATAGAGCAAATCAACTGAATCACACAGCACCAAGCAACCCCAGTTATGCTTGTATCTTTGGTACTTGTTTTAAATGAGAAACTCAACAAGTGAAAATAAGTCTCTGCTCTTTTTCAACAAGCAAGTTTAATTTTTGAGGTTTTGGTGATGCAGATTAAGTAGGGACAAAAAAGAAGAGTGCTACTAAGAATTTATGCAATGAGTTGAGCACAGAGATTGTACAATCACATTTGCAAACACCTGAATGTCTAGTGTTCCAGGAGACAGATTACTAAAAAACCGTATTTTATCCAGTTTTGAGTTAAAAGATAAACAGGTAGAGGGACAGAGCCTCTGACCAATGAGCACATGTAAAGATCTATCCTGAAACAATAATTAAAAACTGTTTAAACTTGGCAGTCATGGCCAATCCTCATACTACAACCATCAGCAATTTCTTCTAACAAATTTATGAAAGGCTCTCATAATGTAGGGAAATGTAAAAGCTGCTAAAAATAGGATACAGAAACAGGATTTTAGGAATTCTAAAACATCCTCTATGTCTTTTTATGCCTTGTTGTCTGTTGCACAGAAAGGATAGAGAAAAAATGTTTCTGAACACTCACCTATCTGATCACACAGCTTCTTCAAAACCAGTTTTTCTCTCTTAAGCCAAAACTAAAAAACTGTTTAAACCAGTTAAACATAAGGATGACAGGTTTGGCTGCTATAGAAGTCTTGCCGATGCCTGGTATTCTATGAGATACTCTGGATAAATCTGCTGCTTCTCAAAGATGACAAAGATAGAAGGGTTTGAAGAGTTATTCACACAACTGTCGTAGAAGTTTTGGCTGTCCTTCATGGGAGGCCGAACATAATCAGAACTACCAACAGTGAACTCCCCCACCAGCACTCGTGCCAGAAACATGGTCTTGGTGTGTGAGTCTGTCCCACAGTAGTTGTCAGAATAAGATGCATCCCTTGCAAAATAGCTTCCTGCAGAAGAGACACCAAGACAGAGATGATAAGACATCAACACTACAGGAACAAAATGATACTGTGTGAAAATGAATTAATAAATAAATCCATCATGCAGTTCATGAACAGCCTTTCCAGAGCCTTCACTTGTCCTGGACGTCTCTCTTAGTGAAAATGACCACTGTGCATTACCTACACGTTTTAGTTTTCACAGCACACATATTAAAAAGCCATCCCAGCAATGTTTTAAATGTTATCATAATCCTCTAAAGGATTTCCTCCTGATCCTAGATGTCCACCTTCCCCAATATCACCAAATTTCCTCTCCTGGCAGAGGCTACTAATATTCATCAGCACAGCTGTGGGTTCCATCCCCATATGGGCCATTCACTTAAGAGTTGGACTTGATGATCCTTGTGGGTCCCTTCCAACTTGGAATATGCTGTGATTCTCTAACATTTCTGAGTTACAAAGTATTCCAGCACAAAGATGGGTAGTCAGCCAGTCAGTCTGTCTCAGCTATTCCACTAGGTGTGCTGGTAATTTCCTGTACACAGGACAATGTAAAAGGATATAATTTGCTAACAAGGCAAAAAGCCTGTAACCAGAATGGCATTTAGATTCCTGGAGGAAAAAAAAAAAAAAAAATCCAGGCTACTTTCCTATAGGAGTTGGGAGAAACTGGAACAGCAGAAAGCCTGGAGTCTAGCAAAAACCATCCCTACCTCTGACCTCTCCTGTCTTTTCTTGCAAGGACTTAGGAGAGCAGAGGCCAAAGCCTTTCAGTGTCCCTTAGCTCCAAATGACCCTTGTGAAACTCAGCTCTGTTGCCCACATCACAACAGAAAGAAGCCCAGGACTGGCCAAGTACCACCTTCTAAACTTTACACCTCTGCAGTGAGTACTGAGAATTTTTTAGCAAGTCTAGGATTACTGAAAGAGCTGAAAAACAACCTTTGCCGTAGACTGTCCCATGAAGGCCACAGATTCTCCAGTCAAAGTTTTGCTGACAGATGGCATCAATGTCTTTTTTACTGGTCCCATGAAATAAAAATCGCTCATCTACAGCCTTTCCACCATTGGTCTTCTGCATTAGGTCCTTCTGCCTGCAATGAGAAGCAGAGTCTTTGCAGTTCCACAGTGGCTCTCTCCACAGGTCCCAGCCAAACTGGCACTCAGGAACAATTTCACAGAGTATATTCTGAAAATCCTTACAGTAAAGCCTAATTTGGGCATACAAACCTTGCTGTCTAGCTGCACACAAACATGCTTTCATCATACACAAATGTTTTAATACTACAAATGTTTTCTTTCATTCACTGCCTTTGAGGAGAGAGGGAGGAATCTCAGCATTTTTTTTTTCCCCTGAACACAGGAGTTCATATTAAGGCTTGCCCTCCATGACTTTTGCAATTTAATTTTGAAGGCTGTTTCAGTTTTGCCCAGCTGCAAAATACTGAGCTAGATGTGACTCATTACCAGCTCCAAGGTTTCACTGGAAGGAAGCTGTCATGGACACAGGCCTGGCAGAAGTCAGGAGCAAGGATTCCTCCCACATAGCTCTCAATCTGACTATTCTAAGCTCTGAGTCTTGACTGAGTTTTGGGTTTGTTGATACCTCTTTATCTACATGTTGACACTAGGCAGGTATTTCAGTGGGAGAGTGGAAGTAGAGGCATTTCAGGAATGTGTGTGTCTATCTAGCATACAGCACACAGCTAACTGCAGCAACAACAAACATCATGCATACATACCAGAGCAGTGTTTTACACGTACCATTGATACAGTTCCCAGAGGGATGGGTTCTGAACTCTACAAATCCTTTTAATGGCTGCTCTGGGCATTGTGCGTTGAAAGTCCACCTTGACTTTCTTGTATTCTTCAGAAAAAGAGTCAAGCTCAATCAGCTGCAAGGAAAAGTTTGAAAAGCTACTCTCATCTTTTACTTAATCATTACAAAGCCTACCCACCCTACCCTACCCACCGCCCTACTCAGACTTTTAAAGTCTTTTCTGTGAAGCAGAGGTATGAGCAGTGACAATAATCTAGGAAAAAATGCAGATTGAAGATCCCCGCTCTGTTAAAGTGAGCTCTGATCTAGGGAACGTTAACTTCTAGTGTTTATGACATCCAGGTTGCTCTCTCACAGGACAATAAAGGATCTGCATGCTTTTGTGCAGCCACTCAACCCCTCTTAATATTTGGGTCAAGATATATTTGCATGCATCAAACAGTATCTAAATACATAGCAGAAATGAGCACATAAATAAAAAAGAAACTGAGAATTTACGATGCAGGAAACAAAAGAGTATCTTTTTAGTTTCCACTCCCCACAGCCAGTGAACACAAACTGCACTGCGCGTTGTGTTTCTAAACCAATTGAAGAGGCTTTTTTCGAACAATTTTATGGAAGAGCATGGTCACCCTGATAAAATCAGTTCCTTACATGACAGTCCTGAAAGGAAGCAAAGTTTACTTGCATGTTTTCATAGGAACATAAAAAATATGAACGTTAGTCTTTCCTATTTCTTAGCGACAACTTCTTGAGGATTTGCATTTTGCAAGTTAGTGATTTTTTGAGCATCAGGTAACACCTTTTTTGTAGGTACAGTTACTAGAGTTGACAGAGGAGCTGGTGGAAGCAGACAGGAAGTCAGAGAAGGTAAACCACACAGATATTAACTGGGTGTGTTACAAAGGTAAACAAGTTTACTCCACTGGAGTGAATAAAATAATTATAAATGTAATAATAAAAGATCCCATCCTGAACAAGCTGCCCTGAGAGGTTGTGGAGTCCCTCTGGAGATATTCAAAACCCACCTGGACACAATCCTGTGTGACCTCCTCTAGGTGAACCTGCTTTAGCAGGGGGGTTGGTCTCCATGATCTCTGGAGGTCCCCCCTTCCAAGCCCAACCATTCAGTGTGATTCTGTGAACTCTCCTGGTTTCAGCAGCTCTCTATAGATATACAACAGTCTACAGCTAAGGGAATGGCTACCCTGAAGTTCAGAGGCATCATTTACCTCTGATGCTTCAGCATGTGTTGGGACTTCAAAACTACGTATTTTGGGCACCAGTAGCAGTCTTGTTAACACAGCAAATTTGCCAAGGCTAGGGATTAATAGTAGCCATGAAAGTCCATGTTGCCACAGTTTTACTGCCACCATTTGTTTAAATTTGGGTCTAGTTTCACCTCCAGGTCTGCCCAGTGTGGTATCAGGCTCAAATTTACCAATACCTCTGTCTTATGCTACATTAGAAACAGTCATTTACAAAGCCAGAAGAAACACTAAACTTGTGATGGAACAAACCTTACATGACAAAACTGACAGAAAAAAAACCCCAAAAAGCTCCAAACCTTAAATCCCAGTTCAGGCAGGGCAGATTTGTCCCAGTGAGCTGGAATGCCCTTAAGCCCTTCTGTATGTTTAATGCCCCTGTAGATTATAAGACATTACAAACAATTAAAATAAAACTAAACATGGCATTTTATGTACATATTATACTAAACATTTTTGTCAAGCTTAGGGAGAATACAGGCAACTGAACATATTCAAAAATATTTCAAAACTGTCATTTCTGTTCAACATGAAAATATTTGTTCCAAGTCATCATGTCAAGACTTATGTCAGGAAGCAAGATGCCAAATTAGAAAAAAAGAAAGATATACTCTGAACTAAGCATATAAGGATTTCTCTTGCAGAGGTGAATGTATATATAAAAGCTCTGCTACACTGGGATAGGTAAATACAAATGCACCATCACATCAGTATGACAGAAACAGGATAGATACAGCCCTCCCCTCTACTTCCACCCCAATTTTAATTAGCGTGTTTAGCTGCTCTTTTCAGTGTTTAAGCAAGGACTGTGTGCTGCAAGGTGATTTACCAAAATAAGGGCATTGATCTAATATCGACACCCAACTAAGACGGACAAGAACTCTCTAACCACTTAGGGTTAGAAAGTGTATGGTTATTCCAGCGCTGGGCAGCTGCGTGGGGTAACTCCCTAACATGCAGTGCAGAATCACAGAACAATACAGAGTCTATTTATCTACAAAAGTTCTAAATATTCAAAATACAAATGCATATTGATAACATTGACACCTCCCATTCTCCACTTCGTATGGTAATTAGCTGAAAAGTCGTTAAGCATGCGTGGTTTGTTCCTTGAATTGAGTCGGTGGTCCCATTATTTGGGGAGAGGTCGTGGATGATGAAGTAAAATTCACCTCCCTCGCTTTGACCTTTCTACCTTTCTGGGTTTTGACAATACATATTACCATTGGAGGACCTCCAGTTCCTCCCTTCATTACTTCTGAACAGGTTTTCAAATGGAAAAATTAGTAATTGTCTACATTTCTTTAGACCTATTAATCAGTGTTTTCTGTTTCTCGTTATAGGCACAGCTAAACAAATATAAGATGACAAGCAATCAGTTACTTACATCCTAAAAGCTTATTTCAGGCCTAACTCTCTACCTAATCATTAACTCTTTAATTAGCTCCAGCTGGGTTTACTTATTAAATCTATTTCAACTAATTCAACAAAGCTAACTTTTAACTAAAATCTTAATTTTTAAAACTCTGTGTTTCAAAGGGAATGTGCATAAATTGGCTGTTACATGCAATTGTATCTCCTTGTAGGCTCCCACCTTTTGCTCTGCCTGTAACAACTACTGCTTTCCTTTCAGATTGTCTGGCTGCTCTCAAAAGAATTTTTCTAAATTTGCACTTAAGCTATGAAAATTACTCATCTCAGAAAGAGCTAAACATTAACATTATTGTAATTGTTATTGAAAGAGCAAACATAAACATTATTGATTCCATCTGTATTCACTGTTCAAATCAGCAGCTCCCTCCAACATTGCTACATGTTGAATTATTTCCTACACTTCCACACTTTCTGTGGCCAAGCCTAAATTTTCTTCACCGCAGAGGCTCCTGAGTTGATTGAGAACCGCTGGCCAGGCTGCAACACTGCCCTGGCTAGACACAGTTGTAGGAAAGGTATGTCCCTTTCTCTCTCAGTGTCTTTCACAATTGCCTTAATAGCTCTTTCTTCACCCTACTTGCACCCATGGAAGATTCTGCATTCACAAAGCCCTAAACCCATCACCTCAGAATCAGCAGTTGTGGTTTACCTAGCTCTTGTCCTTTCCACCTCTGCCTGAGAGACAAATCTCGGTCTTCTGCAAATCCTTCTCTCTGTTCTGTAGCGAAGGTTTTTCTGCGTCATGGCTGGGGAAAACAAACAAGCAAAATCCCATGAACAATCAAAGATGTTTTCAAAAGCCCTCACACTGCAGCCACATTTGTCACTAAGTTGCTTTGTCAAAACCACCGACAAAAAGGCTCCTTCCTCCTCATTTTGCAAGCGAGATACTTTTTTCCTACGTTTAGTCATAGATTTCAAACCCTGTTAACAGAACCCAACATCTATCACAGACCATTAATTTTTATTGACCACCAACAGAAACAAGTCACAGCAACCTGAATTTTAGAGGCATTCCTTCTGGATCTTGGAACCTCTGCAGCTACTGTGACATCAGACTAACAATTAAGAGTCAGTACCAGCCAGGACAATGAGGCCTCATCTTCAGAGATATACAGGAAAACAAACAAACAAAAAACCCTCTTGGTACCACCAAGCCTAGAAATTAAGTTTTGGAAGACATCTACACTGCATATATTTGCCTAAGTTACTAAAAAAGCCCAAACCTTAGAAAAGGGATTGATTTACTATGCAATATTCACTTCTAAGCCAGACAAGTTTTCCCAGCATTGCTTTTGATTGAATCACAAACAGCAGATAACATGCCCTTTCTGGTTTTTTGGTTTGGGTTTTTTTTGTTTGGCTTCTTTTCAGGCAGAATGAGATAGTGATGGAGAGCTGGATCAAAGACAACTATACCAAACTGACAGTCCAGGCAGGCTGACTCCCACCACTGTTCCCCATAATTTTTGAAAAGGATACCAGGAAAGGCAACAGCTCAGGGAGGACAGTGCCATCACAAGTGGCTTACATTTCCTGAATTCTTGGGAAACGCTTCTTCCTACTTTGACATAGTCAAGGTATTTTCTCAGCCTTTCCACACAGAATGAAAAGAAAATACCTGCAAAAATCTTGCAATGCTAAGGATTGTCTGGACCCTACACCTTGTCCAAGTATTTGTTTTCCCGCAAACCAGTGATTAAAGCAGACCAGAAGCTGGCTTGTCAAGTCTTTAGACGTTCCTCGCCGTTTGTGTTGGTGCCAGCATCAGTGTCATACTTGGACTTTCTTGCAGACATTTTGAAAGCTAGCACAAGAACTTCTCAAAAATAAAAGTTTTGAAGGAATAGAATGCCACTCTGCTTATGTGAACAGCTCTTATCCTGAGAACTTTGATAGAAGCTCTGTCTCTGTAAGCCTTGCAATTCAAAGTCCAAATTTCTCTCTTCTATCTCCTGTAAAAAGATAGTTCAAAACCACAAGAGACCTGGGAGGGAGGGACAAAACAAAAGAACAAAGCAAATGCAACCTACACTCAAAATTTAGTTCATATTCATGTCTTCCAGCTTTGAAGGTCAGCTTTGGAGAACTTTTGGCCAAATAAGCTTTCTCCAGGTCATCACTGGAGACAGTAGCAGCTGCACGAAGATCATCCTGTCAGGCGAAAAATAGAGAAAAAAGAAGTTTCTCATGGTCTGTTATAGACAAGCGAGTTTAAAGACCAACAACTCTCATACGTATGGTGGGTGCAGGATATATCAGCATATGAGAAATCCTTGATTTAGAGTGAGCACCACTTAGCAACAACTAAAATCTCACTGTTTTATTCAGGTTATTCTCATACTAAATGCAAACACAGCACTGTGCCAGCTACCAGGGAGTAAATTAGCTCCATCCCAGCTGAAACCAGGACAGACCACACATTCACCAACTAGACCAACAAAGATGCAGAGTACTACTGGAACTTCAGAGAAGGAGGCTTTACACAGAAGCAATGGCAAGAATGTATCAATGTGATCCTATCCGACACAACTCACCAAACAGTTATCTATTGATAATATTTGTGACTCACCAGTGATCAGTCCCCTACCTGAACCAATCAAAATCACAGGGAAAAGACCCCATTAGGCCTTTAATGTCCACCTGTACAGTATGAGTGAGAGGAAGAGGGTGACAAAAGAGGGGGAGGATATAAACACTGTGCACTTTTCAGTAGTTCTGCGCTTCTCACACAGAGTTAGGAGCCTCCCCATTTCTCCACACTTACTTGTTTTCCATACTCCTGCCACGTGTCATATTCATCTTTCCAGTACCAGATCCATTCTGTTGTAAGAATGAAGTGAGGGGGTTTGGTCACAGAGGAGGCTGTAGAAAGACGTCTGACTTTTGCAAACCCACAGCACATATCGTGAAAACTGACAGAGAACGAGCCACTTTCAATAACAGCATAATCAAATCTATAAAAAAAAGGAGGAAAAAAAATCAGAACTGTTTGTGAAGCTTTACTCATAGGTTCAGAAGCCCACTAAAAATTTGCAAATTAAGTCAATCTCACCCAAAAGCAGAACACAAAAGGTGGACTTTTCACAGCAATGTGTGTTTTGCACTTTGCACTTTTCACAGCTCTGTATGCTAGCTCTGTTTTGTGTTTGTACACATTTTGCATTTCAGTATTATCTCTCACATTGGTTCTACAGGCAATAACCATAACCCACTCCTACATTAGTGCGTTACATAAGATGAACAGAAACAGTGGAAAACAGGCACTGCCTTCTTCTTGCTGACCAACTATATTCTAAAGAGAACACTGTCATAACTTAAGGGCTTCAAAGAGGCTGTAACGTAAGAGGAACAAGTAATTTTCCAGCATGGGACATGGCATACTGGTATGAGCCCCTTCCAGTACTCTCTTCGTGCTACATAACCAGTTCCAAACTCTGAAAGGTATTTCCATACTCTTCATGTGCTCTGCACCCAAGAGTATTTCTCTCTCTCTCTCTCTCTCTCTCTCTCTCTCTCTCCAGGTATTCTGCCAGTTCCATGATATGGACTGTGGGAAAAGGGGGAAGGAGGGCCAAATCTCATGCAAAGTGAGGTCAGTAGAAGAATGCCAAGTGAAACTATTTATGTAATGACTACAATAGAACTGTAGCAATTTATAGCCACTAAGGGCCTGGTACAATACAGCAAACTCCAAATATTGTAAATTTTTATAAGAGTTTATACCTGACATTTTTTGGGTCACAGTATGCTTTTTCTATTTCTTCCATATTCCTGAAGTCCTTCCAGGTATTACCATGAGAGACCTGCCACCTATATGGCAAGTGATAATGGGTTCTGATACACTTTTCTGTAAAAGTTTTTAAAAAAAGAAGTAGGAGATGCATTATTTCAACAGGCCATGAGAAAAATCCCAGCATTTTAGGGCTGTACACCTAGCTGGTGAAATCATCAAAAGGATAGTTAGGGAAAGTGTTCTCCTATGGAACCATTACAAGCACTAGTTCAGAATTTTTCAGCATAAGCAAGCAACACTTAATTTTTGGGCTTAGGTAGAAGGTCAGTTTCTGTACGTACTAGACTCTCTTTGCACATTAAAATTGCACATATTGTTCTCAGTTCCAGAGACAAAAAATTAATCAAGATGGCAGGCTCATACAAGGCTATTATTTCATAAATAGAAAAAAAATGTATTTATGCTTAACTACTACATCACAAAGTGGTATTACTCAGGAAAAATCCAAAGCACAGCAGTGCTTAGTTTTAAGATAAGACACGGACTATCATGGTTTAACCTCAGATGGTAACTAAGTACAACTCAGCCACTTACTCCCATTTCCCCCAGTGAGATGGGGAGAACAGGAAAAAGGTAAAATCTGTGGGTTGAAATCAGAACAGTTTAGTAACTGAAATAAAGTACAATATAATATAAATACAGTAAAGTACAATATAAAGTGTAAGAAGACATATATAGAGATATATACTCTCATATATCTATAAGGAAGTTAGCAAAAAGCAAGAGAGGAATGAAGCCCAAGAAAGACGAGCGATGCACACTGTGACTGCTCACCACCCACCGACTGATGCCCAGCCCATTCCCAGGCAGCAGTCAGCCCGACCCAGCCAACACCCCACAGTTTATATGCTGAGCATGATGGTCTAAAGGTATGGAATAGCCCGTTGACAAGTTCAGGTCAGCTATCCTGGCCATGCTCCTTCCCAGCTTCTTGTGCACCTCCTCATTTGCAAAACATGGGCAGCTGAAAAGTTCTTGACTTTGGGTAAGCACTACTTAGCAACAACTAAAACATCAGTCTGTAATCAATGTTTTTCTCACACTAAATCCAAACCACAGCACTGTAACAGCCACTAGGAAGCAAATTCACTCTGTCCCACCATGCCTAGGTCCCACGCTTTCCAATACAACCCAGTTAACCACCATCACCTTTCATCTCTTTTGATACATACACACATATCATTCCATTGGTCTCAAAGTCCTTTGCCCATCAGCAAACCTCTAAGAGGTCCAGGCCCCACCAAGAAGAGCAGTGGTAGCAGTGAGTCAGGTATCACAAGTGTTACTCAGAGTTCAAAGTGTTAGTGTGCAGTCACTCCTCAACATGAGCGAAGGTGACATCACCAGTGTATGTGCGCATAAACCTGAGGCCAATTTCCACAGCAGAACAAAAGGAAACTTAACTACTGGGAAAGTCAAGCAGAAACTGCACCTCACAGTTCATATGAGAAAGTGTGCAGTACTTCAGGGAGCTACCACAGGTTGAGAACATCAAGAAGGAAAAGGATGACACAAAATCAACAAGAAAGCCGGCACAGCAACCTTTTTCCTGGACACCTTGGAACATTCTGGAAGGGAGACAGCTAAGACAGATGGAACAGAAGAGTACTAGAAGAAACAATGGAGAATGTAGAATTCAGAGTATCTTTCATATCTTTCCTGTTTGGAAATGTGACTCCTATCATTCAGCAATCCCTTAGGTAAACACAGGTGGAGTAGCCAATCTTCAGCACGGGCAGATTCCAGAGAAAAACAAACACCTCCTTTCTTTGGTGTGCCAGGTCAAACACTTTCCTACAGCGCTCAAGACAGTGGTGAGATTTAACTAAACATAAGTATAAACTCTGAAGTTTCCCCTTTCTGTAAAAGATGTCTACCACTACCTCTTTATGAGAGAAGAAAAACAGGCTGGACTTGACACAGTCAAGTCTGCACTGATACTTGAGACAACCTACCTTTAAAGCCACAACTTCTGTACAGATGATGTAAACATATCTGTTCTGGTTCATCATCGTTCGTAGCTGAGGAATCATGTCTAGAGCCAGGTTTTCTGTCTACAGGGGGAATTATAAGACTTATTAATACACTTTGTATCAACAAACCCTCTTAAAAGTGCTCCAATCCCTAGGGAAGATGCCTAAAGGCAATGTTTGCAACTACCTAACTGCAGTCAGCTCCAGAAAAACACTGAAGCCTTTGATAACCTTGTATACTCAAAGTCCCATCCCTGTATCCATCCTTTCTGAACTTGACTTCCCTGTAACTCAGATACAGTTTTTAGCTATCACCACAAAACGAGAATGGAATCCAATGCCTTTACACTTCCAGATGGACTGGAATTAACTGTGCATTCCACACAGCTGATCGCACTGGCAGCTATAAAATACAAAGTTTCAAAATTTGATACTTCTATAAATTAACACACATTAAGGATCCAAAAAAGGGAAGAAGGAACTGCAGGCAGAACAGTGGAGATGAATGTACACACTTGGATTCTTTATTCTGTTATCCTTTTTTTTTCCTGCTAAACTATACTTAACTTACAATTCTAAAGAACTTCAAAAGAAAAGTGCAAACAAAATATTACACTTCTAAGAAATAACTAGGATAGTGCCATTTGTGAATTCTTGTGCTACACAATTGCTACATTAAAGAAAAACAATTAAATAGTTTATAATCATACAAGTAACCACCATTCCTATTCTTAAAGGTCTCTACCTTTATGTATTTTACAAAAAAACCCAAAATTATAGCTCCCTATTTCCAGTTCCTGTTATCTTTTTTAACCCCAAATTTAAGAATTTTATGAACACCAGCACTCTATTTCTCAGGAACCTCTCTTGACTTCACTTGTCAAGACAAAGATCTCTGTCAATGAGATAGGTACAAGGTCCCTCCTAAAAGACAAATCACGATGTGAATACAGTTTTCCTAATGGCACCTGTGAAAATATTAAATTCACTACAGTGACTCTTCTGGTGTATTCAAAAGATGATATTATTTACCTTTGCATGGTGAAGACTTGGCATCTTCTATGTCATTCATGTTCCTGTTGCCATTTTTTATGTCATACATGTTTCTATAAATGGAAGGTAGTTTCTCAATAATGTCTGAGCTCATTCCCTGTCTCTCCAGTTTCTCAAAACATTCTGGATTTAATAAGTCATGGGACCGTTTGCAGCTGCTGCCAAATCTGCACTGGCCACGCAAAACGTATTGGCAAACATGCAGTTTGGTGCAGGATGTTTTAAAGGTACAAGATCCATGAAGTCCATCACCTTTGTTGTAATGCAAGCAGACCTTGGGTAGGAGAAGAAAAGAATAATTTAAAGATTAAAGTACAATGCGCTCGTTTAGACTGTGTTTGCATAGTGTGCAGATGTGCATCTGCTTTTAAAAGACACGTTTCTTCTTTCTTCTTGTTTTCCAAATGATTGCTTGATAGCTTTTCCTTTGCCCTGCTAACGTTTAGAAAGATTTTTCAACAGACAGCATTCTTACAGACATTCTCAAGCAGAGGGGATTTAGTGTTAAGTCACATCTCTTTAATTTTCTGGTTTCGGAATAGTGAATTTTTTTGACCTGATTTTGATGGTACAAGGTACTGGATCTGGCTGGGATGGAGTTAACCTTCTTCACAGCAGACCATACCACATTATGTTTTGGGTTTGTGACCAAAACAGTGTTGGTAACACATTCCTTTGGTCTGTTTGGGTCAGCTGTCCAGGCCATGCTCCCTCCTGGCTCCTTGTGCAGCTCCTCACTGGCAGAGCACGGGAAGCTGGAAAGTCCTTGACTGAAGGTAAGCACTACTTGGCAACAGCCAAAACATCAGTGGGCTGCCAACGTTATTTTCATATTAACCCCAAAACACAGCACTGTACATGGCACCAGGAAGAAAATTAACTCTATCTCAGCTGAAAGCAGAACAGATAAACACCACTGAGCCTCTCGCTCACTCCCTTCAGGGAATGTGGAAGAGAATCAGAAAAAAACCTAAAACNGAAGGTAAGCACTACTTGGCAACAGCCAAAACATCAGTGGGCTGCCAACGTTATTTTCATATTAACCCCAAAACACAGCACTGTACATGGCACCAGGAAGAAAATTAACTCTATCTCAGCTGAAAGCAGAACAGATAAACACCACTGAGCCTCTCGCTCACTCCCTTCAGGGAATGTGGAAGAGAATCAGAAAAAAACCTAAAACTCGTGGGGTTGAGATAAACAGAGTTTAATTGGGCACAAAAGGAAGAGGAAATAATAATGATGATAAAAGAACAGACAAAACAAGTGATGCACAATGCAACTGCTCCCCACTCACTGACCAAAGCCCAGCCAGTCCCCATCAGTGTGCCACCACCTGTGGGCCACCTCCCCCCACTCTTAGTGTTCAGAATGATGTCATATGGTATGGAATATCCTTTTGTCCAGTTTGGGTCAGCTGTCTTGGCTGCATCCCCTCCCAGCCTCTTGTGCACTCCCAGTCTACGGGCTGAAAAGCTGAAAAGTCCTTGACTTAGAGCAAGCACTCCTCAGCAAAAACTAAAACATGAGTGTGTTATCAACATTGTTCTCATCCTGAATCCAAAACAGAGCATTGTACCAGCTACTAGAAAGAAAATTAACTCTATTCTAGCCACAACCAGGAAACAGTCCAAACTGGCCAAAGGGATATTCCATGCCATATAATGTCACTCTCCAAAAATGATAGAAAAAAAAAAAATAGTGGGGAAGGGGACAGAGGGAAGGTGGAAGAAGGGGGAGATGGGTCCTTCTTACAAGGTAGCGCTTGCTCAGAGACTTGTTTGGCATCAGTCTGCTTCGAGGTGGTGAAGCAGAAGTGTTCCTTTGCAACACTTGTTTTCTCCCTGCTTTCCTCCACTTGCTACACTGTCTTTATCTCCATTCACAGGTTTTGTCACTTTTCTTGTTCTTGTTAATGCTCACCTCTTCTGCTTGTGACAAGGGAGTGAGGAGTGGGTGAGCGACTGCTCAAGAGCTTAGCTGCCAGCTAGCATGAACCCACCACAGCGAGAACAGAGGATGCAGATTTATTTTTAGATTTGCATTAAGCGAACTAAATTGACATCCAACATCTCCATCTCTGTCAAGCCTCTTCCACTCTGTGATGCTCACTGAAACACGGCTAAGAAGCTCGCAAAGTAATACTCACCTCTGGCAAGAGGGAAGGGTCATTTTGAAGCAGAAGCTGGCAAAGTTCATCATGGTTTAAATTCTCGAGTCCATATTTCTTTAGAACACGGAGATTGTGGTCTGAGTGGAAGTTGTGAACAAACCTGCAGCCCTTCCTAGAACTCAAGAAGCACAACAGCAAAAAGAGCATAACAGACCAGCACTATTTTGCTACCCCATGGAAATTACACTGAACAGCTGAAAAAGCACACCAAATCAGCTAGTTTCAGAAAAATCCATACTGCTCCTCTATAAAGCCATTATGTGATTTGCAAAACAGATTACATAATTACTCTGAGGATAATTGCCACGCTACTTCTGATTCACAGTCATTATAGCCTTAGTGCAGTCTGACAATATCGGCATTTTTGACCTGCGGCTCACAACCACGAAACCACCAAAGCTCCAGAGCATCGCTCCCTCTGAGCCGATGAGTACATCCCCCAGGGTCCCGCAGCACAGGGACGTGCGGGGACACTCAGCTTTAGCACACTGCCCAGGGTCCCGCAGCACAGGGACGTGCGGGGACACTCAGCTTTAGCACACTGCCCAGGGTCCAGCAGCATAGGGACGTGCGGGGACACTCAGCTTTAGCACATTGCCCAGGGTCCAGCAGCATAGGGACGTGCGGGGACACTCAGCTTTAGCACACTGCCCAGGGTCCCGCAGCACAGGGACGTGCAGCGCCAGGGTGATGACCTGGGGAAGAAGCGCTGCGACCCAAAGCTGTGAAACCATCGCCTGTGTCTGCCTCCTTTGCAACAACGCACACACAAATAAAAGGAGGCGGGCAATGGGCATTTCCGAGGCGGAAAGGGCTGCGAGGCCTTTACCGAGAGCTCCTTCCTCCGAAGGGGCACACCGTGCCCAAGGCCGAGCTCCCCGGCGATGGAGGCCGTCCCCCGCCCCTCACCTGGCCAGCTGGTTGCGGCAGAAGCCCTTCAGGTGGTACTTGCAGAGGTGCAGCCGCCCGCACTGCCCCGGGCAGCCCGCGCCGTTCTCCGGGCACAGCCGCACGGGGCTGGTGGCCACCACCACGGCCACCTCGGCCGCCGCCGCCGCCCCCGCCTGGGCGGGCCGCCGCACCAGCGTGAAGCGCTGCGCGTCCCGCAGCACGGTCGCCAGCTGCTCGGCCGAGAGCCGGACCGGCAGCCGCCGCTGCAGCTCGCCCTGCTCCAGGCAGCCGCCGCTGGCGCACAGCACCCGCAGCGCCAGGGTCGCCAGCGCCATGGCCGCGGCCCTGAGGCTACCGCGCCGGAGAGCCCCGCCCGGGAGAGCGACGGAAACGGAAACGAAAGTGATAGTGCCCGAGAGGGAGCGCGGCCGCCTCGGCCCGAGCCTTCGCTCTGCCCCCGCAGGGGCGGGGCTTGCGCTGGGTGACCCGGCGGCGGGAAGCGAGGCGCAGCCAGGGGGAGCGGGGCAGGGCCCTTCGCCTCCCCCCTCTGCCTGACTTTGGAGGTGTATCGACCATTTTTAATCACATGTCACCAAAAAGTGATGGCAGCTGGGAGATCACATATTTCCTGTAGGAAAAAGTGGGCGCAGGGATCAATGGAGCCATGAGCCGAGTCTCCTTCACCACCCTGAGTTACAGGGATCGGGGAGGAGGCTGGTGTGTGAATTCTGCCGTCTTCAGGCACCAGAAAAACATCTCAGATAAGGTTTCTGTGCAGTGCCAGTTTGATGATGATACATCATGAAGGCTGCTCTCACACTTCTTTCCTTTCAATATCTACATTAAAAGCTCAGTCATGGTCACACATCTCCTGGACATGCAACTGCCCTGCTTGCAGTGCTCACATAGCACCACCCGCTACACGGTGTCACTGCGTGTGCCCACACAACAGCTGTGGCACCAGTGTGGCCAAGCAATGTCCTCACCCTCTAGGAACTCACAAACTCTTCAGAAGGGTGCCCATCTTTTAATTAACTGCCTTTGTCTGGGTCATTTTGACACTTTTGGTGCTGCATTACAGTCACTCAGAAGCATGCTTTAAATAGTGGCAGAACAATGATGTAAAGTGCCGTCATTTAAGTCAGACTGGCAGTGGAAAGCATGGGGACTCACTGATGGTGGTTCTCCTTGAACAAAAATCCTGCCTCCTTCCTTCTTTTGCCAGTCCTGTTCTGTTGTGCCTTTCCCCTTGTCTCATCTTACTTCCTGCTTGCCCTGTGAGATCAGGAAGGGAATGACAAAATGAGAAGCTTGACAAGTGCACTGAACAGAAAAACAGCTCTACACGGTCACTTACAGGTTCATAGAGATCTGTCTGTAGCTTGCCTGTGACAGGCCATCAACAGATGCTTAGGAGACAACATGAGAGGCTGGAGTGTTACTGTCCTTCATCTCTCCTTTCCAGTGCCCACTGATTAGCTTTCCTGAAACAAAGGAAAAGTGCTATTTTAGTCATTTGTTCTATGGAAGTAATTCCATAGCTTGGACTGTCTTTGTCCTCCTTTGTGCCGTAGGACAGTCTTTCCTTGAGAGGCAGACCTGCAGATGGTCACATTTGTCACTGACGGTCCCCTGGTAATAAGGCACTTTTAAGAGAGCGATCACACACCACTGGTAGTGATTGGCAGTATCAGAGGACGGTTGACGTGGAAAGGGGCTGTAGGAGGTCATCTGGTCCAACCCCAAATTCAGCTGTTTCATCACTGAAGGAGAATATGGGTGGAAGACTCCTAATTTTGGTGTTATGTCTAATGGTCTCAAATTATTGGATACTGTATCCTGCCCCATCAGTAGGAGATATCTTGACCGAACCAAAACTCAGGGAACCTTTTAGCATAAAAAGCATTGAAGCAGAATTGTACTCGACAAGTCTCATTCTCCCCGGTATGCACCCATTTACTTTTTCTGTCCAGTGCCCAAAATCCATCCTATCAAATCAGCTCCCAACATTTTACATCTTAAAGAGCTGTTCCAGCATCACTGTGCTGTCCAGGTAGCTGTTTCAACTGTATCTCCCTTTCACACTTTCTTTCCTCATGCATCTGAAAAAACCCACTCATTTGACAGAAATATGGCATTTTTTAATGATAAAATTTGTATGAATGACTACACCAATGTCAGCATTATATAGAGAGGAGTACCAAGAAAGAAGTGCAGTGTAAGATATGGTTTGGAGGGGTTTTTTCAGGTAGCTTTACACCGTTACAATTCATTCCAAAGTGTTGGTGTGTGTACCACAGGGAAGTTCACATGGCTGTTCCTGCTTTGAAGGAACCCCTGAGTGAGTTTCTTGAGGCTCTGGAGTGGAGCTATCATTCTGTCTCTTTTCGAGAAAACAAAAGTAAAACCAGGAAAACAGGCAATGATTGATGCAGGGAGAAGGTTTGCAGAGGTGCCTTTGAATTACAGCACCTTCCCATCCCTGAATTCATACCCGAAGTAAATCATAGCTAATTCTTTCTCACACAAGTTTCTTGTAGTTTGTTTTGTGGCATGTTCCGCAGGAAGAATAAAAGTACCCCTTTGATTTGATAGAACTTCCTCACCTATGAATTATATATAAGCAAAATTGTACTTTCTTCTTCAGAAGAAGAATTTTCTGCTAACAGAAAAGTCAATTTTTATTTGTAAAATTAAGTACCTCCTATGTATGAAAGTTACATTAGTCATGAAGGGCACCTAAGGCAAGTGGCTCCTCTTCACCTCTCAAATACTGTCATTAAAGGTAAGGCTGTTTTCTTAAATTTCATTGTAGCATAATTGCAAATGAGCTATTCTACCTACAGGTAATGACTGCTGTGTGCATTGGTCCTGAAATAAGCTCCCTCGAAGCAGTTCCTATGGTTTCTGAACAGCTGCTGAACTCAGAGCACATGGGGTTTTAATAATTGTGGGACTTCAGCTACTGCAATTTCAGTGAGCCACCTTTGTTAACATCTGATGTACTGTGCTATGAAAACGTTACTCTAGAAACTTTCAGATGTCAGTCATTAGACTAACATCTTTATTTTTTAAGAACAGTTTATGGATAATTGTGTTAATTTCAACTGTGGCATCATTTCTTAATCTTACTTGCATTGATCTTCAAAATGTAGCAATTTAATGATTTTCCTATGAATTTTTGTATGCATCTTTAAAACATCCATTGTTGTTATAATGCATGGTGCCTCCACTTCCCACTCCATGCACGTGTTTCAGTCTTTCTCCTCCCTAGCACAGTGAAGCTCCTAGCTTTGTCTCGTGTGTCATGGAAGATGATATAAGGAAAATGGGCAGAAGAAGGCAGAAGTGTGATATGTTTGCTTGCAGATGTTTTTGGTTGCCTCTCAACCTACATTTAAACACACACTTTAGGGTTAATTGTTGTCCCAGTGATGGTCTGACAACATGGTTAAACACTTGGCTAAACTTTCCATAATTTTTTCTGCAACTGGATGGTTTATAATGCTTGTATTTGCTGTTTATCAAATACATATAATTTATATGTGTTCCTTTTCCGGGTTAAGTGTAAGGCCTGTCCACCTTGGTCAAAATGGGTAGAATTTTGTCCCAAAGAGTTAATATGTTGGGATTAAATGTTTAATTTGTTCTTTGCTCAGGATTGTTTTGATTGTTTTATCTGATGACCGTGCAGTCTTTGGGCTTGTGCACTTGGAATCAGTCCCATCAACCTGTGATATTATTTCTATGTACTTTTCTAATTTCTTCACTTATGACTAGTATTTCTGAAATCTGTACTAATTAACAGCATACTGAGCTTACAGCTGCAATCCCGAGAGTTTCCCAGTGACAGGCTAACCTAAAAATCAACCATCCAACAGGTAACACGTGCACCCAGAAGCTGAAAGCAAGAAACAGGAAAGTCAGTTCTGTTGCAGTATGTGAGTAGCACCAGACTGTGGGGCTGTTGGCTGTCCCAGGGATCTTGCAGCCTCTGCAAAGAGCAGGATAAATCCTCATTTTTTGCTTTTGCCTCAGGATACAGACATAAACATATATTTTGTCATGCAAACAGTACAATCTGGACAGGATCTAGGACAAACTGTCTGTTTTATAAGAATAAACCAGCCTAATATAACATGCAAGAAACGGTGTTGTGTGTAGTTTGGTTCATTGCATAAGTATGTTTCAAACGGTCTTGCTTATGAAAACAAGAATAATTTGGGGCTGAAAATTCACAGTATAGTTAATGATGCTGTTATTTGTCATCGGCACATTCCTAGTCTTATTCCATTGAACATTTTATTACTTGGTGCCAGTGTAAATGTCTGTTTATCGTGTAAGCCTTAGGCTTCTGTTCTGTTTCATACCTTCAAAAATGTAATGTATTCACACACACACCCATCATGCTGTACACTGGCTTTCTCCACCTTCCGGAAACCTCCTAAGAAGCTCCTTTAAAACTACAGTGATCCTCAAATGAGCAGTAAATTAACCTTACTCTGAGCAGCAGTGTTCAGAATCACCCATGCAGAAGCTGAGACAATGGTAACACATATGCTGACTACAGCTATATAGAATGCCCTCAGCAAGTGGCTCTGTGTGATTTTGTCCTAATGTCTTGCCACAACCAATTTGATACCACAAAGTAATTCCTTTAAAGGACAGGGAAAATGTCATGATTGTGAGGGGGGTGGGGGAACCAAGTCCATTGAGTTAAACTAAGTTTTTATGTTCCTTTTTCTCTAAATATAGAATGGAAATTCAAGGTGAAACTCGTGCAAGGTGAAGGGGGAAACCATGGGAACTAACCAAAAGACACAAAGTTTATTGAAACATGGAAATGGAACAAACAAATGGAGAGGGCCAAAGTCAGAAGCCAGATGCTGCTCTCACAGCAATTTTGTCTGTATTTGCCACTGTATTATCCACTGTCTGTATTATCTACTGTTCTAACATACTGAATCTCACTGTGTCTGTTAATTCTTCCTTTCAGCATTCCACTTTCAGATGGGAAGGACCTCCCTGGTGACAGATAGTGAACAGTAATTCTATTTTCTTTAATGTAGGAGTTGCCACCAAACCACTTATCTTTGTATCACAATGATTTGCTTAGCATGCATGTATTTAAATTGGCAGATCTGACAGTTAAAAAGTCCTTTCAAAACTCAGCACTTTTTCAAAGTTTCTTGTGAGTAAAAAAAAAAAAAAAAGAAAATTGTCAGGAGCCAGGACAGTTACTAAATCCTGTCACATTTTGTTCTGCACTGCAATCAGCAACAATACAGAAGCTGGCCTCATCATGGTGTTTCATCCCGTGTTAGACAAAATATGAAATTCCACTGTTAAGGACTTACCTCTGCTCAGTCTCTATGAAGAGTTCATGACAACATGCAATACTTATGAATGAAAATGCAATGTTTGCACATCGGCTCAAGAAAGCCTTGCTGGTTTATGGCTAGATGTTTGTTTTTTATAAGGTCAAACTGATGGGGAGCACAGGACTGAAGGGATCAAATGGATCCTCAATTCCAATCCATAATCACAAGCAGCTAAGTTTTTAGATATCTGATGTTTCAGAAATATCCATAGTATAATCCACAGGCACCTTGAGCCTCAAAAAGCTCTTCAGTGCTTTGTAACAAGTGTGAGACCTGGAGTCCCTGAGCACACCAAGGAAAAAGCAGGATCAATTTCACCGTAGGAGAAGACAGTAAATTTCAAAAGGAGAGTGAATGTTTCTCAGACATTCTGCCCAAAACCTTTGAAGATGGCAGTTAACTGAATATGGGAAACGCCCCAAGCAAATATTAAAAAAAAATAAAATAAAAATCTTAAAACTGCTTTTGTAAGGAATCAGAAACTTCCAGCTTTACTTTCCAGCTGCTAGTTGCTACTTTTCATTGAAACTTCCTCGCATCAGTGAGAACTCTGCAAAGTTTTCCTGTGCCTTTTTCTTCTATGAGTTCATTTTCTTCTATGATTTCATTTTCTTCTATGAGTTCATTTTCTTATCTCTGTGTTCATCATCTAAATTCACAAATGTTCGTGCACTGACACATCACCTGGGATGTCACAGGGAATTGATTTGGAGATCAGTAGCAGCTACTTGTGGTGGCAGGGAATAAACAGGAGGAACAAAGGATCTCATCAAAAGCAAGCAACAATCATGTGCTTTCAAAAGCTTCTTGCAACTGTGTACTAAGATGTACAACTAACGTGTTCATATTGTCTTAAACATCTGCCTAAGATTCACAACTAAAACAGAGGCTTGGTAAAGGGACACCTCACTTGTACATTGTGCTGAAGAGTGTATGGTTTAATTGGACGTGTAGCAGTGAAATGGGAGTTTATTCAGGGATATTCATCAGATAAAGGGCATTCTGCAGAAAAACACTTCCAGCAGGACCAAAGCCAATACACTCTGTAACACACAGTTCACTGCTGGTGTAGGAAAAAAGCATCATTTCAGAGAAGTATGCTGCATCTTTGGTTCTTTTGTTGAATGATGACACATGAAAGAGGGGGTTTTTCCTGGGTACCCATTCCAGCTAGCGAGATATTCTGGCTAATATGAATTATCTGTGGTTGATCTGTGCAAGGCAAATGTTCTACATGGACCTAGAGCAAGCATAGTTATCAGCTGAATTGCTTTTAGCCCTTTTTTTAGCCCTCTTGCCACATAAGGGCAATCTACCTATGTTGTACCTTATGATTTCTGTATAAAAATACATTCTGTGTATTTTTGGTGTAACAATTGCATTTACACCTCCAAAGAGTCTTAAAATAAAAGTGATGTATCTGCTGAAATGTAGCACGTGGAAATACTGCTTTTGTTCTGCAAGAATTGTGCTACTGTGTGTTGGCAAGTTTCAAGCTCTGTTAAAAAAAAAGAGGAACTTATTTGCAATAAGCATTATATTGAGTCATATATAAGTCTTCTAAAAGTAGATTTACAATTGTTTCCTAGCATTCTCGTGGGAATTCCGTACTTGCAACAGAGATTATTTTAATCAAAGCTGATGACATTTTTTCAGGCTTATTTTCCTTTCATTTGCTGCCTTTCAGTTTCCAAGTTCTTACTGGTCTATCTAATTTTCACAAGCAAATGTTTTTTTCTTTGTACTCAGAAATAGAAAAAAAAAAAATTTGACGGCCACTTGTGGGATTTATTATCACTGATGCTTAATATTTAACTGTAGGTAAATAATAGTGAGTAAGAGACAGTCTAATTACTCTGAGATAATACAGAGGAAAACACACACATCTGGTTTTTCTGCTTTCAGTTTTGCTTATTAAAAATAAAACCCCTTATTTCTCTCTTTCCTCATCAGTATATAAATTGGTTGATTGATCTTGCACTACACATATCAAGATTTTTATGTCATTTTTCTGTTAGAAGGCATGGGGCTGCTGAAAATGAATGAAAATATGGAATATGGAGAGCAGACGTACCAACTCTCTGGCTTCTTAGCCACAGGCACCTTTCAAGCTCCAACTGCATCCCATAACTAGCTGGAGTTTCTATGAAGCAAGCTCAGCCCAGACCACTTCACAAATGGAGCACTAGCAATGTATTTGTTGTGTCTGAACTCCAAACACTGTCAGGGATTTCCCCTTCCTACAGCTTTCTGGATTATGCTGTATGTGCTTTTAGCCTCTAATTATTCTGAAATTTTGTTGTATTAGTCATTTTTAGAGATGAACATTGAATATCTGAGAACTGAGGGAAAGGAATTTTTAGCTAGTTACAATTTTTTTCAATGTTGTTTTTATGAATACATCTGTTAGAGTCAAAAGTCTTCAAAACATTATGGGAAAAAATATTGCTCCTTTTAAAGCATCTCTGGTGAAGTCCCTGATTTTTTTTTTTAAAGGAAGATGAAAGTATATTCTACAGTAACAAACTAGTAAAAAACCCCCAGTCCTCCTGTCTGTGCACACAGTGACATCTCCTTTAAAAGAATATTAAGATTGCAAATAAAGTAATCAAAAGTTAATTACAACATGGCCAAATAAGGTTGACTGGTATAGCTTTATTTTGTCCTCACTGAGTGCATGTGTTATGGCACTGTTATGACACCATCACCAGCAGTTTCTGCTGCAAGGTTCTTTCTTTCATTCACTACGTACGTGGGTAGTGCTCTCTTAGTGACTAATTAGCCAATGGGATTTCAATCCTGATTGCATCCCCAAGCCTTATTCACTACATGGTCAGACGCCGCTTTCAAGAGAGAATTGTTAACCTCTTGGTAATTTTTTTTTTATGTTTCCTCCATTATAACTTGTGAATGCTACATAAGGACTAAGACATTTATATTTATAAGTGCATTGTGATGTGAAGATAATTTTTTATCCCTGCTTTACAGGAATGATGGCACAATGAGTTTAAATTGGAAAATACCCACTAATTTTGTGTATTTGATCTATGATACACAAGAACTCGTGTTTCGGAGAGTTCAGCATTTGTGGGCAGTTTGTGAGGTCAGGCCAGCACTCAATGACTACACTCACAGCTGGTCCTGCTCAGCATTTCTGCAAGTCTGATAACGGGGTCTCGAGTCAGAAGTCCCAAAAATGAGGAACATACAATAAGGGACCACCTGTGAAAGTTTGCTTGAAGGGACTTGCCTCGCATCATTTGGGAACTCTGTGGTAGAGACAGGCTCAGAACCCAAACCCACTTCTCCAGGGTAGCATTCAGCCACTTTAACTTTGAGAGCATCTTCTCTCTTCCTTGTTCACTAAACAGTTTATAACTTCTGCAACAGATGCAGTGGGGTTTCTGCACGTGAAAGTCCCATTTACTGAGCACTCCCACCTCACTATTAGATCAAAATTTATTCCATGCACATTAAAAAATAGGGGCCTTCAGAGGAAAATGTTAAAATATACACTCATGGAGGAGGAAAGGGAGATGATTATGTTTTGATTTGATATTTTCTACCTTTGGACTGCTCCCCTATTCTCCTGGAAGAGGACCCCTCATGCCTCACTTTCAGATGCCTCAAGTAACAAAAATAACATTTGGAAAAAGCCTGGCATAAAAAAATTCCCTTCAGTCTGCCACCTGCATATCCACCATTTGAGTTAACTGCTCAGCTGATGGTAATAGCAGGTTGTTATCCTCTTGCTTCACTGTAGAATTTCACCAATATTTGCTGCAGCAGGGAAGCATTCCCAGTCTGGGTGAAATCTTGGCCTCCACTGTAGTCTTGGGAGATTTGGAATGGGAAGAGGACATTGGTCCTGCCCCCTTCATTCCCTCCCTTCTTCCCTTATCTTTCAAAATTCAGTCTTCCCTTTCCACTGCATCTGGCTTCTATTCTTCTTGCCCCCCTCAATCCAAGATATATTGGTCCAAGCTTCTCATCCCCAATCCTATGCTCTTCAGCCAGGTCTCACAAAATTAGTGCAGATTCTTATATGAATCTCAGCCTTCCTTTTATCTTCTTGTCAAACAGGTTCCAATCCTCTCTTCTCAAATCCTGGTTAAATCTCTTTCTGGCACCTCTCCCCACCATTCCACTGAGCATGCTGGAGTTCAGAGGCAGTGTCTATGCAATCACCTTCCTACTATGATGACCTCCAGCTCTCAGTCTTAGTTCTCAGCATCTTCTGCTCTTCCCATTTTCAATTCCAATTTCCTTCTCGCTTCTCACTTGATGTCCTACATAGCAATCTCTGGTACTGCTCTGGCGCTGCTTCCTCCCAAATTTATCCCTTCTTATGCCTGTGTCCCAGTCAAGCAGCTACTCATCCCGTGAAGTTTCAGCACTGTCCAGGTGTCAGTAGAAGATGAAGTTGATCTGAAAGAGCAGGAAAAAGGCAGTTCTTGAACTGTGAGTGTTTCTTTAACTGTACTGTAACTGTGACACTTCGTGCATCCAAGTAACAGCATAAATAGAGACTCCTAAAGATGTTTTTTAAGGCTGAGGCCGTTGTGCTTGCCATGTATTTCAGCTAACACTGTTGAACAAATCTTCAACATGAGAAACACAGTGGCATAAAACCATAACATCTACTCAATTATTTCCATCATTATTTGCATTTACAGACCTTTTCAACATATATTTAGAATCAACCTTATCCCCCATGTTGTTATAACTCCCTGACGAGGGACGGAGTAAAGTTTGATCTCTTAGGGTGTGTGTATGAAATATGTAATTCTGCTGTTGCACTTAATTTAACAGAGTAGTCATTATATTCCCTGAATCTGAAAGTTGTTCAACATGTATTTTGCACATGAGCTTGGCTTAAAATGCGGTAAGTATGGCAGACAGGTGAGAAATACCACTTGATTTGAAGATTGATGTGGAATGTTCTTCGTTCTCCTGTGAGGCATCATGCTTACAATGTAACTTGCAGGCTGCATTCTCTGGAGTCCTATTTATATTTGTTTCTAGAAGGTGTTTGACATCTTTTTGGGGAGCTATATTGCAAAGCTTTGTCTCTTACCACACATTAATTAGGAGCTCAACTTGTCCAGGCATGTTTAGCACCTGCTCAGTTTTAAATTAAAATATGCTTCTGATTAGGTGTGAGTTTCAGATTATAGCTGAATGTTTACTAGAACTGGGTCCCTTGCTCTAAATATCTTTGGAGTGATCTTTAAAGAAGTCACTATAAATCAAACCTCTCTTGTCTTTATTGAAGATTTTTGTGTTAGACTGAATTAAGCACTTGGCTGCCCAACAGCTTAATAACAAGTCAGGAGCCTTAGCCTACAAAGGATTTCACTTTTCGATTTCTAAATTTCATGTTCTTTTGTATCGACCTTTAGCAGATACATTCCATAAAACATGAGGGAGCTAAACTCACTGAGATCACATAGATGTGGGTTGGGGGAATTCCATGGAGGACATTTCCAGGGCATAAGTAAGGCCAAAGTACGGTGTAACTGCCAGGCCTCTTGCTTTTTTGTTGAATTCAATGATAATTCAAAACGCAGGCACCTCAAAGAGAAATCAAAAAGTGTGAAGCCATTGCTAAATGACATTTTCATTTGAAGTTTAAAATTTAAAACCACTCAGCTTTGGAAAATCCTCTTTCGAAAAAGGTTCCGGGCCAGGAAACTCTTTTACTGACATGCCTCCTACCTTACCATCAAGAGACAGGATTTCTTTTACATCAATTTGTAAAAATCCCCAAAGTCTAAGTACTTCTTCAGCACTTTCCTGATAATATAGGAAGCATTTATTTGCTAGTCATAGCACTTTATGCCCACATCACTGTTTGCCTCATCAAAGCATAAAACCCCTTTATTTGGGACAGCTGTTTTTCAGTCACCTTCAGAGTTCAGAAGTGACAGGAATTCTCTTTCTAAAGAATTTCCTTTACTGCTCTGCAGTTCCTTAAAGTGTATTTTTTAAATCTAGAATTCTGGCAGAAATCTGACCTCATTCTACTCCTTCAAAGACAGAATTTTGCTAGATTTTTGTTTGTTTTGGTTTGGTTTTTGTTATATGACAATTATAACACTGAGAATAGCTGTAAATCATTTTTGTATTCTAACTACTTTTACTCAAGAGCATTTGATTATAAGGTCAGATGTATTTTTACATTCCCAAATGAACTTGGTCAACTGGTTACCTTTCAAAACTATTTATTACCATTTTCCTCACAACCTTACAGCTTCTTTCATTTCATATGGCCTGTTTTCTCTACTTTTTTTCCATCTCAGTCCTGTGTGGGAAATATCTGCCCAACTCCCTGGTGGGACTAAATGTAGATGTCTGTCCCTGAAAATGGAGATTCTGTTAGAGGCTCAAACAGCTCTGCTTTTGGTGGTTACTTGCTTAAACCTTCTCTTAATTTTGTGGTACTAGTCATGTAGTATGGGGATGATGTCAAAATGTGATTCCACATTTTCATTTTAAGAGAAAAAGTAGGAGCATGTTTTCTTTGCAATGGATCTGCCTGGAAAGGGCATCTGACCTTCCTGTTGCACGTGGCAGAATTTGGTCCAGCCTGCCAGGGTACCCTATTTATAATTACTTAAGAAAAAAGTACCTGCAGCAGGAATAGCTGTAGAAAAACTCCTATGGAACATTTCATGTTTTGGTCAAAAGCCCAAAACGTTTTCTCTTTTCAATTTTGAGGAGGCTAATGCCAACATACAGTTGGTTTTTCTAATTCTTGTTCTTCTGATGAAATCGCACATTTTCTGTGAAAGGTGGTGCAGAAAATTCTTAACATTTCGTTCTCTTTTAAAGTGGCAATTTATTTATTTTATACTGTCTCATACAATTTCTGCCTATTTCAAAGTTATAAACAAAATACATACACTTCATAGGCCTTATGCTATAATCCTGTAGATTGTTCCATTTAGTTTCAGGTGAAAGTCAGCTTGTATTCTTGTAGTGAAAACAGCATGTTGTATTCTTCTAATTCATAATATCAGTATTTTCATTAATAGTGACATGTTATTTCTGTCAACAGACTTGGGGATCCTAGACTGGCCCTGTGATTTACTTCCACCACTTTTTTTTGTAGGCATATTCCTCCATTGCTGGGAATTTACAGAGGATTCAAAGATAATTTAGGGCCTGCTTAACAACGAATGTTGATTTTTCTTCCTGTTCAACAGCTGCAGATACAGTGCTTCAAGAGATGCTTGTGTGGTCTGTCTGCCTGAACTTGGGATGTATCTTGCCTTAAAAATATTAGAACTCAATTACATTTATTCTGTTTGCTTCTATTTGTCTGCTACAGGTCTTTAATTCTAAATGGTTGCAGATGCTACAGCAGTTATTCTATGTCTCTCTTTCCAGCTTTTCCAGAAATGGACACAATTGCTTCCTTTCATTCTTTGTAGTGGAAAAGGCTCTGTCACCTAGTCTTAACAGTTTTCAACTCTCAGCTCTATGATTTAGAGGGAATGGAATTGAAATGGAGTGTTGAATTAATCCTGTGTGATCTAAGTGCCCCCTCGAATCTGAAAGCATGTTTCTTCCACAAATAGCTCAGTTACTTGGAAAATTGTTAGTTTATATTTGGCTTCCCCAGTTTCACTATTAAGGGTTATTAAAAGACTGTGTTCTTCTTTCTATTTTCTTTCTTTTTCAGGAAAAGACTTTCATTTTTACCCTTTATCAGGCTCACCTCCTAATCATAGAGTCATAGAATGGTTTGGGATGGAAAGATCTAGAGTAGAACTCTTCCCATTATCCATTGCTGTTTTTATGAAATGCTCTCGTATTATGCCCATCTTGCTCTGATAGTTTTCTGCTGAAGTATTATTGTGTTTTATTTATCCCAATATTTGACAGTACTCATTATATCTGTAAATTAATCAAAATTACTCATTCATATTTCACTTCAGAGTCTTCTTTAGTATAAGGTTGGTTCTTTGTTTTTTTCCCAATGCACTTTTTGTTATTGGTTCCTTGTGCTTCTGTTGTGGTTTCTGGTTTTCTATCTCAACGGGGTTTCCCATCAGAAATTCACTTCCTTTGGTTAGATGAAACCAAAGAAGAAGCTCCCTGAGAAGCCTTGCTGACATGAGCATTTGGACCAAATACTGGGTCTAGTTGTAAAACGGGGGCTTTAGATGTGGGTTTTCCATTGAAAAGCTGATCTGCCCACTCATGCAACTTCAGCTTCCATGCTGCTCTTCTCTTTTTAAGCCCTAGAAGAGGCAATTCCATGCTTAGACCTAACCTCTGCAATGATTTATCCAAATATATTATTTTATGACTGCAATTATTCAATGGTTCTAAGTGAAATCTGTTACAGATCTAATATTAGCCAAACAAATAAATCTTAAGGTTGGATCATAACTTACAATCCATATTCAATTCCACATTGAGATGGGAATCCAATGTGATTTGCAAATGTTTCATATTTAGTGGTAAGGAAATGAGTCTGATGGAGATAATCTCTCATTTCAGGCTTAAAATTCAATTGGTAAGACATTTTCAATATCTTTTGTCTTTCTTAAGGTAAAAAGCTTCACACATGAGATGTACTTGGAGATAATGGTTGGGCAAAGCTCTTTCAAAAAATGATGCCCTGTAAATAACTAAAAAGAGCTCTTATGAGAATTAAAATGCCAAAATGCCACTCTTCATGGTAACCAACTGCAATCAGTTGTAAGGTAGACAAAGAATTAAAACCAAGAGTTCAGGGAAGTATGTGCAAACATTAAGGCTGGCACAGCACGTTTCCCTTTACTGCAGTGAAAATAAAATTGGTGGCAACTCTGAGCCAGAACCTCTGTTTGCAGAAACCATCACAGATCCTTTGGCTTTGGTGGCTCTACACCGATTTCCGCCAGCTAAGGAAACAATACTATAACTCCACCAATTACAATAAAAGTCTATGTTTTGGATTGCAGAGTTTGCCATTTGTAGAATTATTTGTAAGGCAAGTGAAGCATTTGAAATTATGAGATATCCTCATCTTTTGGTATTTGAATAAACAACCGAGTGTTTTAATGTATAGACTAAACTTTTCCAACACAAATGGGAGACTTTTAGAGTCACTTTCATAATCTGATTTGCTAATATGATATGATTCCATAATTCGGTTTTTGCTTGATTATGTTCCTTTTCAGTTTCTTTGGGGTATTTTTGTATGTATTCTATATTAAATTATCTGACCAAAATCATGGTAAACAATAGTACTTAGACTAGTACTAAGCTGCATTTATTTCATTTTTGTGTTTGTTTGGAGGTTTGGTTTTGGTTGTTTCGTTGGGTTTTTTTAAAGGAGAGTTTTCTTCGTATTCCAGGGCTGGGAATGTAAATTTAGGGATTTTCTGAATCCACTAATTTGAAGTTCAGGCTGCAGACTCATTCACTGTGAGATATTCATGCCTGGATTATCAATGCACACTACATGTAAAAGAAGAGACCTCTCCTTGTGTTGATCCCTGTTCTTCCTGTGTCGAGAAAAGGCTTCATCCTTGCTGCAAGAAGCTTTCCAGTTTCTTTTGAACCTTGAATGGAACATAATGGCAGAGATTTGAAAGTTCGCTGGTCAGCACGATTGGACTCAGGAGGTGAGCACAGGCCTGTGATCTCTCAACCTTTCCACTTCCAAGGGGACAACAGCTGTGGTTGTGTAGTTATTGTGAATCTACACCCATGAGGATTCATGGCAAAGGTTATTACAGAGCTGCATGGCCAGGAGAGGAGTGGCAAAGGCATCTGACAAGGGCCAGAACAAGTATGGAGACAAAGAAGATCTCTGTGGCTATCACATTCAGGAATTTTTTTATGAAGTGCCTTCTGTTGTGAGGGGTCTATTTGGGCAGTTACAAATTGCCTGATGTTCAAAAAACTTCAAGAAATCTACAAATGCCTGGTGAGAAAACTTGCCATTTCAAATTTTAAATTCTTTTAGGAAGGGCAAGACTGGTTTTTATTCTATGTTTGAAAAATGCCTCATGCAAGAGGCATCTTTATGCTTTCTCCAACTCTCTGATAAGTGCTGTAATACACTATTTAGTTCTGGGTTTTACTCAGGGGTGAAAATGCTTCTACTGTACCATTACTGTGAGATATCTTTTAATGCCATGCAGGGATGGAAGAAAGTTCTGAAACTTAAACAATCATTTTGTTGTTTGAAGTTTATTTTTAAAACATGGAGGAAGGAGAAGAGCTCGATGTTGTGGTTTCTAACGGATACTTAGATTTTGTTATCAGGCACATCAATTGTATGAGACATTAAGATGTAAACAGTAAGTTCTCTTTCTCAGACTTTTATCTGGAATCCATCCTCCCATCAAATGCAAAAATCAAAGGAGGCTTTCTTCCCTAATAGTATTTCTTGGTAGAGGTCATCATTGGCTGCACTGTGATGTGTTGAGGAGTGAGCAGTGAATGTCAGCTGATACTCAGTCTTCAGCTGTACCTTCTCCTGCCTCTTCTGAACACTTACAGGGAGGTAGGCTGAGGCCTTGCTCTAAGCTTGTGATGGGACAGTTATTCAATGCACAAATGGGCTGCAGAGTTTAAAACTCCCCTATGAGACAGCATTTGCTCTTGTTCTTATGCTGCGTGTTTGTGCTGTGTATGGCACTCTCCCATTTCCTCTGAAAACGAACCTTTTGCTGGCCTGCCTTTTGGTGTAGCCTCTCATTTGAAATGAGAACTTTCTGATAAAGCAATTTGATTTAGGAAGATGGATCATTTTAGTGGTGGTAAAACCATTAGTTTTCATCTCTTGGCCTTCACCCTCTATTACTACGCCTAGCCAGAAGCCACACACCCACACAGCTGCTTGTGCACTTTGGGAATTGAACTTAACTTATTGCTATAATATATTTAGTTGCTGATTTGGGTATTGGGAAGCAAAGAATATAAACATTAAAACATTTTTCCTTCCCCTTTCCCAGGCTCAATTACACTCCAGACACATCTCCTCCCCTCTTGTTATCTCCGCAGGTTACACTCAGTTCCTTTGGTGAGGCAATGAGTGGCACAGGTGTTTGGGGTGAAGGCATAGTGGTTTCTCTCTGCTGCTCCTTGTTTCTCACCCTTTTCTTCCACTGCTGCTTCCTTCTTACTAATTTCCTCTACTCCACAATGGTCAGTCTGTGGGCCACAGTCTCTTTGGCGTTGTGGCTGCTCAGTTATGGAGCACCTCCAACTCCTCTGATCTTTCTGTCCTCTCATTCCCTTGTTTCTCTCCTTTTCACCTTCCCTCCTTGTCCCCTCTGGTGTCCCCTCCCAGGTTTGTCTTCTCCCATTTAGCATTTTCTGCCTCGTCCTCAGTGTGTTTTCACAGAGGCAGCAATCGTGTCTGGTGGGCTCTGCTTTGGCACGTGGTGGGTCCTCTGCAGAGCCAGCTGGAATTGGCTGGGGCCAGCACAAGACAGCCCTGACCTCCTCCTCCACAGGGACCACCCCTGCACTTTCATATCCAGGAGGAGTGGGGAGCACAGGAGGACAGAACATTAATTGCCCAGCCTCAGAAAGAGATGTAGGACTAGGCAGGTCAGATTGCATCGTCAGAGGACCTATGTGGACGTAATTTACCAGGAAGAAACCCAGGAGGAATCTTGAAGCTCATTCATAGGTTTAAATCCAATACATATTTCTACTTCAGGAAAGAACTGAACCATGAAATCTATGTTTTTCCATGTTGTAAAGTAAAGTTAGCTAAGTGGAAAAGAAGTTGATTGTGTAATTGTATTTTGGCCTGAAATTCAGTACCAAGTCACAATTTGATATTTTAAAATTACAGTTGCCAGTTAATTTTCTTTTTTAAGCCCAAGTCACACCAGAGAAGTGGTGCAAAATAGAACCTGAAGTTCAAAAAAAGACATACATATAGTAATGTATTTCACTAAAAAAAAGATATCCTGAAACTTTTTGGTGCAAATTTTGAAAATGCAGCTTGCATCTGAAAATGGCAGAAACGGTTGATGGTTTCAAATTGCTTTCACTGAGCTTTCATAACCAGGCTAGTTCTTGACTAGGTTCTTGGTTGAGAGAATATACGTAAATAATGTAAGAGGTAATTACTATTTTACAGCAGTTTTATGGCAAATGCTGAAGAAATTCTGCAAAATGTCCCTCTGAAAGACTTGGCTGGAAAGAGCTATGGCACAGACTAGATTTTGTCAGCAGTAAGAAGCTCTGAGCTGAAAAACACAGAGTTCTGTTCCTGTAGGATGCAACATCATGTCTTGGAGCTGCTCAGAGAGTGTTTGGCAAGTCATCAAGTGCAGAATGCCGTAGTCAATGCTTTAGAGCTGGGCTTGGGCTGCAAACGTGAGCTTTGAAGCAGAACTCTGAAATTCCATCAAAGTCTTATTTTGAGGTCTAGTTTGGTCCACTTGTTGCACTGAGCTAGGAGGTTCAGATAAAAGCTCAAAGTTCACTGCAGTCTATGTGGGACAGATGAGGGATGTAGCGTTTTTCCCTGAATTCACCGTACCACCATACCAGTGACAGATTTGTTAGAAGGTGCCATAGACAAAAGGAATCTCTCCCAGTGCTTAAAACGCACATGTTTTGGACAATAGTTAAAACATTTAATTTTATTTATATCAGTATAAATCACCCTCTTCTGTGCAGAATGAAGGGGCATGCTAGCAGTTTACCTATACTCTCAAAAAAATCCCTAGACAAAACACTTCCCTAAAATCAGCTATTTAATGCAGCCCCTTTGCCAGCCCTTTGCTGTGGTAACTCAGTCTTTCTTTCGTTTACGAAACCAGACAGATTCTTGTCTTGTGTGTGGAACTGAATTTCTCGGTAAGTGTCCAGAATTTTTTTTGAGCTTAATTTAGGTGTGCCTTTTTTTTTTTTTTTTTTTGGTATGAATGCAGTGGTGTTAATGGTATGACCATACAACAGCACCTTGCCTATACTTGTGCATTTTAGACTTTGCAAAGCATTGAAATGACTGTAGATGTTCTGTCAAGGTTACCAGGTATCAGTTTGGAGTCTGAGTTAGAGAAAATCAATTTAAGGAGAGTGAATTATTTAAAATTACGGGGAAACTATGTGGGGATCTTTACAAAGCAGAATCATGTGTTTAATTTCAATAGCCCCATGCCCCAGGAATCTCTGGCCACCACTGGAGCTAAAGGATTAACCTTGCCCATTCTTATTTTAGAATAGAATTAGATCAGATCATTCAAGTACTTGTTGCACTGTACTCAGAGAGAAAAATCCCACTGATTTCAGCGAGGTCAGTTTACTGTATTACTACGATTCCACAATATGTCTGGTTGTTAAGATTTAAAAAAACTTTTGCAAATTTTGACACTAGCCTATACCATACTTACCTGAGGAAAATTCCCAGCTTAGAACATTCACAGTTAATGTTGGATAAAATTATTCCTCAGTAATATTTTGTATCCTATCTCTCATTTTTATTTTAAAATATCACACACAATAATTGAATATTTAATGAGTAAAATACTGATATCTTGATTATTATATTTACAATTTTGAAATAATAATGTAAATGATAATGGAGGAAAAAACCTGCAAGGCAACAAAACTTTACTATGGTTTTCTTTAAGAAATATAAGTAAAAAAGGAGGTACTAAAAATATGTTTCTGAGTAATATTGTTCATGTTAAACTGGATGGAAATGTGTCTATTTACGTTGTTTATTAAACAATCAAATTTGCCTCTGGAACTCACAATTAGTCTGAGTGTTTATGTATGTTCATATACAGCCATATGCTAATCTGTATTAGAAAAACACTCTAAGCTTGTTTCAAGTGGCTGTGAACCAAAGGGACTTAACACTTCCATTTAATGCAGGTCAGTATTTTCTTGGGGAAATTAGTATTTGTGGTGACTGAGACTCAATGTCAAGAATAACACATTTTCACTTCATAATGTCTTTAAAAATGTATTTGCAATGATATGGATAATAATCTAAAAGTTGTAGTATTAATAAAACTGGAAACTTATTAACAAAAAAAATTGAATTAAAAAAATAAAATGTCAGAAGTATTTAATTTAAATATCACCTTATAATATTAAATCCCTTTTATCTGTGCTATTAAAAATATTTTACTTTGTAACTGGAAACAATACTGAGTTGTTTCATTTAGTTAGTTTATTTATATTCAGAGAATTATTTGTTTTGAAACATACAATTTTAAAAATATTGGTTCTTTTAAACAGGATTCAAGTCTTGATATCTAAATAATGGTAAGTCTACAACACCTTTATTCTCTTTCATTATTGAGAGTTTCAAATATGCTACAGAAGACTCAGTCAAACTCAAATTTGAGGGTATCTTTAGCTTTTTACAACAATCCAATTCTGAAAATCCAAGTGTGGATTTTCAGAAAACTGATTATTATAATTTTAGAATTATTATAATCAGTTTTCTGAAAATGCACACTTGGTTTCTCACACTGGCACAGTGTAGCATTTTCTCTGCATAACTGCTTCAGAAATTACGTGTAATTATTTTTGTCATGTTGATTTATTGAATGATAACTCTGGCTTCACAAACAACTTTACACGAGTGGTACAAACATCTCTGTACTACAGACTATAAAACTCTCCACCAGCAGTAACACCCTTTATGTAAACTTCTGTTGCAAATTAAGGAAATGGACCTTGAAACATTTGGCTGAGTGAGTTGAGTAATGTTGCCTGTGTGAATTGTCCCACTGACCTCAAAGGGGTGAGAACTTTCTCACAATAGTAAAAGATTATGGTAATGCCTCAGTACCTGCCAAAGATGGTACAGATCCTCCAGGAGGATCCTCCAGGAGGATGTGTATTCTATACCATCATTGTATTTATTTAGGATTGGCTGATTGACAATGTTGAAAGAACCATCCTGGTCTTTTCTGGGTCCTGACAGAAAAATGTTCTTGCAGAGCTTTCCTGACCACGACGTGCTGGGCCAGGCTTTTGAAGATGCTCTAGAAGTGCTGCAGCAGCACTCTGACAGAGAAATGCAGTGTCCACCAGGTAACAAACACCCTGATTCTACTTCATTTCCCAGCTCCTAGTTTTACAGGAAAGCACCTCTTGAAACATACAGGTGGGAGAGTAGTTTCCCAGAAGTGGATTAATGGGATGTTTTGGGAGGATGAAAAGGAGGAAGGCTATTTGGAGGGCTTCCACCCCCTCATGAGTACTGCCCAGTACTGGAAGATGCTCACCCAGTGGTGAGTATCTTCCAGGTCACAGCACAGGAAAACTGGAAAACTGTTGGACTGGCCCCGTTTACCCTCCCCCAGCACCAGCCCAGGTGCATTGAGCTCACTTTTCCTATAATCAGAGGATGTATGACTGTTGTGCAACAGCCTTTTTCCAGTTTTAAGACTTTAATTTAAAAATGCCCTTCTGCTATGCCATGAATCCCAATGCAAAAGAAAAAAAAAACAAAGACAAGCAAGTGAAATTAATTTCCTCATTTAATTTTTTTGTACATTAATATATAAATCTTAAGTGTTTTTACGCAGGAATGATAGTTTGAGTCTGGATAATTAATAGAAAATTGTTTTTCTTGGCTTCAAGAGTTGTATAATTTACAAAACCTAAAATGCAAGAAAGCTGTAAATTGTTCCAGTTCTGGCAAGGTTTTGGTAACTAAATTACTATAAAATTTAAAATTTGTGCTTGTTGTTTATACACTGTAAGCAGAAGTGCAAGGAAAGGAAAATAGGAGGCTGCATCACAAACCCTTGAAGCCCAGAACAAAACACCTGCTGTCTTTTGCATGAAATGCATTTCATATGAGGAAGTTTATTTACACATTATTTATTATAAAATGAAATGTAAATAAGACCAGTAGTGCTGTACCTTCATCTGTTGTTAACAAATTTTTGACTCTACTGCACTGGTAATTTATACGTGCTGGAGGATTCACACTATATAATTACTTGCAATCATCTTCCTTATACATGTCAGGGCCAACGGAGAGAATTATTAAACCCTTGCAATGCAGTGTTTAATCTGTCCCCCAGCTGCACCCACATTTCCACTTGCAGTAGATGTACCCACACCCTCTAATGTCTTCTTCTGACCACCTGCAGTGGGTTATTTCTTCAAATGTCTTTAGTCTGGTGTTCTCCTCTGCTTCTTTTAAGCATCCCAAGTTCTTGGGTTCCTTCTGCAGATGCTCTGATGCTCCTTTATTCATGAATGGAGACTCTGACTTACATTGTACTAATGGCCTGCAGAACTGCCTGGCAGTCCCTTTTCCTTTCTACATGTATTTTAGAAGTCTATAATTATCCCAATCATTATGTTTGGTGATCTGTATGGCCCTCTGTTATCTAGTAACCAAACAATTTCATGATGCGATGAAATATCTGACATTTTGTCTTTAAAAAATTGCTTTTCATCATGAGGGCTAACAAAACCAGGCCAAGGGTGTGATCAGCTGAAGCATTACAGATTTTGCTGGATAACCTGCTAATGTGGAACATCTTGCCTCTGGACACTTTATTATCTAGAAGGCAGCCAGAGGATAAATGCTTTTTGACAGGTCCAGTACCATGTTAATGTATTTGCTATTGTGGTTTTCTTTTTTCCTTCTTCTCTCTTTTTTACTCACTTGTTTTTTGCTGCCTCCTCCTAATTCCAAGGGTATAAAAACTGCCTGACTGTGATCAACCATCATCACCACCTCCGAGCAAGTCCCAGTTACTGTGCAGCACCATCTGTGGAGGAGCAAGGGTATAGCTGGAGAAACGTGATTGTGAGTGAACTCACTGCTAATAATAGTCAGACATAACTGGAAAATTGATTGCTCCTTTGGGATTTTAGGTACAAATCATTATGCTAACACTAACAGAAATTTGGTCTGGCCAGGCATGATTCAGATGAAACTGCCTTGGGAAATATTTGCAAAATGTGATTAATAATACCTTTTTAGGAGTCAGGTGTTTGCTTCTGGTGTTCTTCTGTGTGGTTTATCACATAACATGACAACTAACAAGCAAACCTACTAGGGAATTATTTACAAGGGAAAGGGCTTTTTTGTATTACTTGGGAACAGGCAGAGAACAACTTCCAACCCTGATGTAGCTTCTGCCGCTGTGAAAAAGAACCGTGACTTTGATTTCTCCAACAGCAGTTTGCTTTCAAAGATCTGGAAAGACCAGAATTATCTGGAGTCTGAGCACAGCTTCAGTCGTTAGAGTCCATAAACATTCTTGGGAGTGTGGTCTCCAGAAGTGATGTAAAATGAATATTGCAGGGGAGATAATTTCAGGGAAACAGGTTCTGCAAAAGCCTGTTTTCAACCAGCAGATTGACAACAACATGGCATGGGAACTACAGAGTCTGTAGGGACTACTGTCCAGGTGGCCCTTGTCTTTTCCTAACTCTGAAAACTGCTCCTCCTCTGCTTCCAGCAGAAGGGTTGAAGGTCCAGAGTGAAGCAGTTCTGCTGTTTTCCCTCTCAGCTTCTCCTCTGGTGGGCAGCTCTTGCCCCTGGACGTGAATTAGTGCTGCTTGTTACTGGTACACTACACTGAGTGCCTTTGTGTCTGAGAAAAGTCTTCCATGGGTGAGGTGATGAAAAGTTGCATTTTGAAGGCTTGAGGCAATTAATTACAACAAGTTTCTTTTTATTCAGAGAATGTACTCTATTAGTAACTTCTTATTGTCTTAATTCTTGAAGAACAGTGCAGCGGATTTTTATGCAGATGAGACTGTCTACCATACACTGCAGAGTACTCCAGAAAGTCAAGTGATGCATGCTGCTGCTGGCCAGCCAAAAGCAGGGAAAGGTCTGTAGAAAGATCGTATCTTGATGGGTACATTATGCTGTTTTAAAAAGTCTCTTGGAAAATCATGCTTTCTTCTTTTCCTATTTTTTTTAACTGTTAACAGGAAAAAAACATATGAACATTTAATAGTGACTAGGATACTACTGCTAATTCCCATCTGCCGAATCTTATAAGATGTGATAAATCTATTATTAACTTATTCCATCCTTGTTAGTAAATGGAAAAACAAACCAGAGATTTGTTTCACTTCAAATCATTTGGGATGAAGTCTGATGCAGAGAAGTAAATCAAGCTATGAATAACATCTTTATCCACTTACACAACTTACTGTATTTTATTTTATGTGGCCCAAGAAGCAGTGATTTTCCTAAAGGTTTTTTACATACACAAATATTTTTGCATACCTGATTTTATGCCTTAGTTTACTTTTTGAATCATCTCTTAGCTTTTGTCACTTCCAGTGTGCATTTTTATGGCTATTTTTCTGCTCCTTCTAGTTGACTTTACTTGAATGGATATCTGTTTTGCAAAGAGTTGGCTATGTGATATTGGTCATTGCAGTTTTTCATTTTTTATTGCATTCATTATTTGGGCTGTTTGGTGGGGAGGCACTCAGCATCCTTTCTATGACTTCGGGATGAGATTTTCACAGTTTACACTCTGAGCTGTTGTACCTACTTTTGACCACGAGGCCTTTTTAAGTAGCTTCCTGATTTAGCTGCTTTTTGAAATCCCCTTTTCTCAACTTTAACCACATGGTGTCAGTTTTTGGTGCTGTCTCTTCCCATTGATGCTGAACACTGTGGTCTCTGTTGCTTAATAGCAGCTACTACTGCTACTACTACTGCTGCTGCTGCTGCTGCTGCTGCTGCTACTACTATTGCTACCATAGACTCTTTGGGATGATGGGAGCAGTAGCCCCTCTTTCTAAGTTTTCTGTTTCAGATATCTGAAATTCACCATTGCAAATGAAAACCTTTCAAATCCAGAAACCTTGCTTTTCCAAGTCTTAGCCAGTTGCACTGGGGAATTTTACATGTCAGTATCTGATTTGACCTTCAGTTATTACTGCTCTGTTAAACTTCATTTCCTATTTCCTGTTTCTTTTACACTGTCATCAATCTTTTTTTCCAGGAGACAACCTGCACAAATTTTCAGAGTGACTAACTATTCTTATGGGGCTTTTTTGTGTCCTCTTACAGATTTCTTTGTGTCCATGGTGATATTCCTGCTAGAAACTGTGATTTGGGTGACTATTTCCACTATACTAAATAAATTTAGTCCTCCTAGTTTCTTGTTGAGACATGAGAGGTTTTCTGTACACTAGCAAGTGGTGTGGCCCTTTAAGAATAGATCTGTAGATGAAACCATCGGCACTGAGGGCCCAAATCCTGTGTTAAAGTGTTTCACAAAGGTTTGTTTAGGGTAATCTTTAGGCAGGTCACAAGTTCTGAAGGGTACACTGGCTTAGATATGCTTTTGGAAAGCATCTTTTGAGTTAGGTTTCCTCTGAAAAGAGTCCAGTTCATTCACAAAAAAACAATTCCATAGTCTGAACTAAAGCTCAGTGGAGTGGAGGCAGTCAAGGGATGTACTTCAGAATTGAATTAGATGCATTCTCCCTGAGAGAATTAGACTGCTTCAGGACAATTCAGCACTGAAATCTAATGCAGATGCTCTGAAACACCTTCTGGAGAAGCCTGCTTGTCTCCAGTCACCATATAAGAAACCTGCAGGCACTCACCTGCTGGCTTAGACTGATGTCTAGGGCCTGGTACTGAACACCACTGGCTTATGCAATGAGGTGCAGTACAAAGATTTGTTAACTGACCCTGTCTCAAACTGGTGTGTAGCACTTTGGAGATAACAGCTGGGCTCTGGAAACACAGCTGCATAAACACATGAGAGCAACTAAGCCCTCTCCAACAAAGACATCAGCTAAAGGTGATGTGTCTAGAAATAAAAGCTTGGGCAGAAATGACGGCTGAACTAAGAGGGCAGACAGCACGAAATCAGGTGCTGCTGCAGACATGGCTAAACCGTCCTTTTCCAGCAGAAATTTAGTCAACAATAGTCTGTGGATTTTCCCCTGGTCTTATTTGTTCTACCATGGGTTTATAGGATAATTCAGGTTGGAGGGGACTGAAGAAGGTCACCTGCTAAGAAGTGTCCACTGTGACAAGGCAGTGTCCTTCACTGGTTTCCTTTTCAACTTCTTAATAATACTATATGTATTTCTAGTGGAATATGTACTTCCAGTCACAGGCCAATTTTTATTTAGATAATGAAACTTGATTAATTTTTTGGAAAGTACCTCTGATTTCAGGCTCTTCTTCTTCCCAGTCCGATTGTTACTTCTCTCCTCTTTCCTTATCACCAGATACAGAATTTCTGTCATCCCTGACAGATGTCTTGGCTTGACCTCAGTGTTCCTTAGCAACTGTCACTTTTCCCCTATTCCTAGTTTAAAATAGCCATGCAAGACAAGACTTTATGAACTTTAGGTGCAGCTGCTTGTTTCCACTTTGGTTAAAGTGGAAGATGTTCTTCTGCATAGATTCTCTCTTCTGCAAAGTGTTCCTCTTTGTCTGATAATCTTAAATTCTTCCTCCTTACAGCAACTTCTTGATCACCCATGGCTTTGGGAAGGGAACTAGAAATATTTCATAGAGGAGAATCCACAAGATCTAAGCGAAAGTAAATAAGCCTCACTAGGAAACTGAAGTTTGAGAACTGAGCCTATGCAGAGAAGCACTTAGTGAGCTGGCAAATATTTCAGTACTCAGCTTGCTTTATTCTGCATGGGAATGCAAGCTGACACTTCTGCAGATTTTTAAAATATCACAGGGTACCAGAAGATCTAGCTCCTTTTTGACTACATGTGTTTTCTGGTTAAAAACTAACCTGCTTTTCCTGCTCACCCACTTGCCCTTTCTTATATCAGAGACTACCTTGCTTCCCCAAAACATCCCTGAAACAAACCTGACAAAACTGACCCATCTTGAAATCTCTGAGTTTTGATTAAAAAGGGAAAACATTTATTCAAAAATGTTCAGATTGGCTCTCCAGAACCTCTTTCCTGCCCTGTCTGAGGATGTAATTTCCTAGTGTGAGTTCCTTGACTGTACATCTGCACAGCATGTGTCTGAAGACTGATGAAAGTGGCTTCTGAGACCTACCACACAGTCAAGTCACCAGATATTTGTCATGATCCCCAGATAACCTGCTCTTGAAACTCTGATGAACAAATCCCTTTCTGTCACCACAGATCTGTGCACGCTTCAGGACCAGAGCATGATGCTGATAACATCAAGGTTGTGGATTTAATCCCTGTATGGGCCATTCACTTGAGAGTTGGACCCGATGATCCTTCTGGGTCCCTTCCCACTCAGACTGTCCCATGATTCTGTGTTGCTCTGTGATCCCATTTGCTGTTGCTGGTCTTCCACTGAATAGTTTATACTGATCTTTTAATTTGGGACAGGGTACTAGGTTTAGCTGTGCTTTTGCCTGTAAGAGCCTTTCCAGGAAAAAGACAACTGTGCATCTTTTAAAGCAAGCATGAGTTCTGTTCTGACCTTTTGCAATTTATTTCTTTATAGGTAGAAAAAAACTTCGACTATTTGAATACCTCCATGAGTCTCTGTATGATCCAGCTATGGCAAACTGCATCCAGTGGGTGGATAAACCAAATGGTGTCTTCCAGTTTGTCTCCAAAAACAAGGAGAAACTTGCAGAACTGTGGGGAGAAAGAAAGGGAAACCGCAAGATCATGACTTACCAGAAAATGGCCAGAGCACTGAGGAATTACGGAAGAACAGGTGAAATCATTAAGATCCGTAGGAAGCTGACATACCAGTTCAGTGCTGTTGTTTTAAAGAGACTTGCTCCATCTTATTTCTTGGGAAAAGAAACAATTTATCATCCCTACGTTCAGTCTAATCAAGAGTATCAGTGTGCCGATGACTGGACCAGTTACAATAATTACTTGTACAACAATGGTTATGCGTTACAGCATGCTAACAGCTAGGCTTACCTGCCACATAAGCAGGCCTTTGTTATCCAGCAATACTTTCCAGCACAGAAACTCTCCTCTGTACATAGCTTTTCCTTTAAGATACCGTACAAACATGTGAAGAGGAAGGTTTAAAAAATTATATTGGTCTAGTTTTGTTCCTTTTGAAGTCAATGATATACAGTCATTGCCCGTTGAAGAAATCCAGCAGCTGTAGAACACATTCCATTCTCCATGATGCTAATCAAAGGAATTACTATCGTTTCAAGCTGGTATATTCAAGGATAGGATCAAGGCTTTTGTCTGTTAGTGGACATCAGAGATCCCACTGTGACAATGCTCACTGGAAATTTTATGCGTATGTCCAGTCAGAATTTAGATGATGTTGTACCATGGTTGCTGCACTCCCTAAACTAGAAAGGAAAGAGATTTGCCAACTGCATGAAGCTGCTGTCTGCTTTTTTCACCAATGTTCTTTATAAAGGGACATTTTCTGAGTGAATGCCTGGCTGAATGATAGAGTCCACATGAGGGTGCACCTGTTGAACAAGTTGTTAATCCTTAAATTAACGTATCTTAGCACAGATCCTGACATGTGGTAATAGGATTGCCAGGTGCACATTTTACTGTTGGCAGTGGATTCATTGGGACAATGAGAGAGTTAGTAAAGGATTGTGCTTTTCATTAAGTTTTGTGCAGCTCTTCCCCCACTAATATGAGAAGCTCCACTTTTGTCCAGCAGTTCTGTACTCACCTAACAAACATAGCTTTGCCATTTATTTTAGGAGTTACAACTTTATAAATAAAATTTCACTTCTCCAGCTCTTTTTCTAAATGGGAATGTAGCTGAAAGGCCCGATGATTTTACACTCTCTTCCTGGGGAAGAAGAACTCAATTCAGGTAAAAAGAGAGTAGTAGCCCCTTTATGTCAGGATAATACCTATAAATCTACTTTTTCTCATACTTCTGTTACCTGATCAACTTGTATCATCATATGGGTTGTCTTTTTGCTAAAATATTTGCATTCAACTGTGTTCACTTCCAAGTTCTGCATTTTGCAGTGTGTAAGCCTGGATATTAATAAAGACTAAATTAATTTCTGTGGATAGATATAATGGTAGCCTGATATATTTGATGAAACTCATTGACTTTGATAGTTGCCCTTTGCTCTGACTCCTGTTTACTTGTACAGAGTTGTCATTTTATGTAGTAGACACAATGCAATGCACTCTGACGAAGCAGAATTCAAGGTTTAGGGTTGGTACTTTGGTAAGATGAAGGTTGTCTGATCTTAGAAATATGAAGCACGTTAAATAGCACTAAAAAGAAACCGAGACTTTTAAGTCAGGGGGTTTGGACCTTGGTGGAGTGAGCTCTGCCTCTTTGGAACGGGTGGTGGCTCTGGACCCACAAGATGGCACCAGTGGACAGCTTTTCACACCGGGCTGTGACACTTAGAGGCCTCCAGGTCATTTGTTCTCCCAATGTCCCTTTAGGTTTTTTTCTTCCCCACCAGGTTTAGTTTTTTCATTTTCCTGCACAGCACTGCTGTAGATGTGGCAGAAGCAACACTGTGCTTTTGGACACCTGTCCAGTTCCAGCTGTGGCAGATACAGAAAGTGTCGTGACACAATGGTGACACGAAACCCACAAATTCAAGCAGATACATTATGTCAGCAGATCACAGCTCTGTGGTGACCACCCTGGACAATGGTCAGGTTTACATCTGAAGCTCAGTGTCTTCTCCCAAACAAATCTGGCTCAGCCAATATGGCTGAGGGTGATGAGTGAGGAAGAAATAAAGCTGACCTTTCTGATTTAGACTTCAGGATTCCTGCAAGCAGGAAGTACATCAGGAGCCTTACAGACTCTGTGAAGGAGGCAGAACTAGAGCATTTCAGTAACGTATTTTATCTACCCCGTCTTGACTGGCCTATGCAGTACTTACGTATGTGTGTGCTGTTCAGTAGACCAAGAGCAGGAGAGATTCCTAGCTTCCAGATGAAAAATAATTTGATTTTGTTTAGCTTGGCTTGAATATGACTCCAGTGAAACTTTTTCCCTTTGGCAGCACTTTGAGCATCCATCAAGTACCTGCCTCCACTTTGTCAGACACCAGATGTGCATTCTGGTGGCAGATGGGTCTGACTGCCCTGCCATCCCACGTGCAGGTGGAGGCTGTCTCACAGAGAACACTGGGTTACCAATTTCCACTACTTACAAGCTGAGATCTCCTATCCCATCACAGACCTGCATGTGTGGGTTTACCTTTAGTGCATTGCTTAGTGAGTATAAAAAGAATGGAAAATACCACCAACAGCAGTTAGCTTCTTTTCCCAAGAAACCACCCCATGGATTGTTGAAGCATCCTAAGTGCCAAACAAAACTATGTATTATTCTTTTTTGTTGTTGTTGTTTGGTTTTTTTGGTTTTCGTTAGTGAGAGCTGCCCCTTCATTCTTGGTAAGATCTAAATAACCACAGTTAATTGCCTAATAGACGACTGACTGCAAACACTCACTGGTGCATCAAGGTAACACTGAAGATCAAGCTGGCTGTTCAGGCTATTTTCTAGTTATGTTTCATTCATGTCAAGTTTCTTAATTTCCAAACATTCTTTTATGGAGAAGGTCAAGGCAAAAGCCCACATTGTCTCTAAACTTCAGGGGCAGATTCCTACATCCGTGACTAAGCTGAGGGCAATGACATTGCGTGTGCCTGCTGCTGTCTGCATGAACAGATTTGATCAAGAACCTGGACAGAGTCTGGGATCAGAAAACAAAATTTGCATTTTAAATATTTTTTTGGACAATTGTCTTCAGTTTTCCTTTCACTCTGCATTTCAGACTGAAATATTTCCTGTAAAATTAAACATTGTGGTTAAGGTCTCACATATAGTACAGAAGACCTGGCAAACTGAATAGCGAGTGCACTGTGCAGGGAAATCTCTTGTTGATAGTGACAGCAGAGGGCGTTTGCCAAGAGGCATCGTTTTCTTGGGCTTCTTAGGTCCAGCAGAGCTCCCTGCGAGTTACCAGCAGGGCTCCTGCAAGTGACACTTCACAGGCACTTCACTTCTCTTCACTTCCACCTATGTAAGGACCTCTGCTGAAAGCTACCACCGTTTCAGATCTTATTTCACTCAACTTTTAGCTGTCTTACCTTCTGACTTGCTGTGAATTTCATGTGGCATAATTTGGACCATAAACTGGCAGCAGTACCTGTGAACTCATCCTTGGTTTATATATATACATCAACCAGCAGCACAGTGCCTATCCTACGATATTGTCCTGTCTTTTATTGTATCACCTTCACCTCCACTGGTAGATTTCAAAGGGCTCTGTGAAAATCCCATTATCCCCATGGTATCTGCAGGTAGAGCAGGGCATGCATGAGGCATGGTCAGATGTGCATGGATCAATGGCAGGTGAGGAGAATTCCAGCACCCAGAGCCTGTCCTGCAGCCAACAGTCAGGCCTGCCGTGTGCTGATCCAGTTTCCTGCTGTTTCTGAGGCATCAAAAGAAATAAGTGAAATAATTAACAGAATCCAATCCATGCAATGAAAGTGCCCAAAAGAGAAGTGAGCAGTGTTCCACTGACTCATGCAGCACACCTGGAGGCAGCACAGGCTTTTTGTGTAGCTCAGCAGCTCATACGAGATTTGACATGTGGGATCATAGAATCATAGAATTGTTAGAAAAGAATGCTGAGATCATCGAGTCCAGCCAATAACCCAGCACTGCCAAATCCACCACGAAACCATGTCCCTAAGCACCACATCTTTTAAATACCTCCAGAGATGGTGGCTCAACCAATTCCCTGGGCAGCCTGATCTGGTGCTTGACAGCCCTGTCAGTGAATAAATATTTCCTACTATCCACTCTAAACATTCCCTGGAACAACTTGAGGCCATTTCCTCTTGTCCTATGGACACCTTTTTGCCTGAGCAGAGCATTCCTTTTGCTTTTTTCTAGTGAAGGGAGTTACATCTGATTATGGCAGTTGGGAACTTCAGGCCAGGCAGCTTTGATGCTGGGCATACATTTTAAAATGCCACTCTCCCAAGGCAATCCAGCACCTAAGAGGCACCAGCCACCTTGTTAGGAAGTCACACATTGAACAGCCAGTGTTGATACAATGGATTATAAGGTGAATTACAGTGCAACCGGGCTGTATTAGCAGGATGCCATCAAACTGCACACAGAGTGTAAACTGATGGACGGAAAAGTAGATTCCTTATTTGACATTCCAGAAACACATAACCTGAGCCAAGAGTTCAAGAACCACAATGAAATAAAAAAGACAGGCAGCTGCTTGTTTGTCAGGATGTCTCTGTGTAGAATTAGAGGCTTTAATTACATATGGGGAATATTAATAACAGTTCAAAGTGGAATGTAGCTAATCATTACGGCACTGTCTCCAAGCAGAGTGATGGTGAAGCCATACAAGATTTTCTTTCAGAGGAAATGAAAACTCAGCAGATCTATTTAGAGTACGAGCAGTGTGTAGTGGTCCGAGGATCTAGGTTGACTTTTCTGCCTCATTAGAGCAGAAAAATTCAATCACAATTAGAAGATGCAATTCTTTACAGATCTGGCTCATCTCTCTAGTAATCCTGAGATCCAGAAAACACAGGAGATAGCTTAAAAACAACAATTAATAATAATAATAATAATAACAAGAAGAAGAAGAAGAAGAAGAAGAAGAACAAGAACAAGAACTGGTTTACCTTCTAGTTTTTAAACTTTTTAATTTGATGTTTCCAGTCTGCACCCAGCAATGCGGAGGCTAACACTCTTCAAAAAAGGAACCAACGGCTGTCAGAGCTGAGATTGCTTGAAAAGCAGCACTTTTGAAGAGATGCAGAATAGTGAGGAGTACTCCATCTTCTGTACCGTCATCAACATGCTTCATAATGAGGCAAACTCATCCACTACAAGTGGTTATTACTTGCAGAGAGGGGTGAAGGAATTTCTTCTTCAGGGTATTGTTTGGCATATGGGAAGCATTTCATTCCCTCTCTGACCTCTGTGCAAAAAAACCACTTCTTACATAGCTCTGGTCTACAGAGCTGAACTAAGTGCCAAACTTTAAATTTAAGCTTCTGTTGTTACATCAGTATTTCTCTCTCCTTGTGTGAGTTCTTATTCCTTGTGAGTCTCTGAGAAATGCACATTTACTCTGGAAAAAGCATTCCATGAGTATACTGCCAGTGGCCAAAGTGGCAGGACTTTTTTATCTGGACTAAGCAAAGAAATGTTTTAGTGAAACAGCTCTGCAGGGTTTGGACGGGTGCAGGCTGCAAGTAACTGGAAGCATAAGTCTTTTTGCTTTCTGTATTGCTTTCTCTCAGAGACAGCATGCTTTAATTTCCAGTGTATATCTGTCAGCTTGATTTCTTCTCGTATTTTGGAGTCCCCGGGTAGCTGTAATTCAGCCCTTGGCCTGCCCTCTGACATGGTGAGGACAGCAGCACACAATCAATGGCAGACTTGCTCCTATTAATCTTGTTCAGTAAGGGCCTGATTCTCCTTCTGCAAAGGGCAAGAGGACAGTTCACACCATCTTCAGAGTAGGCAGGAGAGTGTCCCAGGCTTTAATGGCTTCAGCAGCAGGTGTTCCAGGGTACCCACATTAATCTTCCCCTTTGCTGAGATTTAGACTTTTGCCACCCTCTACTTGGCTGAAGTCAAATATCCATGAAACCTGACCCTCCAGCGTAAGGTGTGAAAGGTGTTGCCACCTGCCATAAAGCTCCCCATTCATTTTAATTGCAAGAAAAAATAACAACCAGTTCACATGAAAAAATGGCACCTTTAAAAGTGCTTAAAATTATCTTAAGCTCTTATATTAATGATCTTTTAATGAGACTGGAAGAAAGAAGCACTAATCTACCATGAGGAAGGTGAATTTCTTACTTTCCAGTTGCAAAGCTCTCCCATTCTTATGTTTTTTATGTTTCCAGGTACAGATGTTGGGTTTGGGTCAGAGAAATGACTCATCAGCCCAAGACTTGGGCCAGAACCTTTTGGAAGCAGAGGAGCCCTCATCTGAGAGTCACAGTCTGCCAAGGCCACAAATGCCTGCCCTGGGACTGGACTTGAGCATGTGCCTTCATACTAGTGTGTCATAGTTAATTTTTCAACAGCAGGTGCTAAAAGATATCCAGAGGCCTGGAATGCAGCAGTGCTTCCTGAGAAGGTAGATTAGGCTTCAGTCCTGCAGGGATTTCCATCTGGAAGTCTTAATTGTGTGTGGTGGAAAACTCATGTAAGTCCTTCTGGGCACAGGCTTGTACAGAGGGGACCCACCAGCTAAATGCAGTCCAGCTGGTCAGGAGCTCAACAAATATGCAATTTATGTGATGACACGACCAAAAATGACATTTATTTCATGTGGATTTTCAAACAGTTGGGGCATACATACATGCCTAACTCAAGCACTCAAAGTGACGTGTTTAAAGTTTTTATATATTTGCATCATTTATGTTGATTAATACAGTCCATATGCATGCGCATAAAAGTTTATGTGTGATTCTTGGACACCAAAATAGTAAATATTTAGATTTTCTGTGTAGATTGAAACAGAAAGAGAGGAAAGGCATGGACTATTTGAACCCTTTCTACCTCTTTAATATATCTATTTGTTCCTGTTCAATTGTTTGTGTAAGTGGTTCATCAGATAGGTGAGCTGTATCTCATGAAAATACTTTTCATATCATGTTGCCCTTTGAAAATGAGTCTATTTTTAAATTTTGTATGATTTATGTGTGTTGGACAGGATCAGTTTTTAATTTCAAGGTAGTGAGAGGTGTGAGTACAGGCACGGCAATTTGCTCATAGGTATTCATTCCTACTTCTAGTAGTACTCAGAACTGTTACTGTTTTAATTGTTTTGAGGACTTTGCATTATGGTAAAAAAGGACTAAAGCAGCTCAACTTTATTTTTAGCTGTAGTTTTGCTAATATTTGATGATAGATGAAAAAATTATTTGTAAAGTAATTTGAAACAAAACAATGTATAATTAGATATTTGCCTAAAAGTGGAAGACAGCGCTGCTTTGAATTGGCTGGAAATAATTCTACTGAAATGCAGGATAGAAGGGATGTTCTTAGTAAATATGTATGAAGGAACCACATTCATACCTAACATACGCCCTCATATCATCTTGTAGATAAAATATCTCAATAAAATTTGTGTTTTCATATCTTTTTCGTGATTCTAACATAGGTTATATTCTTTGCAGTGGCTTAATATTCCATTAAGTTCTATTTCATGTTTTCCTAGGCCCTGCATTGCCCCAAAGTAGCTCCAGTCACCCACCTCTGCAAGGACAGGTCTCACCTCATCCCAATTTCCCAGAGGTGTTGCTCCAGTTGATCAATACTTTTGTAAGCAGGGAAATATTAGTCCAGGGCATGTTTTGTGAAAAAACAGCTGGGTGGGAACTATCATACTATGCTTCAAGCATCCACCTAGAAGGTGAAGTCATCCCCCCCACCCTGAGCTGCCATATGGAGTGCAGGAGTGCAGGAGAAGGAGGGCATTGAAGGTCTCAGAAGCATGTCAAGGCTCCCAAGGCGTCCTGGTGCGGTTGGTCCCAGCAAGTCAGAGTGCAGGAGTACAGGCATTTTTCTTTTCTTTTTGTGTCAGCAGCTGTGACTGCCTTTTCATATTGCAGTCAACTTTCATGACAGGTATTGCAGAAATCGATGGAGCCACTGGGCCCCTTCAGCTTCTGGTTTCCAGCAGTGGGCCATGCCAAGTTCCTGGGGAAAGGTGCGGGAAGGGCTGGCAGTGGTTGATGGTGAGGATAACCTGCCTTGCAGGGGCACCCCTTCTTTGGCACTATTTGGTAGCTGCAGCATTGCAGGATGGTTGGAGCTCTTACCCAGTCCCAGAGCAGTCACAAGAAATCAGAGCATTTCAAAAAGAGGCATGCAAAGGCTTCATATACTGCTTTGATCATGATCTGAATACTCCCAGTTAATTAATTATCTTGTTATGACTAGTCTGGCCTAGGAGTCACAAAATCAATGTTTCAAATTCCAAAAGGCATTGTAGCTCGTCTGCTCCATTTAGGGACAAGCACATTGGGAATTCTGTACTCAGACCCAACTCCAAGAGAATGAGGGTTATTAAAAATTGGTGTTTGCGTTTGATTGTTTCTTAAGCTTAATGTTGCCAGGAAGCACTCTTTTGGATTTATTTGTATTTATTGCTGTTTGGTTTTCAGCCTTTTTCTCTCTTGCCCTGTACCAACACATGCCATGCTCCTAATACCTTGCAAATATACTCACTAGGTAACAGAGAAACAATGCAGGCTCTTGCCAGTTGTCAATCATATGATCAAAAAGCTCAGCACTGTCTGTCCCAGGTCAGTGATGAATTTACATCCAGCCTTGTCTGACACTTTCTTACTCTGGATATTAAACAGAGTATTTAGTTGTGGAAAAACTGGAATCAGAGTCTTTGTCACAAACTTATGAGCTTAAGTCCTTCACAGATTGCTGCAGAGATCAGTACTTTTTTGTCTGAGCCAGGTAGAAGCAATGTCACCTTCACCACTTTACCCTGCATGTGACTTCAGTTGATCTTGATCCACAGCCAAGATGCTGAGTGCTAACTTTATGGTTCAAGCTTTGGCATGCTGAAGATGGGAACAAAAATGTAAGACTTCAGATTACACTTTGGCAAGGTCTGTAAAATTCAACACTAAACCCCTTTAAATCCTTTTGGTTAAAGCTTCATTTTTTAAAGGTTAATGACCTTTTGATCACCAGAATGAGTTGCTGCTACAAATAAAGGGCATAAATTAGATCACAGTAGAGCTGTTAATATTCCTTTCATGCTCTTTGTATGCAATTTAAGACTTAGCTTTAAAAGATGGGTTTACTCACATGAACAGAAGAACTTGCTCTGCTATCATCTTTAGGAAAAATGTGAGATGCCAGCTAATTGACCACTTCTGCTTGTAGGGAGCTGAGAGCTCCGTCAGAAGCCATTATCCAGGGACCTTGGGTTTATTGTATTTCCAGCAGGAAGGACAGATAGGATGCAAACAATGCTCCTTAATTTTGCTGAAGCTTTATTTCAGAGATTTGGGAACACAAGTACCTGTGGGAAGGAAAGATTCCACTTTTGGAATAAAGCAATTGTGGCAGTGTTCTAACTGTGTCCATGAGCTCATACACATGGCATTTCTGTAAGGAACCTTAGGCCAGGGTGTACTCAGCTCAGTGTACAGTTAAAATAATTCCTAACACCTTTCCCTCCATTCTTTTCCCTCTTCTCTGGTCATCTGCCATATTTTGGCCCTTTCTAGTCCCAATGCTGATCAGCCAGTACTTGCAAATGTTCTTTCTCTGCACTCCTTCCAGAAGCTTCTAGCCTCACTGTGTACCAGCCTTCCATGGTAGGGGTTCATGTCTGACATTGGATGGATGGACCTAGAGAAAGTTTTAGCATGCCTTTGATCCAGGACAGCTCCATGCTCAGTGTGCTAGCAATGCTAGCAGATCAGCTTTTCCCTTTTCCAGTAACTGCACCACATATCTGTGTGTAAGGCATACCTCATCTGTTTCCTCTCGCTAGACATGAATGTTTTATAGCTTTGTATAGAAATTTTTCAGCAATGAAAATAGAAACACTGATGTCAGTTCTTGATAAGTTGCTCATATCAAATCACATCCCACTGGTAATCTGGCATAGCTGTTTCTTACAGAAGTATTATGTGAATGGATGCCCAAAATAACATTTGGTGTTATTAGGAGTATCAAGGTCTCATCTGTAATAACAATAACTACTGAAAATCCTGCAGGAATAAAATAGATGATTGTTCTTTAATAATTTTAAAAAATTGCATGAATTTCTTTTTAATTTCCTTGTGTGGCTTACTGAGATTGTTGCAACCTCATCATTAAATGTCACCAGTGATAACACAAACTTCAGAACAAGCAATCTTCATGAATGTTTCAGGATTTTTCTCCAGCTGCAAAAATTATATAAAAGTAATTTCTCAAATGCTAAGATCTAGTAAAGAGTGCAGTATTTTCTTCCATAGTTTCTCTGTAAGTTTCCCTGAAAACATTTCTTCTACCACCTAAAAGTCAGCATTGACCATTATGGTACCAGGTGAATTAGCAAGGAAGATTCAATTCAGTTGTTAAGAAAAATATTGGGAGCATGAGGGCAGTGAAGCAATGCAGGACATCTCTAGGGAGGGTACACATCCTTCAGCCCTGGAGGTGTTTGTGGTCAAGTTAGAAACAAAACCCCAGGAATCATGCGATGGTAGGTAATTTTGCCTTAGGATAGGGACTGCATGAAATGATCTTTTGAGATTTCTTCTAGCCTTGTTTTTTTACAATTATATGTTATAGTATTTGCTATTGCAAATAATTATGGGAGTACTAAGTAATCTTACGTAATAACTGCAGGATAGGAGCTGTTGATAAACATTGAAACCTGTAGGTACAAGAGAAAAAGATTCAAAACTTATGAAAAGGATTGAATAAACTACTACTGTAGCTTATTTAATTAAAATTGAATTAAATCCAGCTGAAGGAAACTGAAAAAAAATTCTGAGAAGACCATTAGAAACTTAGTGGTGCTTCTGTTTACTCTAGGTGCCCACTGGTATGTATAAGTATACATACAACATATGTACATATGGAAAGGGATCTCTATTTGGACTGGGTGTAAAGGGCATAACTGTAGGAACAAAGGTCCTGAGTGTCACCTTTGAGAATAACTTCTCAGATCATAGGCTGGAGGAAAGAATATTTGGGTAACGTAGGTTCTGTCCTCACAATGTACTAAGGCCCTGCTCTGCTTAGCCATGCAATACATGTAGGAGGAGGCTCCCTTAAGCCTGGCAGGGCTCTGCCTGTTTAGGCACAGTTGGGAATCAGCTGGGGATGAAGCCTTGGTCATTTGGGAAGGCATCGCTGGGCTCAAGGTCAGAAAACAAACTGATCCTACTTGAATTTGAGAATTTAATTTCCACCATTGGTCTCTGGAAGTGATAGTGTGCTCTGAAGGAATGATTCTGATGCTCAGAAATTATCAAGTGAGCCTTGGCAGAGAGGGGAAATGCAGCATACCTCTGTGGTTCACAATTCTTTCTCATTCAAACTTTTGCAAGATTTTCTAGAACGGAAAGAACTTCAGGTTTTTGCCAGCCTACTGTGTCTTTGGCTTCATTCACAATTTCTGCAACAAAATCCCCATCCATGGAGAATTATTCAGCGCTCACCTCAGCCTCTAGCCTGAGCTGTTGCTCTCAGTTTTGACTGAGTAGCAAGTCCTGCTCTGAAACTGCCAAGCAAAGAAGGCAACTGCATGTTCACACCAGAGCAGGGAGCACGACCTTCCCTTCATCTACCATTGCACATGTTACAGCTGTGACAGCTTCTCACACTGGGTCCTGCATTAAACACAGGGCAGGGAGAACTGCCCTGCAAACACTTGCTCCAGTCAACATACTCATTCCCATGGAGAGCCATTAAACCCAATTTTGCACATGATTGTCCTCAAGGAAGTAAAACTGGCCCTTCAAGCAGGCCGGGTGAGCATGCTTCCAGGAGGACTCATTCTCAGAGCTCTCTGCAGTTCTGCACAGTGCTCACAGAAGGGACAGCATAAATTTTGCTGTGCTAGCCAGGATTAAATTCTCTGTGCCAGACACAGACAATTTTAGACCCTTATCCTCCAATTTTTCTTCTTTTTTTCCCCCATCCTTAGATCATAAAGGGCAAAGACATTGATAGGCAGCAGTTAGGCACAGAACTATGCCTAATCAGGCAGCCTCTATGTATTAGATTTCCATATACAAATTCATAAGCAATGACGACATTTCAAGGGGTTTTCTAGAATTTCCATAACCTTTCTCTCTGTATCTGCTGTGTATGCTAATGGAGACATGAGTACATGAACTATGACAACATTGGTGTTCTGAAATTTTTGCCTGTGGTCCCATCCATCCAGCCATTGGAGGCATCCTAGAGAAATATATAAAGCTCTCAGAATCCATCTGTGAAAAATTATTACAGCAAATAGGTTGTGTCAGAGAAACTGTTATTTGAGAAATTCAGTTGTTCAGGAAGACTTAATAAAATTCATTGGATCTTGATCAAATGCTCGTGCAATGGCCTTGCATTGCCAGGAGGAGAGAGCAAAGCAGAGCACAGCAGAGAGAATGGGGACCTGCCAGTGGCTGCTGCCCTGCTCTGCGTGGGGCAGGAAGCTGTGCCATGGCACACGGATAACACTGTGCTCGAGGAGAGTGGGGAAGGGAGATCAGCCAGCCCACGGCTGAGCTGTGGCAGCAGCTGAGACTGGAACATTCCTTCTCAATTGGATTTTCCTGGCATGCAGCCTCTAATGAATTCTCCCCTAGACTGCAAGGAAAAATCAAAGTGGTTTTAATATCTTCCAACATGAAAAAAAGAGGAGACATTACCATGCCATTCCATTGTTTTACTGGCTTATGGAAAGAAAGAAAAATTTCTTCTGATCCCACACAAGAAGAACCATGTCTGTTTCTCATTTTGAATTCAAAACCTGTGCACAAGGAAGAGGAAACCAAAGTTGCTGTAGCTCTGTCCAGGCAGGTCATACAGGCTCTGTCCAGAGAGGGGCATACACATATTGCCTGATTTTGCCAAGAAATGCTTTCCAACGAGCCCGTCCCACACATAGTGGAGTGGAGGAGGTCTGTTCTGATGCAGTTTTGAATCACTTCAGTAGTGCCACAGGTTTATCCCAGTAAAAAGTTTGGTGTGAACATAATAATCCATGGGTAAAATTCATTAGTAAATTAAGCACTGATTCCATCTCTTGAGACACTGAATATTGACTTTCTCTTTCTTTTATGTTCTTCTAAATGTGCCCCTTCAATGTAGCTCATCTCAGCAGCCTGTGGTCAGCATTCCAACAAAATGGAAGGAAGCATGAAAGCATGAGTTTATATGCAAAGCATGTATGGGAGAGGGCATGTAGGGGAGAGAGAAAGAAAGGGAGAAATAGAGAAAATGAGAAAAAGAGAGAACAGGTGAAAGAGAAGGATGGAAGGGAGATAAAGGAGAGGAAAAGAAAGAGATAGAAATGTTAAGCAGGAGAGTCTACTGTCTTTTACTATGTCCATCCCATGTGTACTTTCTGAATTATGTTAATCAAAATCCATTTTGCCTCATTATGAAAAAAAAAAATGGGCAAAAATATACCCTTTAAAGAAGTATGAGGACTTTCTGTAAGGACACATTATGTGTGTAAAGTGTTTGCTTGTCACTTTATTGAATTCTTATCCAGGCATTATTTAAACTGTTTCCATAGGGCACAGGTCTTTTTTATAAAAAATCCACCCACTCAGATGCCATATTAAAACAGGCTATCAGATTTCTTTGGCATTGTCTTATTCACAAATCCCCCTTGGCTTTAAGCCAATATATTTGCCTCCTTTATCCAAGTAAAAATAGATGCTCCTCTCAGGTTTTGCTAATACTCTACCTGGAACTGAAGTCAGGCTGCCAGATCTAGAGTTACCCAGTTTTCTCTCTGGCCTGTTTAATGATCACAACATTTCTGTTCTTTCACTTTGTCTCTTTTCCAACTTTTAACATTTACAGAAGCTTAGGCTTTCTTCTGAACATGTGCAGAAGTGTCAGTGCTGCTAGAATAGTTGTATGCCACCACCTCTTCAACAATAGCCTAGGCCTCTTTTTTTCTTTATTGTATCCTTGTAAGAATTAAGGATTGACGAATTCTAAATCTCTTGTTGCTGTTATCCTCTTGCATCAGTGCTGTGCTGTGCTGTCCTCCTCTACAAAGTTAGAGTTTCCATCTTTTTTCCTCCCTTTCCCTTTTCCTGGTGTAACAGGGCTAGGATGTAGCTTTTGTGCAGAGCTCTGAGGAGCAGGTGATAGATAAGCTGGGCTGGAACAGGAGTGAGCTGGCTGTCTGAGTCGGAGGCAGACCTCCGAGCAGAGGGATCCTCCTTGCATCACCCTTGCTTCCAGGAGTTACAGAGAAGAGGGGAAGTAATCTGTCACTAATCTGCTTTCTCATGCTGGCTTAGCCACTCTGCGGGGCAGAGAGCAGTGAGGGGGCAGAGCCAGCCACTGCCTGTCTCTTCCTCCCCAGCTCCGAGCTGGCCCTACTGAAAGCTGCTCTCTGAATCCACGGACACAACCACCCCTGTTGTGTGGAAAAGGCTTCTCGTTTCTCTGATACTCTGAATTAGACAGCTAGAGAAGTGTCTAGTTATACTTTAAATAAGTGTCAAAGCTGCAGTGATTATTCAAGTCTTGTCAGAGCCTCTTGGCTGGAGTTATCATGAAACCTCTCATTAAACAGAAATCCCGTGGTTTTGGCACAATATGTGCTTCTAGTTTCTAGCAGGGAAACAGCTGTCCTTCCTCCAGAGCTCTGGCCATAGCCAGCAGTGGGGAATAAAGAGATAAACACAAATTAAAGAGACCTTTAAAACAGCATGCTGGAAAGCCTAGGGCTGTTGCAAAAGCTTGGACCCACTCCTGTTTTATCTGACTTTAGATATGTCCTCTCTGATTTCCAAGAGCACAGGGACTACTGTGCAAAGCAGCCCTTGCCTGCGGCTGCCCAGACAGCGCGTGTCTCCCGCCTTGCGATTCCAGGGATAGTATGAAGACTTCCATCGTGCCATCACCTTGACATCATCAGGAACAGCAACTGCTTGTTCTCCTTGTGATATATTACTCTGAAACAACATAAATGTCAACTGGCTGCCTGCACATAATGCACTGGGAGAACACAGCTTTGCTCTGAGCCTCTGGCTTCGGTCTGGGCCAGCTGAAATGCTGGTATCTTTAAATAATTAAAGAACTAGAATATTGCAATGCAAGTAATAGTCAAAATCAAATTAGCTTTTTATTTCTTGTGCCACCTCCTCTTTCACACTGCTAGGAGGATTTTCCATACATTCTTACCTCTTGATGCCAGCCAGTTTCATGTTGATTGCGCTGGTCCTGGTCATTGGCATAAAGCTGTATTAATTTGTCTCAGAATTCTGTCTGAGAAAATGGTGTGCTTTGGGTGACTTGAGACATTGTTTGGTTTTGAGGGAAGTGGTTTATAAAATAAGAGAGAGTCATTCTTTGTATTATCATCAAACATCAATCAGAAAGGGAACCCAGGGCTTTTCTTGAATGACAGAACTATCCTTGGCATAAAAATATAAAAAAATACTAAAATTAAACAGGAATCTTTGTATGCTTCAGCAAAGAGTTACTATTTTACTGTAATGCCTTCAACAATTTTGTAAAAGGTGAGTTCTTTTCACAGAAACATGAGTTTGATACTCCATAATTATCTTAGTTTGAAATCACATAAATAATTGTTCATGATAAATCTGGTTAATTTTAAAGGGTGAACTTAGGAAAAATCAAGTTTTAAAAGTTGTCTCTTCAGTAGGCATAACCCATGTTCTAATCTTGGCAATACATCTATTCCTTTTCTTCAGTTCCTGGCTGGGGTGATGGAAATAGATTTGTGACTGTTCTCAGGACAATTCAGAAACAGCAGATTAGAGCTGAGCCACCAGATATTCAGAGATTAAGTCTGTCCTGCCATGGCTGCAGTTTTAAGGACTATTTCAAGGACTGATTACAGTATAGCCACGGTAACACGGAGCTCTGTACTGCAAAACCCCTCCAAATATCTATCCAACCTCTTGTATGGGTTTTGCAGCCTGTACTGTATTCCTGCATATCACAGCTAAATCTGCTACCACTACCCAGTTTAAATACAGGTGGGTGTCCTTTAAAAGGGTAAGTTTACATGGCAGGAGCTACAGTGCATTCATCACTGGAGTGCAATTTCTCGTATTTAAGTTAGTGGACCTATTCTTGCAAACCAAGTTATTCACACTTACGTGTTCACTTGGTGCTGATATTGTGCATGGGGCTCTCTTTAATACATGGGCAGAGTCAGCATTTTGCAGAGCTTGCATGTGCATATCTGTAAATTTGATTAATATGAAAAAGTGTACTTACCATGCATAAAACTGGGATAATAAGGCTTCGAGGAATAATGCTGAAGTGAGAAGTATTGCCTGTTACTGTCCTCTTAAGAAAAAAACTACAGACTAAAGGAAAAATATACTGTACTCATTAAATGCTCCCATTGCACAGAAAAATAAATTCAAGTAATAGCAAAAGATAAAGTTGTAAAGATGTCTGCATTACACTATGTGTTATACTGTATTTTGTGTTTCTAAGTTGTTTTTCTTTTTACCCTGCAACAGGGTGTTAGCTTTTGTTTTGTGGTTATGGATTCCTGTGCAATTGCTCGAAGTCCAATGAGTCTGGGGAATGGTGGTCATAATGCACTGCAAGGGACTTCATTTTTTGTACTTTTCTTCTGACACCATGGAGGCTGTATTTACCAGAGTAATTTAGCAAGCAGAGTTTTATCGTAATGCTTCAAAGTAACAGCAAACCTCTGACAGCTGCAGCTGTTTTCAGACCCTGTAATGAAATGGAAGATGAGTCAGACTGACCCTGTGCCAAGGGATACTGCCAGTGCAATACAACCTCCGTGATACTTCCAATGAGGAAGGCAATGTCAGTGAAGAGGAGGTGTCTGGAAAGGTTGAGCCAAAATATGCCTCACTGACAGATCTCGAGAAAGGAGCTACATCCCCCAGAAGGGAAGTTAGTAGATTTAAACCTGTTCAGCTGGGTTTGACACTATCAGCTTCCCCAGCTGAGTGAGCAGCCCGTATGTGCTGCGCAGGGCTCACTGGAGAATGTGCTTGAGGACGTGCAGGTCTGCTCGGAGCAGAATCAGTGGGTTTGAAGGGCCTCGCTGACTTGGAGATGTGTCCTCCAGTGCCTTCTTCCACCAGCTTCACTGCATAAAATGTTGTGAAATAGAAATCTGTGTGGACTGGGAAAGTGAGACTTATGAACAGCATTAAAGTGATGGGCTGCACGTGCAAGGCAGCAGATTCTGAGATGGAGATTTTTTTGCTTTAACAAAAAAGAGAAGGGAAAGTTTAAAAAGCAGCTGTGATAGATTCCATCAATAACTGAACAGCATAGAGGGAATCAAACCCATCAAAATCTAAAGACGCAATGCAGTAATCTTTGCTAGAGAAAATATCAGAAAACGATGAGGTTTTGGAAGAATATTGCTCAGTTCTTGGCATTATAAGCTTTTACCAAATGGTATGAACAACCTGTTAAGAAGCTCAATAAATGTAATCCGAGATACAAATGCAAATGTCCAAAGGGCATCCCAGAAAGGGATTACTACAAATTTAGGTATTATGTTGTTATTAAGGAGGAGAGAGAGCACATTTTGATCCCCCCAGTCATCTCAGTAAGCACACTTTGCTCTTTGATATGCTCTCAGTTGCTGAGTAAGTAAAATAGTAGTTGGTGTGAGCTTGCTGGCTCCTGGTAGCACCATTTACTAAATAGTGACAAAATTAAGGGCTAGTATTATTTACAGTAGACCTTTCCTCAATAAGTTCATCAGTTTTTCCATGCAAAATGCTAAGGGCAGAAAGGTTAATTTCGTGTCTAGGGCAGGATTAGAAACCAGCTTTATAAGTATACTAGAATCCTGCATCGTGTCAGAGCCCATTTAGTCTGCAGTGTTTGCTAGCGTGACATCTCACAGACAGAGGCTTCAAATCTTGTTTAAGTCAATTTCTGGCTAACTGTGGGCAGCTGGATGTTCCTTAACATCTGGGAACACAATGGCTGATACACAGTTATTTTTTAGCTTGTGTAACTGTGGATGGAACTATTTAAACTTCTGAGAAATGGGCACCTTTGGAGACAGCTGAATTTTTTTTGAGAGAACTTTTTCTTCCTTTGTAAGAATCAAGAGCTGGCCACCCTTGCCCTTCTTTCTGCAAGTGCTAGGAAATTACACCCTTACCTGAAGGGTAGAAGAGTTTCTTTGTATGATGGATTTTTGCATTCTCTTTGAATTCCTGGAGGGCTTCTTCCCACATTCCCACCAGCACCTGCACCAGGGAGCACTGCTAGGTTCAGTGGGATCAGTCCTGAGGAGAAGCACACCTGTGTGCAAATGTGTGTTCTTACACCAGAACTGTGTGATGAGCATGGCTGACTGAACATGGTTGTATCATGCTGCCTTACAGTGGAGCTGTTTCACTTATTCAGTCAATCATATCATCTTCAGACTAATATCCCTTTATACTCATTTTGTAACTCAAGAGAGGCTTAAGTTATCAATAAATCCCTCCAATCTTTGGTACTTTACATTGCTTTGAATTTTCCACTGATTTCTCCTTCCTCATCATGCCAAATTGTGTTTCTTGTTCTCACTCTCCCAAACCATGAAGGTGCCATAATCCAGACTTAACTTTCTTTGCTTGCATCTCTTTCATCGTACCCATCACAATATCCAAATGTTTTCTTTCACAACTCCCTCTTTTTCTGAGACCTCTTGTAGAAACAGAATTACATCTTAGTTGCAGTTCATGAGTCTTTCGTTTTCTTGTTTAAAATCTTCTTTAAGCTCTTATTGTCCTGAAAAGACTAACTCTCTCTGAATTAAGACTGTGTGTGCTGGTACACACAGACACCTTACAGACATCTGGTTACCAGGACGAAGACTGTCACCCTGAGATTTACACAACTCCCAAATCAGGATAAAACTGACCTGTGTGGTGTGCCACAGACCTGCATGGCAACAAGGAGAAGAACACAAGATGTTAATTTTCTAACCCCGTTGTATAAACTGCTCTGTTCCTGAGGATGCCATGTCTACTCCAGTTGTTTGGTTTATCATCTTTAAGTGATGAGGAAGCCAGAGGCAGACCTCTTCCAGTTAAATGATTTTCATTATCACAGGCAAATGGAAACAGAGATTTCCACCCATTTTCCCCAGTTCTTTGGGTATGAACACTACAGCAGAGACTGGATTGTTCAGGGTGACAATAACAGAGGACGGGATTAGAAATTCTGCTCTTCATATTCACTATTAAGCAGTATAAGCTCTCCTGGCATATCTGCTCATTTTCAGTACATTTTAGTGTTGAGCAATGCCCAGCTGAACTGGCCAAAATGCCTATAGGAATGGTTCACAAGGAAGACTCATGAGGAAGAAACACTGCAACAAACAGTCTGGGACTGGCTGATTCCTTTTGGACAGGGAAAAGGGTGGATTGCCACTGCCTACCTGAGAAGTTTGTACAAAAAGGCATTTTCAACCATATAAATGTTCAGTTTACTGCTGAGATATTTCAAGCCACAGAACTTTTTTTTTTTAAATTTAACACTTGAAAGACAGAAGTTTGTCATGCTTGTTAAGGTGCCAGTAGATAGCACACAGTCTTCCTGCTTATGCAGTTCATGTTCAGGGAAAAAAATCCAGTGGAAGAAATCCCAGAAGGGTAATTGAACTGGTAATAAGAAAGCAATGATGGCATAGTGCACAAATGCTGTTCAACCCTGTTTGGGCTTCTCATGTGTTTGTATTGTTATGGTTCCAGACTGCTAATACCCTAAGCCTCAGGCTCTAACTTGAGCAGGAAGGATTTATTTTTGGAAGAAGAATTTTTCCTGTAGAAGAGTGCCTGCAATACCAACTTTTTTTTTTATAAAGCATACTAATAAAATTAAAATTTTCCCTGAAGAATCATTGTACCGTTGAGAAAGGAATAGTCAGATCCCAGGCTGTAAAGTCTGTGAAAGGTGCATTGAGAAGGGTTCTCTGGATGTCTGCACTGACATATGGGCTGGTCACTGTAAAGGATACCACCATCAAATTCCAAAATGTGAGCTACCTTATCCTAAAATTATCTTCTGCATTGCCCTGTAAACCCCATTTGATAAGTGGTGGTGCCTCAAGAAAGGTGTCTAGTGCCACCAGGGGTGCCTGCAGGTACTAAGTTATCTGAAAGAGATGGGTTTGACACTGATGACCCATATGCTCTGCAGGGGCAATGGAAGGCTGTGACAGATACCAGAGGACACTCTCAGATGGCTGTGAGAGATCATCTTTAAGGAACTAAACTGAGACCTGTGACCAGAACTCCACTGGCTCCATGGCTGGGAAAGATGAGTTCAGATGCAGAAGCTGGCACTGCACTCAGTAAAACTTAAGCACAAGGGATCTCACCCCAAAAGCCAAAACAAGTGCCTGTTCTGAATGTCATATGTGCAGCCCAGGGCAAAGCTGAAATATATCCCCCTGGGATTTCTCTTCCAGGTTTTAAAGATCCAAGAAGCAGCATGTGGCTCAGACTAGGACAAGGACAAAGACCGAGAATCAGATCTCTGGGCTCCTGTCTTTGATCCAATACCTCACATGGAGGTGTTGCTTGTCTCTATTTATTCCTTTATATATAAAATATTATTTCTAGATTATTTTAACCAGGCTGTTTAGCCTACTTTAACCAGGCTGGTTGTGAAGCTTACTTAACGCAGTAAGTCCTTGCTAACTGATTCTAACAAGTCTTTTTTAATTTTCAAACTTACCAATGCATGTAACTTTTTGACTTACAGCCTGTCTTTAATGCTGGATGATGTCCAAAACCTCTGAGTCAGAATCTTCTACACATGGGGTTTTCCCCAAGGAAATCTCCTTGTCACTTTTTCAAAAGACATCACTAATATGCAGCCCAGTGCTGACTCAGAGTGAATAGAGGTTACAAAGACTTTGGAAACACCAGCACAGAGAGGCACTGTGTTCATGTGCAAGCCAAAAGGTGTTCAGAAATGCAGCTAGGGTGTTGCCACCACATTCCTGTCATTCAGCCATTTAGATTAAGAAAAGATGACATCCATTAGTGCAGAAGGGGGGTATGTCATTCCTTTCATCACATAACGCACATAGGAAGAAGGTAAATCACCAGCATCTGTCAAGCTCAAGGGGAACTACAAAGTTCTGAGGGCTGACCAGGCTCACAGAGCAAATGACAAAAACTGAATAAACCTTGGCTTTTAATGAGAAGTTGAAGGCGAGAGTGGAGATTCAGGGCTGATTATTGCAGGTTTGCTCGCTGTCCTGCCTTTTCAGTCATGTCCCCTGCAGGCCATGCTCACTCTCCTCAGTGAATCAATAGGACCCCCCAGTGGTTCACTGAAGTTTAAAAGGAATTTGGCTTTTTTCATCCAATACAAAGGAAAAAAAGATTTGGATAAATAAAGAAAATCTCTCCATGAAACAGATGTTTTTGGAATTAAGAGAGTAGTATAGAATAATTCACATGTATCTCTATTATCTTCCAGAATAGGAAGTGGATGTTTATAAACTGTGGACCTTGGACACAACAAGGATATAATTTCCTGTTAAACTTAACACTATGTGTGTGTAGGTTGCGGCTAGGAGAGATAGTCGTGCTCTCCTGCCGTGTGCTCCCTTTTCCTCACGTCTAGTGATCACAGGGCTGATAGAGGGCATTGCCCCAGCAGCCTCAGCCAGCAGAAATAAAGTACCTCCTGCTCCAGAGGAGCAGGATCCACTCAGACCTGTAAGCAAACTGACTCCTCCTGCATAGCGCCAGCACGTGGAAGGGAATAAAGCCTCCTGCCTGAAGGAGGAGGAAGAGAGAAGGGAAAGGAGAATGGGCCCATCCTAACTGCAGCAGTCCACAGCAGCACTGGATGATGTGTATAGGGAAACTATACTGTGAATATGTCAAACAAATTAGCCTGGTGTACTATATTGTTATAACTATATGGCACTTATGCTAGGAACAAGTGTGTTGTAGGATAAAAGATAATACCGGCCCCAGGACTTGGCACCTTTTGCTCCATCTGTTCACATGCAGCAGTATCTTTCAGGCATTGCAGATAGTAATAATACATCATAGTAGCAACTGAGACTAAGGTTCCACTGTGCAAACTGGTACCAATGCACACCCCGTAAGTTCCCAGAGGAAGCAAAGAAGGTGTGATGAGACCTGTGGGCTAAAATAATGGGATATCAACCCCAATCTACCAAGACAGAACTAAGGAGTGTCGCAGTTAAGGAAGCTGCTTAGGATGATGTGCATGAACTACTTTAGACACCTGGGAACTGAATGTATTTCTATTAAGTACCTTCATAGGATCATTATAACACAAGGGTTACCTGAGATGGTGGTAATCTGAATAAGAACAGCCACAATAAGAACAGCCACTTTCACAGTATTTCCAGGTTATCAAATAGTTAATTTCAAAGTTTTCAGCCCCTTCATGCTGGGATTTGGATGTTTGTCTTTGAATGTTAATGAACTTTGACACTTGGGTTTATATAATTCATTATGAGTAGTTTAAATACATATCTACCCCAATGAAGTAGTAAAACATGTAAGTTTAAAATATTTACATTTCTAAAGGAGAATAAATTTTAAAAAATAAATAAAGTTTTTTTATATCAGTATATTTCTAATACTTTCATTTAAAAGCCTTGTGCAAGCATTTCCTCTAAGAGAGGGTGTGAATCTTTGGGTACAACAGGTACCTGCAGAATATTGGAACTGGAACATGTTAAATGTAACCAGTAGGGAAACAGACCTGGAAAAAAGAATTTGGGAAAATCTGTGCTGTTGCTGGGATAGTTATGCATTTCAGGACTTTTCAGGGCTAAATTTCTACAACCATGTTTCTGAAATTTTTTGGACTGCTAATAGGAGAGATCAAATGAACTGAAAATAATTTAAACATAATCCACCGGCTTCAGTGGTAGATGCTGTAGTCATATCAGAAAACAAAAAAAAAATTGCAGTTCTGAGAGAGAAGCCAAGATCAGAGCCCTTGGTTTTCAATGGTGAAGGGATGTTTACCTCATGCCAGGCTTCATTGGCCAGTGCTGGACACCGTCCCAGCGTGACACTCCGTAATCTGCTGGGTCAAACCATGTGCTCTTTGTGATCTGCTGAGGTAACTTCACATGCTTAATGAAGAGGTCAAACCAGGGCCAAAGAAACCTCTGCTTGATATCCTGCATCAGGCATTCCCAATCAGACAGGTTGCAGGAAATTGGAGCATGTAAACCCAGCATGGGTCTTGCTTACCTAGGCATAGCTCAGGTGAGGAGCTGCTCCCAGTTTCACCTGTGGAAGTAAGAACAAAAACCTGGGCTGCAAAGTCTCTCTCCTCTCCTGGCTGCATGGTCGTCTTTCAAATTTCCTCCTCAAAACAGAGTGAAATAAGGTCTGCCTCTCTTGAGGAGCAGTGGCAAAGTTCCCATCGCTTTTCCTTTCTTATCAACCCCCAGCTTAACTTTTTCTGGCTGATCCAGCCAAGCAGTCGACAGAAAGAAGCTGTTCTCCTCACTCCTCCTGCTGCCTTCCCTGCTGCCCTGACCTAGGCACCAGCTCTTGACTTTGGTGCCGAGTGCCTCGGAGTGCTGGAATTTACTGTCAGAAAGGAAACACTCTGACTGCTACAGGACACCACGGGGCATGTGTTGCTTACACAGTAATGTCACCCTCTGGGTCATTGCAAGGCAGAAGGTAAAGCTGACAAGTGGTGTTTATCTGTCAACGACATCTTGTACATGCCTTGAAGTGTCTCCAAGCCGACTGCCTTGGAAAAAAAATCCAGTGTAGGCTTTAAAGTTTAATCTTCCCTCATCTTGCTAGATAGAGTAAGGCCCCATTTGTGGATGCTACATCATTATAGAAAGTATTTCTTAACAAAGGTCACGTCTCATTTACATGGAAGAAAAGTAGAGTGCATGATAGGGTAGGAGAGGTTTTTTCCTGGCAAGTCTACAGTGCAAGGCTGTGATTAAATTGAGCTGGCCAGGTAAATCCAGGTGTCTTTCATCAACACTAGGAAGTTCAGCTAAGATACCAGACAAAAAGGAATTCCTTCACAAATTAGATGGGGACTTAAAAGGTAACAGATATTCTAAGGCACAACATGCTTCCCTCGCAAAAATAGAAGTTCTGCATTTTTTGGTTGAACACTTTTAGCTTTCCACTTGCCAGCATGGTACAAATTGAAATAATGGATTTGTTATCTTTACTGGTAAAAAGAAAAAAATATCAGCTGATATCAAATATCACTGATAACAATAAATAAATAAATTCACCAAAATCTATAATGTCCTACCTATGATTTCAAAGATTCCATGTGGCAAAGGCAATATTGGAGCACAAAATGTCATCACAATGACGCAATTCTGCTGTAGACACGGAGTGTTAAGGAAACTTTCCATTCTGACCATTCTTTTACCTTGTGGGAGGGGATTTGGGACTGGGATGGGGCTTGGACACTGTCAAATCTCATTCCGGTGTCCCCCTGGATAAATGTGTTTATGTGTTCCTCCTGATGGGAGGGGAAGCTCATCTGCTACTGCTTTTTGTCCTTCATCCTTCATTCTTGGGCTCTGTAAATAACTGTTTCCCAAAGGCTCCAAAGCTCCAGATATTAAGGCTGATGAAGAATTATATTCTGTTACATGAGACTTCAAAACTCTGGATTCTTTATTAAGAACAAACCCAAGATGCTGTTTATTTTTTAAGATAAACACATGTGAGTGGACTGGGAATGCTTTCCTGTTCTCATCTACACTGATCATTTTTGCCTGGCATTCTTATTTCAATTGATCAGCTTTTCTCAATATCAATAAAACTTTTAAATGGAAAAATTTTAAATGGAGAATCTCAAGTTGGAAGGGATCCATAAGGCTCACAAAGTCCAACTCCCTGCTCCTCACAAAACTACCTAGAACTAAAACGTATGACTACCATTTGGTTAAACACTTTGGTCAAAGATTTGTCTCTGAGGTCTTCTGGGAGTGTTCTGATCCTTTGGCTCGGTGACAAGAGGAAGATTTTTCTCTGGCAACAAGCAGAAAGGCACTTAATAGAATAGAGACTGAAGTAAGTGAGAGAGCTCAGTCCTGGAAATAGCAGCAAATATGAAGTTATTGATGCAGATCTAGCAGCTGCAACTGCAAATACAGCTCTGGATATTTGACCAAGGGAATTTATTAAAAACAGACAGGAGAGAATGATTTAATTATCTGACGCCCTGATTAGCAGCCATTTGGAAACTGCTCAAGGAGCTGAAGAGAGTTAAAATAGGATAGTCATGCTTTGGAAAGAGACCACAGAAGATTAATTGAGGCAGGCATGGAAGGGAAGGGCTCGGAGAGTTTCGCATGTTTGGCCCCTGAGGTGGTGGAGGAAGAGGGCTTATGGTGGTACACAAAAGCCACGCTGTGCTGAGGATAAATTTTGTTCAGGAGACGTTCACTTTATGGGATGGGTAAAATACAAGGGCACAAGGCAATGTGTGGAGGGACAATAGCAAGTTATGAGAAGGGACATTTCCATCCAGAGACGTGAGGCAGCCTGTGCAAACAGGGGTGCCTTAGCAATAGTGTGAGTTAATGAAAGGATGGCTGGGGATGCCAGAGCCTTTAATTCTGTTTGCTGAGGTACAGGCGGTAGGCTAGAAACAAGGTGGAGCTCAGCTCTTTTCATCTCAGAATTTCTGTGAGGGCTTCGCTCAGTCATTTGGTAAATAGGCTTGTGGCTGAGTCCAGAGGTGGTTTGTGGCCCTTTCACTTGCTCAAGAACCGTGTGTTCAGCACAGAGGAGCTAACTGCTTCCTCTTCTGGTTCAGCCCCTTCACAAGATGAGTTGCAATCCAATCACAGGAGTGGTTGCCATACATAGGAAAACAGAACCCTATGAAGAAGGATGGCAGGAAAAAATGGTTAAAAATTTAAACTTCATAAAATGAATAGAGAAATGCATTTATTAACAGAGAATGTACAGGTTGTCTGGATGGATAACTGGAAGTATGTTTAGACATCTCTGTGATCAAAGAAGCAAATGCTTAGGAATGACTGCTAGGCATTTCATTCTTTCCAGTATTTTTCTTTCTTTCTTTTTTTTTTTTTTTTTGCAGTCTTAAAGCAACCTGGACAATTTTTGGCCAAAATAAACTCATCTTTTCTATGCAGTGATAAGGCAAGCTTGATGACTATCATGTACTCTGCCAATGTGGAAAAGACATATAAGAATGGAAGTCCCAGTAGCACCAAAGTACTAATTGTTACAGCACAAGCAAGAAGGGGTCACAGTTGTGGCAGTATTTGTGCAGGGAGAAAAATAAACTGAAATGATTAAGTTATCTTAGATCAGAGTATGAAATAGCTGTAGGTGCTTGAGGCATGGACTCATCTGGAAATTAGACTGAAACAAATAAAATATGGATTACTTTCTTAGGAAATAAACTTCTTTCTCTGTCACTGCTAGTGCAAAGGTACACTGAGATATCACAGTCTAAATCTACCCCAGCAGCACCTTCTATAATACCACTAAAAATTACATTACGGCAAAGTTGCAATGCAGGAATGTTTTACCAGAGTAAATGAAAACATGGCACGAAATGCAATGAATTATGCAAGTACAATGTAAGGGTAGGAAAGAATTAAAGGATGAGCAAATTTTCAGATGGCTGCTGCTCAGCAGTTTCAATTTACTTCATGCAGCTGAAGAGCCTTTGTCTTGCCCTCACAGCTGGCCCTTACAAAACAGAGACCTGTGCAAGCACAGATCTTTCCATTGACTACAAAGGCAAATATAGTACTTCACTATTTTTTCTACTCATAACCAATCTTTGTCCCTTTCTGCCTAGCAGAGGTTATAGAGCCAATTTAATTTTCCTATCTATGTCTGTACCTGTAAATAAAGCAGGGCTAGGGTGTGAGTTCAAATGTTGACCTGTGATTATAACCCTGGGGGATGCTTAGATGCTCCCGGGTGCCATTTTGGGCCAGCCAGCATTCTCCCACCTACACCTAACCACAACTCAGGCACATCCAGTAACCATTCCCTGTACGGATTTTGACTGCAGGCTCACATATTAAGGGTGGAGAAGAAGTTTTGCTGTGCAGATGAGAACACACTTTCTCTTGGTCCCGCAAATGGTCTCAGTACTGATTTATTTAGTAACATAAAGGTAGACTATGAATAAGATTCTGTCTTCCTGAATATCCTTCTTCCTCTTGCTGTAAAGGAAGCCCTTTAAGGCTGTAAGGATAAGCACCTGCCACCAATCCTTTCTCACTGTGAGACTGCGGTGGAGGTCCTCTCTAACCCATCAGGACTGGAGTGTGACCATAGTTTAATCCTGTTTGTGTTAACAGGAATATCCAGAGGCATGGGTCTCAGCACCTCTTGGCACGTGATGGGTGGAATGCAAAGCAAAATATCTTTGCATCTTACAAAGGGCCATTGAGGAAACACCATGCTGGAGAGCATCAGCAGCTGCTCCTCATCCCCCTCTGGTTCCAGCCATCACAGAGCCCAGTGCCTGGATGTGGGCAGAAGGAAGGGGAACAACAAAAAGACATCTCCCCATGTTATTAGGTCTGTTCATAAACTGCTTCCCTACTGCCACCCCACTCACACAGAGGGACAAAATCCCCCGTTACCTTTCCAGGGCAGCACTCTTTGCGTTCGAAGGACAGGAATTGTTCCAGTGATACAAGCAGCTTTACCTAGATAGTGATATGAAACAAAGGAGGAAGATAGCTTTAATATCCCTTGTTTAAGTTCTTGTAGGCAGAAGTCTTGCCTATCTCTGTATTTTACAGGCACAGAAATTGGTCAAATAATAAGCACCACAATGACTAGAGCAGAAAAATCAGATGATGGTTCAAAAAAAGGAAAAAAATGCCCATCCTTTATAAGATATCTGTAAAAAGGCTAAATAGCCAGGAAAAAACAGATTGCGGAGGAAACCCTCATGCATTGGCTGTAGAATAACCTGGCAAATGACTGCTATTACATCTCCAAATCCTAGTCAAAGATGTAAGATAGGTTTTCCATTACATTTGGATGTATTCATGCACTGAGCAATCTTTCTAGTAGCCTAGTTCTTATTGATACCTGATAATGGTATGAACATGTGTTTCAACAGCATGAAACCTTTGAGGACCACTTCATCTATTGTGCTAATTACTACACTTTTGTCTCAAAATCCTAAAAGAGCATAAGAAAGTAAATCCTAGTACCCTCTGATTAACTTGACCTGCATTTCCCTTGCCTACATGTTTGTAGTTTAAGTGGGAGTCTAAGAGGAGGGCAACCCAGTGGCTTAGTTGAGTGGTTCTGTGCGTGTGCTACAGATAGGATTTCCATTCCTTCTGCCTGGTTTCCTGGCTTGGCAAAGGCAAGCAGTGTTGGATCTCCTGGATGGGTGGAGAAGAGAATATCTCAACTCTCAGCAGCAATCTCTCCAGTTAATGAATTACTCATGCTGAAAGGAACATTATAGTCTCTACCAATGCAAAAAAGAGAGTGGCTACAAGGAGAGGACCCAAGAAAGTGTAGCAAATGTAAATAGAAGGGAAATATAGAGGATCTTCACTGCTGAAAACAGGAAAACAATAATCCTTTCTATTAATACTGAGAAATACTCTACTTGTCACTCTGTCTTTGCATATCATATTCTCTTGAAGGAAGAAAATTAGGTTTCACTGCAGGCATGCTGTCTGTACCTACTTGTCACTTTTATGTTGTAGGAAGAGGCATAAATGTATACAGGCATTTCCTATAAGTTTTGCAGGCAGGAGGGGCTCTTTAATAGCATGGCAGTCACTTTTTCAGCCCCTGTCTGCATGTGCATACGTGTCTGCATGTTACAGAGAGGGACGCAGAGAGCAAGCTGTGCGGCTGAATTTAGAAAGTTATAGATGTTCTCATCAGCCCCATGCAATGCAGCAGAGATTCCTTCCAAAAGCCAAGGGAGCAGAGGCTGCAGACAACAGATGTGAAGGGTTTCCCATAACTGTCAATTTTCAAAGTGTTTGCATTGAAAAGAGAGGAGGTGCTATTTTGATTGATGTTTCAGCCGCAGTATATAAAGCAGAGGAATTCTTCTTACCCTCTGCTTGTCACACTGATCTCACACCACTCTCCGCTGGACTTGGGGCTACTACTGGCTGCATCTGAAAGGCTGAAACTCTCTGGGAATAAAGAATCCTTGTAACAATGCCGGAACCCACCAAGAAAGATGGTAAGCATGACAGAACATTACCTGAGCGTTTCTTTACAGAAATTACGAGTACACACACACACAAAGCACCTTTTAGACCACCTTGTGGATGTCAGGCACAAATAATATTAAGAACAATAGCCATGTAACATCACTAAATCATTAGAGATCACTGATCCTTTTAAACTAAGAAACTATTTTCAGGCAGGACTATAGCACAAACTGTTTTAGACAACAAACTATGACTTTGAAGGGATATTGAGAAGCTACTTGATTGGGAAAATGCTGTATTCATTTTTCAAAGACTACAGATTTCTGTAGTGCAATTTGTGGTTTCTCTCTTTTAAGCTATCTAAACTCTGGAAAAGAGAGAAAGAACATTTCTTATGATTTAAAGACTCACGACATTGATATGTTTTTCGTGGAGTTTTCGAATAGTTACTGAATGGGAAGGATGTGCTTATGAAACAGGTTTAAGGTTCTGATGAAAATATATTCTATAGATCTAATGCATGAATGAAGAATGTAGTAAGTTATTTTGTACAGCTTGAACTGGAATGATTCATTTTGCCACATTACAGAAATTAGTATCTTATGTTTCAGAAGGATTGTTAAAGTCAGTAATACTTGGCCCTTCTGTGGTGCTATGAAGTTCATAGCAAAGAAACTGAGTATGTAGTCTGCTACTGAGACATGGAATTGTCCATTGGAGACTGGGGAAAAAGGTGAAAAATGTTCAGGTCTATTATTTAATAATTTTTTAAAATCTAATATTTCTTTTTCTTCCATTTTGAAAATTAGAGCTGAATAAGCTTCTTCTATTTACATTATTTCTATAGCACTTCTTGTATTTTTCTTTTAAATTTATATGTTTTGGTAACAATTTTTGATGATTATTTTTTGACATTGATTATATAAAGAGCTTTTGCAAAACCATAATATGCAGCCTCTATGTGCTTTTCAAATATTGGTGAAGGAAAGCTGTACACACAGCTTCCCTAATGCATTCCCAAATGCAAAACTGAATTTAATCTTTAAGGTAATCTTATGGAAAGTATAGAAGTAATTAATTAGCATTTATTTCCCATCAATCCTGAAAGATCTTCTAGGCCAATGTGTGTAGCTTGAATAGGTACATTTGATTTAACACTGACTTACCAATAGCATTGGCTGTTTACAAGTTTACAAACATTTTACAAAGGCTTTTTAAAATATTTTCTGGTTTTGCAGAAGGCAAGAACAGAGCAACTGTCAGGAACATCACTCATTTTCAGCATTTTCTTCGGATGGGGACACATGAAAACTAAACTTTTTGCACGACTGAGTCTTAAGCAAGCAGTGTTGACAGACCAATGTGATCACTTTACTTGCTGGCCCTCCTCAGTGCTCGAGGACAATGATAGATGAAGCATCCTTCTGAAAATAGCTACACCAAGTGCACGTATTAATACAAGAGCCTAATCCTCCATATCAGACCTAGAGCCAAGCCCCTTCTAGAGTGTCTTATTTGTAATTCAAATTATTTACACATGTATTAAGTGTCCTCTTTATTTGATCTGTTATTTGACTGGGTATTATACACTTTAATCAGAATGCATTCTGTGGCTGTCAGCTCAAAAAAACCCCCAGCCCTAAAATATTTGCGCACTTTCAAAAGATATGTGCTTTGAAGAAAATTAGTTTGGAGGCTCATGTTTCTTATTCTGTTTAAAATTAGATTGTTTCAAAGATGTTCTTGCAATGCAGTGATTACCAGTGCAGCTCCATGTTTGTGTAACAAAATAAGTTTAGCAGCTCTGAAAAACATTATATTGACAGTGGAACAAATGTGATTTTTGGTGAGTCAATATTCAGGACCTAAAAAATACTGAAGCATTCTGCCTTATGAGGGCTAGAATTCACAAGCAGTAGTGAGCTCTGGAGAAGTGATACAGTTGAGTTGTACACTGGTTGTTCCTTATTGCACACAGTTTGTTTGCAGCCAGGAGATCAGGGCAGTAACAGGTTTATATTATTGTACTTCAGGGATTAGCTGCTTCCTAAAGATTTTTTTGTTGATCAAGAACTTGCCTGAGCTGTTGACAGCACTTGTATTGTAAGTGTGAGTACCTACTGTATTAGTGGCAGGAGAATTTGGTACCATGCAAGCTCTACTCATACAAGCTCTACTCATACCAGCTCTGCCAGTAAGAATTCAGAACCTCACGTGTTCATCAAATGCCTGTTCTCCTGGTAATTTCCAAGGCATCAAGGGTTGAAGGAAATTAATCAATGAAGGTGAACCTTGGACTGATTAATTCTGGAGATTGCCACTGGAAGGACTCTCTGAGAAACCTTTGGCGAGCTTGTTGGAGGATTACAGTAGAAAATAAAGGGGGAAAAAAAGAGGCTTGAGGTTTCTGCATCACATGGGCACCTAAGCAGTGTTCTTCTGATATTTCCAAAAGCAGAAACCTACTTGAATTATCCCATACTCCTCATTTGCATAGGCCCTGCAAATTAAAAACAGCACACACAAGCAAGTAGTTGAGAAATCAGAAACTGGCTAATGCTTGAACACTAAGAAAATCTCAGCTTTGTGTGGTTTTTGTCACTGCAGTCTCTGAAGTATGTAGCTTAATTTTTCAGAGGCAGTGCTGTAGCAAGCTCCCAGGTTTTTTTTCAGGCCAAATGCTCTTTGAGCTATTTTAAGATTATTAGATTAACAAAGCGAGAAAATTCCTGACTTGGTGACAGTGTAGCCTCACAAAGCACTCTTAACAAATAGGATCACCAAATTAAACACACCACTCAGCTTAAAGAAGGTTGCTGGAGAGCTTCAGCCTGATGGAATTTGTCACTGTAGAAACAGGCTTCCATGACTAATTATTTAAGACCTTTATGGTACTCCTAAAAAGTCAAGTCCTGTCTATGAGATCAGCTGTAGCTTCTTTGGAGTAGATGGTCATGGTGTTGTAGGACAGTTTTGTCTTAGCTGGCCCAAAATATATGTGCAAGGTGAAGTTTACATCAATGGGTTAACTGATCCCAGTGGATGACTGGGGTGTGACTGAGTTGCCAAAGACCTTAACCAGTGCATTTAAATTTAACAGCCTTTAGCTTTCCTGGTGGCTAATAAAATAACCCTCCCTCATATAATTACTTCCTGCAATTTATTGCAATCACTCAGTCAATCTTTCCTCTCCCCCCTTTCCTTTAACCAATACTCATAATAAGAGCTGCTCATTAATTAGGTGCCCTCTTAAGCTGTCACAGGCCATGGCATTTGGATACTCTTTTGTAAAAGTGCCAAGTCTCTCAAGAGCAACCTTTTCAAACTATTTGTGGGCATCATCCCACAGGGACAGGTGCAAGTCTGTTCCCAGTAGGCCGCTCTGTAAATTTGCCTTATTTATTCTCCCCAATCTAGGAAATAACTCACGGCCATGAGTTAAGCGACCATTCCAAATTTCGAGCCAAAGAATTTATCGACTGTCTGCCAACTTCATTTTCTAAGTGTTTGCAAGCTCTGCTTGAATGATGCCGCCTGGAGCATCCACATTTTGGCAAGGAATCAAAATTAAAATCAGTGTGTCTACTTAAGACAGAGTTCCAGTAAAATTTTATTCAATCTACAAATAGCATAGATGTAAAAGTTGTGAAGAAAACTACTTGCATATACTGTCTGTTAGAAGAACAATCTGTGAAACATGAAGCAATTTGTGAGAGAAGGTAAACAGATACAAATACCAGTGCAGACTGCTTTGGAGATATGGTAACACTGCTCTCCATGAAGACACGCAGTGGAAACAGCCTTTACTTCTATTTGCTTTTAGACATAATTAGTTTTGTTTCATTGTGAGATTTTTTTCTATAGTTGTATTTGCTTTATATTTACAATATTCTAAATAATACGACTGTCTGGTGTCTCAAGATAACAGTCACTGTCAAACAAGTCACTCAGTCATATAAATCATATAAGTAGACATGTAGAGCAGCATTCCAGTAGGAAAATACTCTAGGAATGAAGGTTGGTAAAGAGCTAATTAACATCAGATTTCTTTTAATATCATATTTTCAAGGTTAGACAACTTTTCATAGGCGAAAAAGAAGTTGAATCGGAATTCTGCTTCCCTATACAGATTTGGCTTGTGCCAAAATTAAAACTGCTGATGGAAAGTTTTCCTGAAAATTCAAGATCCCAGCATGTGAACATTTTACAACATTGTTTAGTGCTTTCCATGCAGAAGACTGGACCTGTGTAACCATTTTATATGGCACCACACTGGGTAGTGCAGCTGCTCTCTCCTTGCTGCATAGTGATGCAAAAGCATACGGACATCCATCTTCTGCCATCATCATTGCCCCTCTGCAGCGCTGACTGTAGAATGCATTCCCATTATTTTTAACTTGCTTCGGTATCAGAGCCAAACCCCACTCAAAGTCAGGCCCATATGTGTCATTTGCAAGCTCCGTATTCAAATCCCAGGTAAATGAGTTTTGGTGGATGACGAAAGAGTGAAATCCTAACCCCTTATCTTATTTTGCCTCTCAATTCTTTAGAAAGTTTCTCTTTATCACCTCTAGCTAATAAATTTTAAGCCCTCCTCAAATGGAAAGCAAACTTACGCCTCACTGTTGTAATCAGATCTGTGAGGGTGGGCTGCGCTCCCGTCCTGCGCCCCACGGAGCAGCTCCTCCTGCACAGATTGTGTTGCACGCTGGGAACTGAGTTGTTCTTAGATTGCCTTTGCCCTCCCCTTGCTAACTTCTAAGTGTTGCTCCCACACTTCCTTCTGAGATACCAGAGCATCTCAGATTTATTCTTTGACCTTCCGCCTCCATTGATGCTCAGTTTCTGACAACTTTTTCAATCACATTAATTTGACTAAAAATTCACCATGATTAATCTTTGGGCTTTTATGTTTTGTTTTATTATGGTGTAGATTGAAGGCGCTACACTGACTTTTTTTTCTTATACAATGCATTGGCTTTATTTTAGGACTGCTGTAGGAGGATAATGCAAGATTGATCTGGCTTACTTGCTGTTGTTCTTACTTTAGTTGAAAAGCTTGTCCATCCTGTGTGAAAAAGAGTGCATCTGTGCACAAGAATAAAATGTTTAATATGGTCACACTAAAATGAAAAGCTCATTGAGTTTAGGAGGAAAGCAGGGAACAGTCTTTCAGCAGATAAGAGAGTGCTTTGTACTTGGCAAAACTGAATTTAGCAAATGCTGCCTTTGTGCCTCCCTATACTGCACCTGTTGGGAAGATAAATAAAGGCCTACCCAGTTCTTTCCTCTCATACCTCCTAAATATATCACTTTAAGAGAGCTCTAAAAAAACCAACCATGCTACAGTGCTGCTCTCTTCCACGAAAAACTGAATGAGTTTTTTCGTATTAATTTCAGGGGTCTACCAAACAAGGTGGTTGCATAACCAAATAATGGCAGAGAGATCTGGGGGGACTTCATCTGTGAAAACATTTGTAGGTGCCCAACACAACAACAGTCCTTGGAAAATAAGTCATGGAATGCATTTCATGCTTCATCAGGGGACACCCAGAGTGTTCCTTAAAGGGGAACAGCAAATCAAGTTTGAAAATAAATTACCTGGGGAAATTTCCCTTGGGATAGGGATGAATACCAGACTCATCATTTGTGGGAATGCAGAGATTCCAGTAAAGTAGAGGTCCTAGTTTAATAATTGCTCCAGAATGAAAAAGAAAAAAAAAAATTGTTCTTATTCAGACACTAATGTGACTTTGCCCTGAATGTAAAAATCTGTAAAATGAAGGACAAGACAGGTGGATAGGATTGTTAACTGTTGTAATTAGAGTTTTCTCAGTCCCACCGCAAGGAGTTTTATCTCTTGAGTCTGAGGAACTGTGTGACTGAGAAGCAGCCCCTTCTCATCCCCCCAGCCCACTCTCTCTGCTCTCAGTCACAAATTTCTGAAGACTTCAAAAAAAGGTTTCTCTTTTTCACTGCTGTTAGAGAATCGATAGTTGAAGCTATTTTTCCATCATTCCGTCATCGTTCACTTTATGACACCAGGAGGTTTTGTTCTTTGGCTTTGAAGAGTTGCTGGTGTTTTAAGCGTTAGGGACAAGAGGAATTGCCTGAGATGAATGTCCATGTTAGTTCATTGCAAACGTCGGTAACTTTGCATCTTTGTAAAGATCCTAATGATCTTTACACTGTCACAGAAGATCTCTGGGTTAGGAACCAGATACCCAACTGGAAGCATGTGCCAGTGAACTCGATGTTCCCGCTCCCAGTGGAGTCAGGGTCAGCCGCTCATTAAAGTCAGAGGTGCCCAGTCTGCTGCTACTCAGCTGACCAGCCGGCAGTTGCCAAAACACAGGTGCCCTACTGCCACATAAGATGCCCTGAGATGCACAGAATACCCATCTTGGGCTGGCAGATATGACTCAGGACCTGTGGGAGGCCTGCAACGCCACAGAACAGCAGCTAGGAAATAGACAGCCATCCTACAGGATCTGAGTGTCCTTGATCACCTGTGTGTATCAAAATCGAGCCATAAGCAGCTATTTTACAGTGAATAAACATCTAATTCCATTGATCATAATGACAGCTTGGACTCCCAGCTCACATCATAGAAACATTCATGTGCCTCCCTTTTTCTGAGCACCTTAATGACGAGTCTGCAGGGCTACTCTACAATTTGCTCAATTGCTGTTTAAAGATTTTCTTCAGTGGGTAGTTTTGTAAGAAGACAAGGAGAGACTTACATTCTATTATTATTTCCATGTGATACTCAGGTGCTCTTCCCCAATGAATAAGGGAGCACATTAAGCCCAGATTTCTTTGAGCAGAGAAGAGTGCACCCTTCTGTAGTCTATAATCTGCTTCGTGCTTTGATGAAAATAAAATAATACCAATGAAAAAAGGTTCTAATGCCATTTTTTTGATGCCATTTTTTTTTGTTATTTTGGAGAATCTGTTGCTTTTACTTGTTTTATTTTCATAAGAAGGCATCAATATGTTTTTATTCGTGGCTGAGTGTTTAAATCAACTCAGAATTAAATTTTTGCTTTCCTTCAATGAGAGGGAACAGAAAGTTGCATTCCTGTTCAAATCAATAATAATTCATCTTCCTTTTTATACAAGCTTACTCTCACTTCCTCCAGCAGCTTCATGCCGTTAGATGAATAACTGGTGACATCAGTGATATTGGTACCTATGGGCAAAAAGCACTTTTTATGTTATATAATACAGCATTTCTGAATATTCGTGTTGTACGACAATGAAACACATGTAGATTTAGGAAACTCCAAGAATTCTTGTTTCTGGAACTTACTCTCTCTAATTCGTTCGGTGTGGTCTTAGCTCCTAAAACTCACTGAACCAGCAGATTTTCAGCAAAGATGAAGCAGCTTAGAGAAGAGAGTCAATTAGGGTAAAAATCCAGTTCTGTGTCCAAAAGGATTTGATGTCCCATGAAGCATGCTTTGGTGAAAGTTTCAATTAATCATCACCACTTCCTGGGATGCTGGAGTTACAGAAAGTTACTCTGGATTCAGGAAGTCTGAAGATAGATTTCTGCTCAGAAACCTCTCAGACCCTAAAATATGCAGCTTACACCAAAGGGAGTGGTTTCTCTCTGACTTCCTTCACCCATTACCTGTGCCTGTATTGCTGTCAGCATTTCCGCAGAGGGGTCAGTGGACTAAGGTGATACAGGATACCTTACATCCACATGGCTTAGAACAGCTTCTTCTGAAGACCAATCGCACCCACAACCCTCTCTGCTGGTTGGCCAAGTGTCTTTATGTGTATTTTCAGTTCAAAGTGACAAAATAACCTGTGGTCACTGCTGCAGTTAGCCATGGCGGTGTTAGATGTCATAAAACTGAGATACTGCATGCCCTGCTCTCTCTTTGTGCTAGGTGGAAGTTAATTCAGGACATTAGACCTCCTGCAGCAACGTTGAAGGGTTGCTGAACAGAAAGCTAAATATGACAGAGTCTCAGAAATGTTCAAAAATTAAAAAAAAAATCCACTGTCTTAAAAATTGTCTCATGGAGGGAAGTTTGCCACAGAGTTGTTTGTTTCAGGAAAGGCCATCACAAATATGATAACTTGTAGGTCAGTCAGTGTTTTTGTCTTCCAGAAGGCAGGACCATGGTTGGTTTCAGAGTTTAGAGCCCCTCCACGTGCCGTCTCCATGTTCCCAAAAGTGTACAGACTGTGCAGCAAGAATGGAGTCCTGCTAGATCTTGCAGCAATGCAACATGATCAAGACAGTCATTGCTCTCCCTTCCCTGGAGATTAGGAAATAGTTCTTACATAATTTGCTCTCCCTGGCCCTGTTACTAATTGAAAATAGTGTGTGATCTACTTCCTAGGGCAGTTGTCCTTATATGTGATGGCTCCAGCAAGTTATTTTGATCAGGTGATTATTACAAAAATTCTGTTCTAATTTAATTCTCTGTAGGATCAAATGGTGGTTTTAGGAAGCATCTGAAAGCATTGTTCAGTAGTAGCATGATGCTTCCTGAGACGGATCTGTATTAAAATACACTCATCATGTCTTTGCAGACCCAGAATAACTTCCTAATTTTGGTCATATGTGCCAAGCGTAGGCTGCAGTCAACCACAGACATAGATGAAGATTCCCTTTTCCTACAGATTTCGGCTTATAAATCTTATCTCTGTGTATTGAGACATTAATTGCAGAGATGCTTGCTCTTTATACTGACAGGATGGAACATGATAGGCAGTGACTGAGCAAAAGAAACTCACACCACAGCTCAAATACTTTTTTCTCAAAGGGGAGTCATGCTTTGCTCAGTCAGCCTGCAAATCTGGTCCAAAAACCTATTCCAATTTTTTCCTTCCGTGATGAAATGAAACTGAATACAAATGCAGCTAAAACTGAAAGAGATCCCAAACGAAAAGTTTATTTATTATAGTCAGTTGGTGGGAGAGGTCTTACTCCTTGATACTCACCTACTCCAGAGTGCTAGTGGACTAGAAGGAGCAGTAAAGCAGTTGCTGAACAGCTGACGAATTCCAACCTTCAGGTATTTTTGTGTTTATTGTCATACCTCTCTGCCACAAGATCTTTTCAGTGGAAAAGAAATGCACCAATTATGGCCTCTAGTTCCAACAGTTCTAGAAGGAAGAAAAACCTCCTTTTATCAGTCTGAGCTGATTGTGTGTGTGTGTGTGTGTTGTACGACCTTTCACTGTTTTCTGAACTGATATGAAACATCTCAAACCATTTGCATATCTTGATGTACACAGTATTGCATTTCCATCCTTTTTCAGCAGCTTTCTACATTCCCAGTGCCACTAAATCATTGTTCCCACAAAAATTGCAGGAAACACTTATTCCTGGTGGTGTGGAGCATATCTGTGGCTTGAGATATCTAGGAACGACCCCATGAGAAATGCCATGCAGATGGAGTAATTTATAGACTAATAGCTTCTGGGTGCCATCCTGTGATATTTATGTAGATGGAGATATACATACACACATTGTAGCACATTTGGCATCATGTGTTTTTATAAGAACATAGTATCTAGGTCAAAAACCTTATTTTAGACCCAAAGAAGAGCGTAATTCCAATGGAGACTGTGGCTGCCACTCCCCCACAGATGCAGACTTCAGTGAAGGCACAGAGGGTCAGATGCCTGATGACATTTTTTCCATGGCATTCCCTCCAGCCTTACTAATCTTTCATCTAAGCTTTCCTTAGCCCTATTTTTAAAGGGGAAATCTGACCTCTGTCCTGTGCCCCTTTTTCTTTGTAAATGTTTTGCATTTCCATGTTTTGCAATGAAGTTTTCTCTCTTACCCGACAGCTTTTTTAGCTGGAGAGGAACCATATGCCATGAGCTGTGACTGTAATTCACAACAGCATCTTAAATGCATTTTGCTCTCAGGCTTTGTAAGAGCTTTCTTTCATACATATCACTTACTGATTTACTGATGCAAACCCCCACGGCTTGTCTGCAAACATGCTGCTGTGTGCAAACATTCCCTAAAGGCAGAGCTAAGTGTTTTGGGTTTTTTTTAAAGTGAAGGCATACAGTTCTCACAGTTATCTTCATTGATGCAGGATGAGATTGAGAGGTAGAAGACGTTAACAGTGGTAACATGGAGGGATGTTTGTAGTTCCATATGTGAACACCCACAAAGGGACATGCATGATTTCATGTAGATCTCCTTAATTTCCACCTACAAAACGAGTCCTTTCTTTCCACATGTGCAAAACACTCCTAAAGGTTTCCCAGTACAATGCTGAATCCCAGGAATCTGGGCAATGATAAATATTTACATACAAACAAGCTTACAAAAAGAGAGTCAGTACATAGAAATCTCAATAAAGAAGCAAGTTTCTGAGTTTTAGGGTGATTTCTGATTCTTTTAGTGTTCCCTGTCAGCAATACTGCAACTCTGATAGAAAGATTTCCTGTATTGCCAGTTTGGGCTTTTTTTTTAAACTCTTCTCCAAACTTAATTACAAATCCACTTTGCTTAGCATGTACTGGAGCATTGCAACTCACGAAAAGTAGTAGCCACTGAATTTTGCAGTCCATAAGTTTGAGTTACCCTTAGCAAACTAAAAAGTGGATGGTACTTGCCTCTTTTTTATGTAGAGTGAGGTGTTTTCTACAAGTCTGATGACTGAAAATTAGCATTGGGTAGAAAATTCAGGGTAAAGTAAGAATGGATTATTAGTGATTAGCTACTTGGAACAATCCCTAATCACGTAGGCGCCTGACAGCCCTGAGCCCAGGCTCCTGTTACAATCCCAATCTGTAAGACACTGCCTCTCAAGAGGAGGCTGAAGTGTAGATGACAGGAGAGTGCTCTTATCTGAAGGAAGTCTTCCTTCTTGAAAAGATCACCGAGTATCAGATTATCTGTCACCCACTGTCAAATAGAGTTTGGCAAATGTTTTTCTTATTTGGTATTTGGATATGATCATGACAACATTTAGACCCAGTTGTAGCATATATTACTCTGACAAAGAGCTGATAACAAGCTAATAGATTCAGTCTTTGGCAAATCCCAACATGTGAATGTCTGGTTTTGCCCTGAACGTCAAAGAAAAGTTTGTGATCAAAAATCATGGAATGGGAACACCAGCAGGATTTCGTTTTAAATCGCTGAAATGTTTTAGTCTGAATTTAAGTGAAAATGAAACCCATCAGCATGTCTCAAATGTTTCCTTGTAACTGACTGAAAGAAGAAAGATTGCATGAATTCATGCCACCACAGCCTTATGCTGATGTTCATTTTCCCTAAGAGCCAATCTCCCTGTCTGGAATGATTTCCCACTGTCTGCACACAACCACACAACTCTCAGGACTACTCTGAATGCACTGAACATCAGGAGACAGTCATCTGTAGAACTCACTACAACTATGCAGAGCATCAGGTCTATACTGTGATTTCCATAAAACAATACTGCAAATGACCTTCTTAATTCAGAGTGATATATTTCAGGAGAGCTCAGCAAAACAACTGTGTTGTGTTTTGGGTTGAGCAAGACTAAGGTCATTTTTCCAAACTGGTAGATGTTTCCTGAGCTGGTTGGGAAATTATCTGGCAATCTGAAAGGACTGGTTAAGTACTCATCTCTTGAAAGAAACGACCTTTCAACTTTATTGCTGACTTTTATCCTATAATTAGAAGTGCAACTGCCATTGAAAGTATATTGTTAAATTTGAAGAATAGATTACTATCATTCCTCAGCAGCAGTTCTGTGGTTTATGAAAGTTTTTATCCAATAACCTTGTCTACTTTATCACCTTTTCAAGCTTTCAGAAAGGATGGTAGCATTAGTCACTGTACTTCTATCTCTGGTATCACTCTTTTGCTTTCAGTTTGCCCTTGAGAATCTCTTGAGATAAATGAAAATATTTTCTTCTAGAAAAAAATTATTAACAAACTATTGCAAGGAGGGACAGGAAACTAAGAACAAAGTCTAGGTATTGTCATACTTTTTAACGTGGGATCAGACTATTCTGATGAGTGAAATTGATTTTGGTACATACATATCAAAGATGAATTGGGTTTGGGTTATTTAAAGGAAGAAACTGATTTTGGTGTGTACATTTCAAAGGTGAATTAGGTTTGGGTTATTTAAATGAAGGATTTTTTAGGCTGGAGTAGGAGTAGAAAGAAAGAAATCCAAACTACCCCGAGCTCCTGCATTTTGCGTTTACTCCGTGCAGTTCCCGAGCATCGCAACTACCCCACGTCCCTGCGGGTACTAAAGGGCTGAAATTCCCCCCGGGAGCCGGATCCCTGGTTTTCCCCAAAGGCAGGAATCCGATCGCCCCCTGCGGGGCAGGATGAGGACAGCGCCGAGCGCAGCCCCAGGTGGAGGGGGAGGGTTCCCTTCACAGACCTCAAGGAGGCCTTTTAAACACAAAAAAGCGGAGTAAATACTCCCAGCTGGGCTGTGGTACGGGGCGAGCTCCCAGTTCCAGCCCCTCCTGTGCCGTCTCTTGAAGCCGAGAAGAGCCGGGGCTTTCAGGCGTGGCACTGCAGGAGGAAATCCGTGAGGTTCTCAAGGCCGGCTCACGTGTTCCAGGACTGCTTTTTTTTTGTTCTTGTTGTTGGTTTTACATGTCAAAATAGGAGCGCTGCTTCTGTCCTTCAGACATAAGCACCCATCTCCTGGGCAGTATTTCCACAGCCAGCTTCCTCCTCTCTATTTACCCGGAGCCAGAAGCGGGTAGTGCATCATGTGAGGCAGCGTTCCAGAATGGCTCAGATGGCTGGGGACAGGTAGGTGAGGAGCACAGAATGCCAGGAGCTGTGAATCATTTCAGGCTCACATTAAATTCGTGGTACAGAAACTGAGATGGTGCCATAATCGAGGAAAATTTGAGGCCCTCTATCATTTGTTGGAAGAAGCTGTTTCTGTGTGGGATTTCTACAACTTTCTCTATGCAAATTTTAGGAGCAAAATGCATGCTTAGAATTTTTTTTCAGCAACATTCAGGATTGCATACACCTCGTTGTAAAACAAATTTTGCAGTGACATTTCGAAATAGAATGTTTTTATTTCCAAACGTGGAAATAAAATTTAACACATCAAGATGTGGAATAAGAGATATATCAAATGTCACCATGAATAATCTCAGGCTCTGAAAGTACAGATGTGCTGACAAAGCCTTCTCACGAAGGGGTAGTAATGACAGTAAACTGAATTACCTGAGTACAAGTCACACTGGTAAACACTGTAACACATTTCAGTGAAATCCTTTTGTCTGATAAGTGGTTAACAAGCAAAACTTTACCTACATGATTTTGCAGGATAGATAGCAACACAAAATTTTAGTCTTGGAAGTTAAAAAACCCCCACAAGTTGGGATATTTGGTTTGGTATGGTTTTAATGATGAAATAAATCAGAAAACTGGGATTGTGAAAAACTCAGTGGAAAAAGATTTAGTCAAAAATTTCAACAACATTTGGCACTCAAATTGTAGTCTACTGCTAGTCTGTGAAGTGTGAGATACCTGCATAGATACTCATTTTTTCTCTCAGCTGTACAAGTGCTCAGGAACTAACTTTTATGGATTATTTTCTTTGATATAAAGTAAGAGAAGAAGGATATCACGGAAATAGAATGGAATTCAATTACTCCCTCCTGGTGCCTTGTGGACTGAGTAGGCTAAAAATGAGTTTAAGAATGCATGGGAACTTGATAACCAGACTATGGCCACTAAACTTTACCTGTCTGGTTTAAATACTGTCAATGCTTGGCAGCCTTCTAGAGCCCTGTTACAGTACACATGAAATTTCAAGTCTGAAAAAGAAGAAACTTAGAAGACTATAGACATGTAAACATATATTTTATCAAATTACTTTTGTTCAAGGTCATGGTTACAGTGTTCTTTAGAGATCAATTCCTATGTGAAAGCATAAGAAATGAGTGGAAGCTTACATATGGTCAGGTTTGATTTAGCAGCATCATTTCAGAAAAGTGGAAATCACAAGGGAAAGCACACTGAATAAGCAATGATTGTTTTGTGCACTTCTGAAACTATGAATGGCAGTAAAGACAAAATCCAGACTCACCAATTACACTGCAGCTCCTTGTGCAGATCTGTAAGCTATTTCTTTGGTGTCTAGTCCATTCCACAGAATTCACCATTACCAGATTTTTGTTCCAATTGTTCATTCAGTTTTTCAGCCCTCAAGTGAGGGAACATTCTTATACTTAGCATGTGATGGTTTGATTTGCTTCGGTGGCCAATGAAATCCTTTGTAATGGAAAGCATTTAGATTAGTCCTGAAATGGGACTACTCTCAGTGAAATTATGTGCTGGGATTAGTTGTTATCCTCAGGCTTGTTTGGGTTTTTTGAATTTTAATCATATACAAAACTAAATTTTTAAGCAAACTCTTTGTTAATTTTACTTCATCTTCAGTCCCTGCATAAAGATGCATCACTGGACTGTGACACTTTTAGCTGTTGGAATATAAAATAATTTCATCTTCAGTGAACATGCTGATTTGTTCACTTTGTCACAGTAAGAGGGAGTACTTAACATATTGTTTTCATCTTTAAACACTGTCACAAGTCAAACCCAGCAGTTTATCTGTCCAATCCATCACTATAAGTGGAACCAGAAACTAGAAACGCATTATGAATATATCGGTTTGGCTCTATCACACTTCTGGCCCCAAAAATAGAAATTTGGCCAGCCACCAGAGCACCAATAAGCCACCAGAGCTTATTTACTTCAGTCCTTTAGAACAACTTTTGCTTTCAGGACTTAGGACCGATGTCTGTTTAGAAGAGTTTCTGTAGGTATATTTTAAAAACAACACGTCCATCAAAATGTCCATGGAAATTCATAAAAAGTGGTAATGATTTCAGCTGGTATTGTAGTTCCTTGCTACGACTCAGATTGGGAATTGTCTGTGGAAGTTGCACACAAATCAGATTATTTCTTTGTGGAGAACAGGCTCATGAAGCAGCAGGCAGACTCTGCATACATGGTTGTGCTCAGGTTTTGCAGAATGATAAGCATTCCTCTCTTTTTATTTTGAATAAGAATTGTATTTACTTCAGTTTAAGTCCAATTGAATGCACTTTTATTGATTATAAATTACTTTGAACTTAGCCCTCTTCCAGCTCATTTAATCCAGGGTCTGCTAACAGTACTGTTTCCCAATGAAATGTTCCTGATGTTCTGGTAATCTCAACAGTTTGTTGAGTAAATTCCTGTCTCCCAAAAGGTGAAGCTATGGCTTTTACCCACATCACTGATGCCACTGTTATCTGGGTGAAGTGATCCACAAAAAATAGTCCAACCATTTTGAGCCATTTCTCTTCTTTGGAGCACCTTTTTTTCTGGGAATATAAGGAACGAAAGGAATAAGCTTTGCTGCTTTTGTCTGATCTGGACATGAGGTCTGTCAAGCAACCATTCCACGTCTTTAGTCCTTCCCTGTCCGCCTGTTTCAGTGGAACATCTACCCCAGGAGAAAGCCTTGTGCCACAAGGACAGTTCTCGTGTCTTACCAGGGCCAGGCACAGGGGACAGTCCTCACACACGACAACTGCACTGGGGCTGGGTTGAGCCTTGCTCTCTCCCCAAACCAGCATTTTGTCTATTTTTGTCTGACTAGCAGAGTCAGCACTTTAGGAATGCCTACGTAATAGTTATATTGGTCTGATCCCTCGAGGCTATGTCCGCAAGATTAATCCACCTACTTAAATTTGACAGAAGTTGACAGTGACAGGTCTTTGTGACAAAAAGCATTAAGTGACTATCCTCATGTTATGTGACATATGAGAGTCTCTTTAATATGTTGCTCTTGCAAAGACAGATATCATACCTGTGTCCGTGATGGTGCAGCCATAGTCCTGCTCTCCTTTCCGGGTAAATGGGGGATAAGTCCTCTGCTCAGACTGGGTGAGATCCTGAATCCCTTGGCTATTCTTTGCTGGGTTGTAACTGATCTGTATATAACTGCAAGGAGAAATTAGTGCAGGAGACTTTCCTCCTCCTTCCTGTAAATGTTCCAGCCCAATGATGGTGAAATGCTATCTTTAGGTCTGCAAGCCCTGATTTAATGCTCAAGGTCGTTTCCTTTACTTACCTAAGGAAAAAAAACCAAAAACCCACCCACTACTCATTTTCCAAAATGATTGAAAGTTCTTAAGGTTACTCAAAATAAAGCTGGTCATGAGAACAGAGTTGAATGGTGGAAAGGGTTATCCAGCCAGACCTCATTCCCAGTACGTTTGCTGACAGGTTGTAGTTCTTGAACGGTCTGAACTACAGGTCTCCGGGATACTTTGCTTTCAGCACAACAGTAGAGTAGGACCTGAAGACTGTTTTAGAACCATCATCATGCCTCATTGTGATTGCAGTCCAGTGTGAAAAGTAATATATGTGATGTCAGGGAGTTTCTATGCTTGGTGCTGTCAGAGAAGCCAGTGGAAATGGGAATCCAGAGCCCTTGAGAACTGGCCACCAGACACAAACTGACATCCATATGTCAGTTCCCTGCCAAAGCTTCTTCTGGCTGCTGCAGGTCAGATGCCAGTGCAACCAGACCTAAAATGGAATTGAAATTTTGAATAATGATAGCTTCAATTTAACATGGTTCTTAAGCATTTCCGTAACTTTAGCACATCAGTTAATCTCATGGAACTTTTTTTAAGCTTAGTTATCTATATACATAGCAAAAGATTTCAAGTCTTATTTTATCTGAAAAACTGAACATAGTAAATGTGGAAAAGAGACGGAAAACTGTTGATAATGGGTCAAGTTGCATCTCCTGCTGATTTTCAAATGTGCATGGGTGCATATATAATTATAAATTACAAATAAAAATGTCTTGGCTCTAAGTGCTCATATCCTGTGTCAGACTGGATCCTGAATGCATCTCATGACATGGCTGAGGCATGAAAGCATTTCTGGAGATATTATCTAAGTGACAGTTGTGCTTTCATTTTATTTGCTAACTGCACTTAATACACTATCTTTTCCGAGTAGCCATGTAGAGAGGACTGCCAAGTTCATTCCTATTCTTGCTGTAGAATCACATATAGCCAGTTAATTCCTGTTCTTGCTGTAGAATTACATACAGCCTGATGCACTGCCAGTTTCACAACCAATGACTAACCCAAGGTCTGTGTTTAGCACGACACAACCGCTGAAATGCAACATTCTCAGTTTCTCAAATAAAGAACTGCAAAGAAGAGACCTTTTGTTTCAGAGACTCTGAAGCAGAAGTTAGCTTTAGTTGCTTTGTGGACAGTGCACTTGACATTATGGTGTCAATTCTGTGGTAACTGGACCTTCAACAGCCTCTTTTCCCTTTAGTTCAAGAGGCATCATTGCAACCCAGTGAACTGCACTTCTCCAAAGGGATTGAGGACTGCACGCTGGAGACTTTCTCCACCAGCAGCCCCCCTGACAATGCCTGGACAGAGCACCATATTAGGCAACAGGCCACAGGGAATGGCATCTGGGGACTCCAGGGAGCATGCCTCCCAGGGAAGGAGCACAACCATAAGCTGCTGGTTGGGTGTGCAGAGCCCTGTCCTGGCTGACAAGCCTGTTGCAGAGGTCAGCCAGAGAGGGCTATCGTTCTTTGGGGAGGTGGAAACTACTCAGAGCTATTAATGGTTTTTTTCCTGGCTGTCCTCAGGAATGGAACTGTAAGCCAGGCATGACCATGAAAGGGGTTGCACATGGCCAAAAGATTATGTTGAAGTATCTGCCATGTCTCTGCCACCCCCAATGCCTGGAACTCTCCCCCTTTCTTTTTTCTTCCCACATTATACCTCAGGTCTCTCCTTTGAGATCCATTCTTGCCTCAGTTTTCTTAGCAACAACCTGAACAGCCTTGAATTATGGTTTAGGAAACAAACCACTGACTTCTTGGTCTGACTTCAGTCATCAACCCATCACAGAACAGCTGAGGCTGGAAAGGACCTTTGGAGATAGTCTAGTCCAAGCTCTCTGCTAAGAGCAGAGTTCAATAGAGTCGGTTGCCTATGAGAGTGCTCAGGTTTTGAATGTCTCCTTTTGATGTCTGCATGCATGAGATGAAGTTTAGACCATAACAATAGTGTTTCAGGTCTGGTCTGTGCCATAGGCTTCGGCTAACATCTGTGCTGGGTAAGGCCAGACGTGTAAGATATGTGATTGCTGAGCAGCATTTCAGCGTTGGTGAAGCCAGGGAATACCTCTCAAAATGAAAGAAAAATTCAAGGCAGATCCCTCAAAAGTCTCATGAGCCTTTCATCTGAGAGTGGAAAGTGCTTTATTTGTTGATTTTTTAATAATAAATTTTTAACTCTTACTGGTGAGCTAGGGAGGATTTTCTAATCCAGTAGAATATAATCCAATCATAAAAATACTCCCTGTTTCTAGCTATTAAATTTCACAAGGAAAATTATACAACCAATAATTTTCTGCTATTATTTTCCATGCAAGAAACATACTTCCATGCCACAACGATGTCTCAGCAGAATATTTTACTGTCAGCAGAAACACTGAGAAATGTCATGGTAGCAAAGCAAATAGGTTCCAAGACATACTTTGTGGTACAATTTTCGTGTTTTCGTATGAAAAAATTTCATTTTTTTCTAGGCTGCAGAACAAAACTTAATATGCCAGTAATTAGACCAGAAAAAATAAATTGCTATGAACCTAAGTAAAGATATTTTATTATTTTCACACTTTGTATGTCAGTCTTTAATATACTCCCTTCCATTCTGTGTGATGGGTGCTGCGATCAGAACATGCAACACAAGCTCTTTCCTCGTAGCAAGGGATTCTCTTTGGAACCTCTGCAAGGATTTGCTGTTGTATCAGTGTATGTGACTGGAAGTTCCTAAACCATATCAAATCCACACACTCAGCTTAAAATTATATTTTCACTAAAATGATCCCTCCCTTTTAAACATTAAATGGATTTATTAAGAGTGAGAATTATGTTTTAGCTGTATTTAGAACTGAGTGTAAAGGAATAGCCTTACCAGCACTACTGTGTGACAGAGATTGAAATTTTGTTTCCTGAATCTGACCTGAGGTGGGATCCCAAAGGTTAATGTCCATAACATGGCAAAGGTCAGTAAGAGCCACCTACTGTTGCAGTTCAGGGTTTCAACCTTTTAAATCATTGCTTGTTGTAAGTAGTTAAACTGTAAATCAATGCACTAGTGCCAATAAATATTGCTGTTTTCAACCTGTCTAGACTCCTAAGGCTTTTAAATGTTGAAAATAAGCTTCCTTTTCTGTTTTTAAAATATATTTTTTAGCCAGCCAATTTTTTCTTATGTTTTTAGATGAGAGAAATCCCAAAAGGATAACATTTAAATAGGATAAAAAGCCTGGCTTCTGTATCACACGTCAGAAAGGGAAGTGATTTACATTAAAAATCATGATTGAAAGAAAGAAAACCCAAACATACTGCAGGTCCTACTCAGAGCAGCTAAACTGACTTTTTTTTTTACTTTCTTCTTGCACTGAACATTGAACTCTAGATCTAATGGTGTGGTAAAAATGAGATGAAGGTCTCTGGATTCACTCTGCATGATCCCCCTAAGTTAATGGATCCATTACACTTCATGATTAAAGTAATATCAGATATTATTTCAGTTAGTGGAAATTTTGCTTAAACATAGGATATTATCTGACAGAAGCCCATTGATGTGGTAACTTGTACCTTTAAGCATATGCTCAAGAACAATTGACTTAAATAAATCAAACCCAAACTTGAAATTCAGCTTGGATTCCATGATATTCCAGAACTGTCCTGAACTGTAATTGCTGAAAGGTTCTAAGATATACTGGGGCCCAATTGATATGGATACCTGCACATGAATGAGAGACCTTATCACCCTCTAAAACAACCTGAATGGAAGCTGTAGACAGACAGAGGTCAGTCTCTTCTCCCAAGTAACAAGAGGAAATGGCCTCAAATTGTGCCAGGGGAGGCTGAGATCGGATATTAGGAAAAATGTCATTACTGGAAGGGTTGTTCAGCACTGGAACAGGCTGCCTAGAGAACTGGAGTCAGCATCTCTGGAGGAATTTAAAAGATGTGCGGGTGTGGTGCATGTGGATGTGGTTTAGTGGTGACTTGGCAGTGCTGGGTTAGTGGTTGGACTCGATGATCTTAGAGACCTTTTCCAACCTAAAAGAGTCTATGTTTATATGAATACTATCTATCTCCACACTAAACAATTTCACTAACCTCTCTTTGCAGAGCAAGAGCATTAGATCTCTGACCTTGTTACTCTGAAGTTGTCACATGTTGCATGCGTGAAAGCAAAATAAATTTCGCAACTGCATTAAAATATTAAAGAACTCAAAGTCCACGAATGTATACCAAATGTATGAAAAACATTTACTTGTATTTGAAGCTCAATATCTGTCTTCCTTCCTCATTTTTCAGAAACTGAAAATGAAAGTGCACCGCCACCTCCAGGTTAGTGTAAAAAATGCTAATTTGAGCTGTGGCACTAACAACAGTTGCATGAGACTAGATACTGCATAGCCATAATATGTGTTGTGCTCATTGTCTCTGAAAGTAAGAGGACAGTAAGAAAAGTTAAAAAAGCCTGCCCAAGTTAGTTATTCTCACTTAACTCTGCCTGAATACTGATTTTTCAGACTCAATTTTTGTTCGTGAATGACCAGTTGTTTGCTCAATACTGCACATGTCCTTCAGGATACAGGTAAATTATGGCTGCTTAAATTCTGTGGCTAAACTATGCTGTCCTCTTTGATGCTGGACAGCATCTAATTACAAAAATACTCCCTTTCATTTCACCTCAAAGGTACACTGTGAGTAAAGTTGACAGAATCAAGCATGGGATTAATTTCACTTACTTTTAGTCCTTTGAAAATTACAAAGTCTACTTAGACATGTATCATGTCAAAGTAGTTCAACAGTGCTCCACCTCTGACCAGTGGAGCATATCCTTGGTCACACATGCTCATCCAATGGGCATTTCCCTGGTAACCTATCTAAAATGTCACTAGACGTCTGTGCAGGCAATTGCCCTGAGGAGTCTGATTGTCTAGAATGGAGTGGCTGAGATCCAGGAAGCCAAAGTTAGGTGAGGTGAAACTCATTCACGAGGCTGAGGGTTTCAGGGAAAGCTGAAGGTCTACAAGGTACGGGAGCTCTCTTTAGTGGGAGCTGGAAAGGCAGGCAAGCCCTTGCCTTGTGCCATTGAGTAACTTGAAGTATATTCTCAGACAGTGGTTAATACATATATCTACAATATGCATGTCTAATTTAACCATTTGGTGAGTTTAATTCTCTGTATGGCGACCTCAACAGCAATTCCAAACAGAACAAATACTCTCACTACAAGTGTTAAATCTGCTTTTACTTACAGTCTTGCTAACTGGCATTTTATGAGGCTAATTCAAGATGTCTTTGTTCCAACAACACATTCTTTCCTTAAAAAATGACAAAGGTAGTAGTATCATTTGCCAGGAGGAGTTTCATGGTTAAATTATCCATATATTATTTTTATGTGATGAACTCTTTCATATTGCATATATTTGTAAGGAAAGTTAATTGGTATTTAATTAATGGTATTCTAGTGAACCATAAAACTTGTACCATTAATATTAAGCTAATTAATTTCATCCTTAGGGTCTTACCTGATATACTTAGTACTTGAATTTATGTTTTTAATCAATCTTAACTTTCAAGAAGAACTGAAATGAGAAACAGCTTTTTGCATACAGAAAGGAATAGCATCTTTGGAGCGTTACATTAAAAACATCTATTAACACTTTCAAATAATTACCATATTTTTTTTCTATTTAAAACCACAGAATTAAATAAATAATCACTTCTATAACCTCCTTTCTTTTCTCCTTACCCTCCTTCTGAAAAATAAGTAGGGAGTCATTAGGCCTTTATGGTTAGGCACAGACCAAACTGGGATATTTCTAAGCTGCAGGTGTCAGTCACTTCTAGCTTCCTTCTGCCTGACTCAAGGTGCTGTCATCTTGGATTATCAAGTGCTAATACACAAATAGGGAAGTTGGTTTCAAGATTCCAAATTTTATAACTTATGAATATTTTATTGGACACAATCAAGCATCTTGAACTGCACCAGGAAATTTTTTGGGAAGTCATTGTGAGAGCTCCTTCCAGATCTTGATGTCAAACCACAAGTGTGGAACACTTTGACTTATCAAGTTTTCAAATGGGATGTAGACATGCTACCATCTGCCAAGAATAGCAAAATCTCCTATCCCAGTTCCTACTGGGAAAATGAAATGTTACTGTGGCAAAAGTCCCATTAAAAAGGAACAGGTTTGACCATCTGGCCAAGATGGAAAATCTGACATCTGGAGCTTGGGAATTTAGGGAATCCAGACAGAAGCATCCAAGAGTCTGCCACACTACCAGAATGTGGATTTTTCTTTTAAGTTTCAGGTTTAATTTTCATAGTTACTGTAGCTGCACACATGTCAACAAGAAATCAGGATAATCAGAGAACTGATTATTGCAGAACTGATTCAACTGGCTCTTGCAGATGTTTCCTCCATGGAACAAAAATTATCCTAACTCCATCCTGACAATGTTATTCTATTGACCATCACCCAAACCCATGTTCTGTCAGGCAGTTGACAGTTAAGTTTGCCACAGAAAGCCATTGTTCACAGGCAATAGGATATTGACTGTTTATACCTTGAAGACAGCACAATTCATGTGATTTGACAGGATTCTAGATTACTTTCTATGCAAGTTGAATGAGGTAGGAAACCAAAAGGAATAGGAATCCTATCAAATCCTGAAATAGAGCAAGTCTGGAAATCATTTTGTTCAAAGTACAGTCCAAGTTTTCTCATACATAGGAGGTCAAAAATAATTCACATTCACCTGCTCACAGTAGAGGACAGCTTGGCAGATCTGATCAAGAAAACTAAATACAAGTAGTCTTGGAAATACTATGTTGATAATGATGAAGATGATGATAAAGAATTAAAGAACATCCTCAATACACTCTCTGTACTTTTCCTTAAGGATTAACTGAGTGGCAGTATCTCATGTCTGATCCAATTTCTTTCCAATTAACAGTGATGTGTAACTCATTTCAAAAGCTTTTGCAAATTAGCCCAAGAACAAGAGACTAACAATTGCTGCTTCTAAAAAACCTGGCATTTTTCTTCCACTGAGTCCAGGAACATCAATCTTACCTGACTTGTTCAAAACATAGAAATTGCATTCATATGCACAGCTGTAAAATGCTTTATGGGATTGCAACTGTATATTACATATACACATATATCAATCATTCTTTAAATTGTTTTTCCAATACTAGCAGGACCTGTATTTTTTTAATGCTGTGTAAGTCTTTCTTTTTACTTTAAGATCCTCTCAAAACTATACTTGTACTTCCTACACAGAACAAACAGCACCACAGGAGGGTGGAAAGGAAAAGGGTAAAGGTAAGTCTGAAACCATATTTAAAAAATGGGCAATAAAGACAACGTTCTTAAATGCTGTTCTGATGCTGGATTGTTTGAGCTTGAATTCAGGATTTTGATGCTAAATTTCAGAGGTGTGATGTGAGGCTTCCTAAGTCCTTTTTCTGCATGGCTTAGCCAGCACAAGGAAACTATGATACTTACGAGTATCTTCAAAAATTCTGCAAACCAGACTGGTACTTTAGCAACATTATTTTACATTGGCTGTTTAATTAATGGATCAAATTACAAGTGATCTGCATGAGCAGAAAGCCGTGTTTAAATGAGCCTGGATGTTGCCCCTGACCAAGCTTGCTTAAACTCAGACACTGTGCGCATTGGTAGCTTTTAAATAAAGTGGACAATGTCCTCCTGTCATTCTAAGCTGTTTCTGTTCTACCACAGAAACTTGATATTTTACCTTTCAGAAAGCCCCATAGATTTTTTCATCAGAAATTAAAAATCACACATTCACCTTTCTGCCCTCACTGGGAGCCCAGCAGTTGAGCTCATTACAGGTTCTGAAAAGTGTGTTTGAGGACTGTCTGCTGTGAGCAAATAGATAACTGTTCCACTAGCAATGCGTGCAAAACTCAGCTCCAGTTTTAATATGTATTTTTGTGCTGCTGAGATTAGATTCTAGCTCTGTTGTCAGTTCTTCTGGTTACGAAGATACATTTTGAGGGAACTGGGCCAAATTCTCCTACTTTTTGTAGGAGCTCTGCCGAAAAAGAAATCAAACACCCCATCAGCTTGTTTTGAAAAGAAGAATAATCTCTTTTTTTAAACTTAGTTCTAATCAAAGGCTAAACCAGACCAAGACATGCTTACAACTGACGCAATGCTTGTTTTCCATTTGGCATGGTTATGCTTTTTCATGGCAAATCAAGAAATGGCTTGCTTGAAAATGTATTCTGGCTTTTGGTGTCTTCCAAACAAAATACTGTCTTTTAGACAGACTGGATGCATACTTGATACTTGCAGATTTATTTGGCAAAGGCGTGCATGGCTATTTTTCTCAGTAGAGTCAAAATATAAACACTAAGAGTGTGTGATTCAAGTACCCTTTTGAAAATAAAAATGCTGAACCAGGCTTCAGTGCATGCTATTTTGCCAGTTATCCTTGCATTGAGCAATTATTTTGACACACAGAATTTTGTGTGAGTAATCAAATCTGTCAACTTGGTAATGGAAATGCAATTCAGAAATAATTTGCATGCCTAATGATAGGAAAAAACATGAAGGTCTTGCCTCAAGCTATTCCAACAGTTAGTTCTGCTTGCTTTATTTGGATATGAGAGAAATGTTTGTTCCCAAACTGAACATGAATGGTGATTCCCCCACTGCTTACAAGCCTACATTTCACTGAATAAAAATGAAAACATGGTAGGTAACTTATCCAATACTTCTGTTATCTTCTTATACATTATTATGTTTCTGTTTGGAATTTAGTGAAAGACACAGGTATTTTCTAGGAGGAAAAATGTTCCTCCCGAGAGAAACCTCTCAGTGCTAGGAGGATTTTACTACCAAAAAATACTGTTTGAGATCCTACTATAGAAATCTTTTCCAGTTTCAGTCCATGGTGGCAGCTGTTCCCTCTGTAAAAATTCCAGTGAAAGTCTGAATATTAATATGTAGATGACCTTCTGCCATGCTCCAGTGGAACTGTCACCTCTGCAAAGCAAAGTAGATGTCATTGCCAGACACTCAGTAGTAATACTTTTAAAAATTAGTTACAGTGAAGTTATTCCTATAAGCTGTCATTTTATTGCAGAGTATCATCAAGTAAGGGAAAATACATTTTCAGAGCGTGATTCCTTTGGGTTTGTGAGCCAGAAAAAAAAAGCCTTTATAATGGTGAGCATAATTCACAAAAAGGGAAAAGGTTCCATTCTTCCAACCTGTCCAAAATCATTTACACTTGAAAATGAACACTTCAGCAAGGAAATGATGACAGAACCAGCTAGATGTTAGCTTTTATATAAGCCATATGTAAAACACTTTCTGCAGCTTCAGAAGTAGCAGATTTGGGTACTTCCCTGGATGGGAATGAGATGGGAAAGATGTCATATCTGAATTCCACAGCAATTCTACAATGCTTGTGTGTCAGCAGTTGTGATCTGTTTGCTGATGATTTATAAGATAGAGCACGCTGTAGGAACCTGAGATGGACCCCTGTTGCAGAACAGTCCAGCTGGGACGGTGCTGGAACCTGACATCTGGGAAAGAAATCTTGGTAGTTCATGTAAATCCCATAGTCCATAATTTTCACCTCATACCTAAGACAAAATTAACAACAGAAATTAGGAAGATGGAGTATACCTATCTGTGTGTCTGTTTTACTGTTCTATTTCTTTTAAGTACTTACTGTCTGTGTGATATTACATATTTATATTCCTTTGTGTTCACTGTAAAGTTATGAAATGAAAAACTGTGGTAAATTCTTTGTGTCTTGTGGTTATTTTTCTGTAAATTAGTAGCTCAGGGCAGTAAGCATAAAATTTTCTTTCGTAAAATAAACCAGTTTAAAAATATCTATAGTAATGTTGTAAAAATTCAGGATATGTATGATCTTCCATTTTATTTTCAGAAAAAAAAAGTGAATCAGCACAAATTCCTCCAAATTTACAACATTATCTTATTTTCATTCAATTTAAATGTTTGTGTCTTTGTTTTTAATTTTAGCATTACCTTACAGATTGAATATGTTATAATTTTGTTCCCACTTGCTGAAATAATGATCAGATTTTAATATCAATTTGCTCATTCCTTTTTTTAGGTCACATCCAGCCATTCAGAGAGCTACTAAAATTTCTGCATGTTTTACTGATACCTTTCCTCTAGGTTTCTTCCAACCATCTACTAAAACGTTCATCGCATGTGTCATCCTTGTATTTTTCCAGGTTTCACTCATCCATTCATCTCCCTACTAAAACTTCCCTTCTGTAGGTATGTACTTCATTTACCGTTTCCAAAAAGCCAAGTCCCCCTGATGGGACTGCTGAACACCCTTTGAAAATCAGGTTGGTAATTGAAGTAAACTAAATTTGAAACTCCCAGTCTTACTGTGCTCTTTAATTTCATCATAAATGGAATAGAAATATAAAATAATATACAATTAATAGGTTTTTGCCACTTCTGCAAAACATTTTAAGTTTGTCAACAATGTGACTGGTGGCACAATAGCAGCTTCCATTTTGTGTGCTATGTTTCAGATCAGGGGAAAGCAGGTCTAAAATTCTTGATACCAGAAGTTTATATATAAATCAGCAATTACTTTTTTTTTTTGGACAGATTTTTCTACATTTGCTGTGCCACTAGTCAGGAATTTTAATATTAAGGTTACACCAAGTGTGAGTATAAAATGATTTTGGGTTAGCTTCCACTGAGATACGGAGAGTTTTTTCATCCAAGAAGACTCTATTCCTGATGAAGCTCAGTCTGCTCCACAGTTAATGCTATCATTTAGAAACAAGGAAAAGAAACATAAATGCCCTATATGTTAATGGGAATGCGCCAGAGACAAAGAATAAAGATTTCTATGGAGTAATGCATCTTATCAGCCTACTGTCAAATGAATCAATTGATTTCTCCATACCAAACCCTTGTCACGTTGCAAAATATTATTCCACTAAAATTTTACTTGCAGAAGATAAGGATAGTGAATAAATGATCATAGTTCTACTGACAGATCTGATATTTTTGCTATTTTTTTTATCTTTAAATAGACTTTATTGCTAGCATAAACAATCATTCATCACAGAAAGAGAATTGGCTATAGCTGTTGAACCAATAGTCAGTCAATTTTGTCCTAGAAGCCTGAGACAAAAGGAGTGATGGATTGATAATTACCCATTTATCAAAACAATCCTTCCAGCACGTACTGTTTTCATACTCTTTCCATTTCTAACACGTTCAATTGGGCTTTCATCTAGATACTTCTGAAATGCTTTTTTGTTTCCTTTGTTTGTCTTTGATGTTAATATTTTGCTTGAAAAGTGATAGATTACCCTGGAGAAACCCCAGCAATCCCTCTGCAAAACTAATAACATACTTTTGGGTTTTTTAGTTTTTCAAATGATTGAATGAAAGAGAAATCTGAGTGGTCCTTTCATAACTTGATTATCATACATCATCACGTAGGATGCACCACATCAAATGTTTTACGCTGATCTTAATTATTTTTTTCCAGCCAGATGGCTCTTTGAGCCATCATCAATCACAATGGTGACATTATTGACAAAAAGAGCTGAAAATACACTTTATGCTTTCATGAAATATGGAGAAAGATTTGCAGTGGAAGCACATAGCCTTGCATCCATTTAGTTGCTAATACAGTGTGTTAAAACATCTGACATGACATAATCATTACTGTGCTTTCACTGAAAAGCAACATTTTCAACACCTCCTTATGGCATTGGATGATGCAGGCCATGAGAACTCTCCCTTTTTTTTTTTCCTATGAATAAGAAAAGATATTTGCAAGATAACACATTAATCCTTCATGTGTAGGCACACCTTTTACAACTCTCATCCTCCTCCCAAGAGACCTTTAAAATGAAGTTTGATGAATCATTAAAAAGGAATGAGTAAAATGTTATGGCTAAGTAGATAAATTCTATTAATAGACTTTTAAATAGCCTTCAGTAGTTAAACAAACCCAAAAATTCAATATTGCCAGTGTTTATGAAAATGCAACTGTATTTCTTAGTGCTTTTGTCATAGTTATTACATTTTTACTTGAAAAATATAGATAAATTATAACTTTAAGGTCAAAATCAAAGGATAACTTCAGATTTAAGGTGTGATTATGGAAACAGAAATATAAGATATAAAAAAATCCAAACCCAAAGAAAAGTATCTTTAAAGATGTGGGTTAATATTTTTCAAAAGTTCTTCTTGTTCAACTCTTTTCTCCATTTTGAAATGTTCTACAGATTATTTTCTGATGCAGTATAAAAACATGTTATCTTCACATTACTTATGTATTAAATCCTAAATATATCTAGTTTATTCTTGCCTTTCAAAGGATACCTTGGTTATTTTCTTTCTTTTTTACCATTAGGCTTTTTAGACACTATTTGCTAATTTTTATCAAAGCTGATATCTGAGGTTTCTAGTCAACATCTGAAATTCAAAAGGATGTAGGTGACTCTTGTAAAGATGGTCTTTACCTTATTCTGGTTTTCTAATAATCATGATTACAGTATTTCATTTTAATGCCAGTTTCATGGGTTTTTTCAGGCTTTTGATTTGTATGAATATATGCCTCAATGTATTCAATGTGATAAACATTTTAAAATACCTGGGTATGAATTGCTTGTAGTGTTTAAATACCTGATGATGGTCAACTTTTGGTGTGATCAAAAGGAAAATCCAGCATGATGATAATAGTTCTTATTTAAAATAATTCTCCTGTTGGTATGACAAAAAAAGAGTTGTTTATTCCTAGCATTTTAAATTAATATTATTGTATAGAAATTACAAAATATAAATACAAGGGACTAGTTTTAACTTTTTCATATCTTGATTTAATAATGCTGAACGCATATGTGGTGCACATTTTAATTGCAGACGTGGTCATCAGAGAAATGACATCTTCCTCAGGTTAGATATGTGATTGACCTTCATTTCATTGTGGCTTTCTGATTGTAATCACAGTGGATTACATCTCTAACAAACAGAATCACTCCGCAGCTCTCATATAAACTCATGATTTAATAATAGATCACAGTCCACATCTCATTTTTTTTTTTACTTGCTTGAAACATCAAGGTTCACCATTTCAGCTACTGAATTATGCAAAGCTTTCCTCATCAGTTTGAAGCTTCCATTGTGAATGCTCCTGAATATTGCGATTTATTTCCCTTTCTTTTGCAGGTTTTACATTTTCATGTAGTTGTTTTAAAGCAGATGGTCGTCTGTGCTTTCAGTTTCTTCATGTGCTTTTTCGTTTGTATTTCTTTTCACAGATGAAGATGACACCTCAGTTAGTGCTCCACCAGCAGGTTAGGACTGTGATAGTGCTTTGAGTGTGTATGTATGTATGTATTTTTCTCTTGACTATTAATGAAGAAAGACTCCAAACCAGTGAACTGAACTCAAAACGTACCACTTAGAAAAGTTTTTAAAGTGCCCTATATTATATTAATCTCTGTTCAGAAGTACAAGACCGTTATACCAGTTAAGTCCCTTTCCAGTCCTGTCTTGAGGTCTTTAGTAGATCTTCTCTCAGTGGAAGGTAAAATATTGGTTAGTAGACCCAAAAGCAACTCCAGGTAAATAAGTATCATAAGTTTAAATTTAATATAACTTTAAATAATCAAAATACTGTCCTTCAGATAAATATTGGACAACATAAATTCATCTGTTTCATGGAACTACACAAATCATGGAAAAAACATCAGCCTCATGTAACCTTTCAAAAGAAAATCTTGAATGGAATTAAACTAATTTAGATTTTCTAGAGAAAAGTGGGGAAGATTTCTGGGGTTTTTTCTTAGCTGTTCACTTTTTTCTGGTATTCAAATAGTTCCTCATGGATATGGTGCTAAATATTTAGCCTAATCTTGTATGAAGAATCAATGCTACTAAAATCCCAGTGATCTGAGGTCAGTTAAGCTGTGATCTCCAAGCTGGTGTCATCTAAATTGCTCTTCCCTTTCAGATGGGATGTCTAAGCCAGCGGAAAGAAAAGATTCAGGTGAGACCTCCTAAAAACATGATGAAACACTCCCAAAATTACATAATAAAAATACTGTTTTGACTTTACTTTTAAAAGGTAATACTTTATTTTCGTTGTTTAGACAGTAGCAAACTATAGCTGTGGAAATACATCCAAGTACCAGGGCAAAGAGGTTTCTAGCAGCTAAACCAGGAGTGAGAGAAGGCTCTGCTGCATGGAACAGGACATGTACAGCAGCATTTGGCACATACATACATACCTATCTATCTATATCTGTTTCTGTATAGATAGATACATAGCTGTTCCATTCCTCCTCCGCCTACAGGAATTCCATTCCTACATTCATCCTCACCCGAATCCCCCACGCAGGTCCCAGAAGACTGTAGGAGAATGGCTTCTTCTCACACCTCAAAGGACGGTGGGGAAAACTTAGCAAAACCCTCATAACCTCTTTCTTCCTACCCTGGCAGGTAACGCACATTGCATCCACTCTTGTGGTTTCAGGATTTGCAGCCTCTGGAACAAAATGAGCAGCTGGTACTTCAACCATGGTTATAGACCTGGCATAGCCGCCTATGCCAGCCTGCGTCAAACCCACCTTCCCTTCTGTTTGCTTAAAAAATAGGAAAATGTTAATATCTAAAGGTGATGATAATATTTTGGTGTTCTTTCATGTGGTACCACATTAATGACCCTGTGTAAGCTTTTTCCATTTATTAATATCCTTTTTCCATTTCATCCCGTGGCATGTTAGGTTTGTTACTGCACGTGACCAGATCCTGTACTATCATCACTTCATCCTCTTCCACCAATAACCTTCACTTGTTCTCATGTTGTTTCCATACATTGCCATGTTATAGTGGTATAATCTAAACATTTAGATTATAGAGGGTATATATAGATATGTATCTATATATATTTGTGTTCATTTATGTCTGTGTCAATCATTTCATGTATGTGTATATATGTGTGTATATATGTGTGTGTATATACATGAATGTCTTTACCTGTGAGAAATATTGTACAAGCAGGCATAGATACACAGAGGTGTTAGGCACACCGCCCACAATTGACTGAAAGACAAAGATTTTATAGCAAAGCTATCTAGCATTTCAACACCTTCTTAAAATTCCTAACAGACTTTAGGATAATAAACCCCATTTGGTTGCATTTTCCCATGGTTGCCATGAGCTGTGTTGCATTTGCGGACGGTGAAAATTTTCATGAGTTGAAAAGGTTCCCACAGAAGTAATTGCTACATATCAGAAAGGCTATTCTGACCTCTAACTTTAATCAATTTCCCCTCTGTACTGGCAATAACTCCTCAAAAATTGGAGATGTGGCGTTTGTACTGCAGGTTGGATTATGAGACATGTGCTTTGCCTCTCTGCAGAAAGTGAGCAGAAAACAGACAGGCATCCCATCCACTGCCTTGCTCTCCTTGAACTTTCTGCTAGGAATCAGTTTTGACCTGAGATGAATAGGCATAGCACAAAGCCAGGGCTGTCCAGATAAAGAGGAAGACCAGAAACACACCGCTGTCTTGGAACAGTGCTCTGCCCTGCGGAGACCACTCATTTGCTGCTTCTCTTGGTACTGTTGTTCCTTTTCAGTTCCAAAGTCCCAGTTTCCAGAAGAGAAGCTGCTGTGTCTGAACATATGTCACAATCATTTCCATTTGACAAACTACTTTTTCCATAGAATATCACATGAAATGCACATGGCAGGATCCCCAAATTCTCTGCTTCTGTCATGGCAGAAAAGAACAAAATTCAGAAGTGAGCTTCATCCCTGCCCTACTTTGCAGACAGAAGACCAGCTTGTACAATGGACTCAGTTTGGGTTGAGAGAGATCCACTGAAACTGTGCATCAAATGTGGGGATTTTTGTGCTTCTAGCTGTTTGTGTTTTCAGAACCTCCATCTCTTCTGAAAAACAAAGAGCTGACCTTTGTGCATCACCTCTGTAAAGCACTCATGGTTGAATGCTGGTGTCATTCAAGTTGCTCAGTGCCTGTCCTGGCTGATCAGGTTCCCCTCTCTTCCTCCCTGAGAGTTTAATTTTCTGTCACCACAGACGTAGTGTTCTTGCAGGAACTGTACACAAGGTGACAGCCAAGCAATGGATGTCAGTGTGAACAAAAGCTTACACATCTTTCAGGACATCTGAAGAGAAAGGTGCTAGGGCTAGAGAGTTTAGGAAGTTCAGGTAAGTGTACTTTGGTGGGAGTAAAACACCCTCAGATGATTGATATTTCCCCCTCTCTCTGCATCTCAGTATGGTCTCTTGGAGAAGGAGCCCCAGAAGAGTCAGAAAAACGCGATGACTCCCAAAGATCCACTTTATTCATCGAGAAACCTCAGAGTGGGACAGTGAGTGTTGGTAAGTGCTTAGGAACAGAATCAAAAGCCCCTCCAAGAGATGGAGGCTGAGCTGGGAATGGTATGTGCAGACCCTGTGGCACTCAGGTTCTGCCCCCAGCTGCAAGTACTGCCTCTGGTTTCAGCTGGATGTGAACTCCACTCTGAAGGCAAAAGGACTGTGTGGAGAGAAGCAAACCCCAATTGTTTAATTCAAGACAAGCTCAAAATTTAATAATTTACTGAGCATAATGGTAAGAGGTTTAGTTTCTGGAGAAGAAAGATGGTTACTGTGACACTGTTTGCTGTACTGTTATTGATATGTCAGGAAGATCTTACGCAGGGTAGCAGCAATGATAAGAAGTTCAGTACAGGGTACTTAATATGCCTATTATCTCCTTGGATACACAGAGATGTGGTCAGATGTCAGGATTAATTTTATTCATTATTATTATTTTTCTCAATTTCTGAGTAGAAAGGAGGATTTGGGGAAAAATTATTTGGAAAAAAAATATAAGGAGTAGTTGTATTTTCCTCTAGATGAATGTTAGGATCAAAACTCAGCAGGGGCTGTGCAGTGGTCTTCTGAAAAATAAGAACTTTTCCTATTCCCAGTTGATTATTTAGAGATGACTCTTTCCTCTCACTTCTCAGCTTAAAGAGTTGATAGAAGTGCATGAAGAGCTCTGGGCTTTCTTTTCCAGACTGGAGTTTATCCATGTCTTGCAGACCTGGAACACCTGTGCTTCTTTTGAGCAAGCAAAGTCAAATATTAGGAACAATTCACCCATGAGAACATGGAGTTTTGTCCCAAATTTATCCTACTTCTCAGTGCCTCAAGCTCTACACTGACACACAGATAGAAAGCTCCCAGACCCAAAATCATTGACCTCTGCACCACTGCAGTACTTTTATAGTCTGTGTGACTCCATCGGACTCTTAATGTTGTGGTAGAACACAAGGAGACTGAACGGAGCAGAAGCGAGAGAAACTTGTACAGATGTAACTGACCAACCACCTCAACAGCTGCATCATTCTTTTCTCTTTTTAAAAGGTGGGAATATTACATTTATAGCCAAAGTAGAAGCCAAAGACCTTCTCCGGAAGCCAAATGTTAAGTGGTTTAAAGGAAAATGGATGGACCTGGCCAGTAAAGCGGGGAAGCACCTGCAGCTGAAGGAGTCCTTCGAGCGTCACACTAAGGTGTGTCTTTACTTTCCCTTCTTATGGGGGCAAAGCTCCAAAGAGAGCTTAAAGATCAGTTTAAGACAACAGGTAGAAGCTCAAGAGCAGTGGAGTCTAACCCTGGCTTCCCCACACAGATTTCAGTGGTGATCTCTGACCCTCTGCAGAAGCAGACTTTTCTGCTCTCCCAGCACAGGACAAGTAATGGTGGGAAAATCAAAATTTTCCGATGCCATTTCTGGGTGCCAGTTTCTTTTCAGAGCCTGTTATTTGAGTTATTCTTTGTTTCTGGTGCATGTCTGAAAGACTCACATTTTAACTTCTGCTTTGTGCAAATGCATCCTCCACATTAATGAACAACTATGCTTGATTTTTAGATTCACACATTTGAGATGCAGATCATCAAAGCTAAGGAAAACTATGCAGGGAACTATCGCTGTGAAGTATCTTATAAAGACAAATTTGATAGCTGCTCTTTTGACCTTGAAGTCACTGGTAAGGTTCCACTTGTGTCTGTAAAGATTTATAAGGATTTCTTTCTCTTTTTTTCTTTCTTTCTTTTTTTTTTAATTTTAATTTTAAATGACACTTCATTTTGTTCAGACTCTTGAAATGAAGTAATGCTTAAAGTGAACATTTTAGCATAGAAGTCAGAAAACTTTCTTGTGTCTGCAATTTATTGTCTAAATGAACACTGGGATAGACACCATGTAAGACATTTATCCAAAAAATTAGAAAAGTTGGCAGGTAAAACTAGTATTGAATTCAAATCAGGCTCTGGCACACAAGACCCCGGGGCTGTGTGTGTTTGTGCTCAGAGGTCAGCAGGGTGGGGGCCAGCCTGGCTGCATCCATTCACTGGCTGTGGGTCAGAACCATTTAATCTGGTTCAGGCTGTCCCAAAGGGGTAATTCACACGAAGGGGATTCCTCCTTGCCCTGAGAATCAGTGTGAGTCTGTAGCTGCAGAGGAGACTGTCTCTGTCTCTTCCCTCTGATGCTGAGCGTACTGAGAGAGCATCAGATGCCAGCAGGGGAGAAAGCATAGGAAGTGAGAAGACAAAAAGGCCAGAGCCTGTGAATAAGGCAGGAGGGGGAATGGAGAGAAACATCAGAGAAACAGATCTCCTACGCAGAACTGCAGAAAGTACTTTAGAGAAATTGTACATTTAGCACTGAGCATCTTTGCAGATATCAGAACTTAATGCCAAAGGGGAAGCATAAACGCTGGTCACGTAGCAGGAAACTGACAAATTTCATATTCAAAATTACACTGATTACATAAATTATGTGAGCTTCAAATTATGTTTTTAATTCCTGTATTACTGTTATTTCATAGAATCTTCCCAAGCTGCTCCATCCATTGACATCAGATCTGCTTTCAAAAGAAGGTAACTTCAGTGATCCTATCCAGCTCCTCAGTAATGGATACTGGTAGCATGCACAGAACTTGTGTCAGACAATTGTATCAAGTACTTTATAAAACTGTTTTTGTAAATATAGATTAAAGTGGAATTTCAGGTAATTGGTCGTGGGTAGAATGAAATAGTTACAGCACATAGATAGTACATATTAAATGTATATTAAATACCCCTACTGTGAAGTTATAAGTGTCATTAATTTAAGGGAAGATTGAATATTTAAGGCAATTAAATATATGTTTCTTTGGAGGTTTTTAAAAATGTATTTTCATTCACTAAAATATTCTACTGCATGTTTCCTGAAAGCTGTCAGCCACAATATGAAAGTTCTGGGTCCCAATCCTGCACTGATTAGAAGCAGAGAGGAAATTCACATTGATTTCAAGAAGACAGAATCTGTCTTTGTTATCTTACAGTAAATAGTAAACACCATCAGTAAGGAAAAACAACAAATAGTGTATTACAGAGAATGTAAGATAAAGCATTGTGTCTTAAGGTTTGCTATCTTTCTGATAAAGCAGCAAATCTAATCAGTATAGGTGTTATCTTTTTGTGATTAAATATATAAAAAATATATAGAATGAAAATGTTTTACAAACAGATAATGAATGCAGTTTGTTAATCTAGAAGTAAAGCTGTGATTCAGAGCCAACTGCTTTTATTTAGAGGGTTTTAATTTAAAGAGAAAATCAAAAGACATTACATTCAAGGTGCATTTCCTTCTTTAGCACATTTTAAAAAATAAAATAACTACTCTGCCCAAGCAGATGAAGATATCTCAGTATTTTCTGGTTTTCTAAGTACTATCTTGGATGTAAAATATCGATTAAACATTGGCATCATTTCAGTTAAGATGTGCACTATTTTGCCCTTTTTACAAATATTTATGGGCTTTCTTTTGTCTGTATGTGCTCTATGATAAGGTAATTCTCCTAAAGATCACATTATAGAAAGAAATGCACCTTCATAGGACTGTGATTTTATCTGTAGAAATGGACAATGTACTCTTTTATTTTTCTTTATAACTATTTTCTCCCTTCATTTAGAGAAAGGTTAAATCCTTAAGGTTAAGTACTTTTCAATCAGTATTTGACAGAGCTATGCATTGTTAAAAGCACCACCCAGCAATGCAAATCTTTGTTTTGTATTCGTAGCAAGAGATCAGCACAAGCCCTTTGTTTTTATACACATCCACTACGGAAATGAAAAACAAAGCTGGCTGTGTTGAGTAGCTCACATTCGTTTGTGTTACTGAAATCTAACACAAACCTTGGCAAATTTATGTACGCAGTTACAAAATTTGCCATCAGAGTATAAGAAGATGCAATACAAACCTTTGTGTTATTTTTCACAAGTGCCTACAGAAACATAACCTGTGTGAAAAAGCATACAAGTTTGTGTTGATTTTATACAATTATTTGTGTGTCTGGACAGTGTTGAGTGTATGAGAAGTGTAGAGAGTTTGCAAGGTGTGTTGTCCAAGTCTTCCTGTATTAAACAAAGATTTGATCTTTTTCTGTCAATAACAGCGGTGAAGGACAAGAGGATGCAGGAGAGCTTGACTTTAGTGGTCTCCTGAAACGTAGGTGAGAACCAAGTGATGCAGTGAGCAGGTGTGGATTGCAAACCATTAGGTTCGCACACAGAAGCAGTCAGGTGTAGCATTAATAACTTCTTAAGAATTTTCTGACCTTTCCATTTTTTTTAATGTTTCTAACTATTATTATTCTCACAGTATAATATGCAAATGTTCGGTTAATTTTTACCTCTAAGTGTGCAGTAAAGAAAACTCAGATTTGAGTGTGTTGGGAAAAAAAGTGAGCCCCAGCCTAAAGAGGCCAATAACATTCAGTTCACTTGCTATTTCTTTTGTGTTTGCATGGAAGGCAGAGGGGGAAAATTTCCTACACAGGGATGAGCAGTTCAGAAAATTGAGTCTGGTGCAAAAGTAAAAAAACATCCTGATATGGAAAAATCATATATCATGTTTTTGAGTCATAGATACTGGAAAAATTCTTTGTAGCTTTTTTTTTTTAATATGTGCACACAAATGCTCAATCATGTTTTATTTGACTCAAATGTTTTGACGGAGAAAAACTCCAGGCGCATGTTTCGCTGCTTTGCCTTGAAAATCTGGTGTTATGACAGTTATGTGTGTAGTTATTTCAGATCTTAAACCCAGTTTAGTCTTTTACCAGATTAAGACAAGACAGTTAATTCATCATCTTTTAAAATCAAGCCAAGAAATTCTATATGCCATGGAAATCAATGGCAACTGATCACAGAGAACTGGAAAAGGAGCTACATCCTTTATCTCATCTACCACTTACTCTGAAAGAGGAAAATCTGCTGTATTAATTACTTTAAAAGGTCACTATGGGCTCATTGGCTATTAGGGTGAGGACAGCATTTAAGCAACTAAAGCACACAGGAAAAGCTGAAGCTAAAAGTAGACAAAGAATTACCTGAACCGATTCCAATCCACCAGGTCTTTGGTTTTTCAATCTTCTCATCCCTAACTAGGATCTGCAGTTTGTGTTTTCATCCTGCTAATACACAGTTCTCATGACTGCCTGCCTGGTGTTTCATTAGCAACACGAGAGTTGCATGTGAGAGGTCTTGGTGTTCTTGTGGAAAGATAAATGTGGTTTAAGAGACATTATCACTTTACTAACAATTAACTCTTAAAATTTGTAAGATAAATACTGTACAGCCATACAAACATAGTATACCTATTGTGTGCTTAATGGATAAAGCAAATATTTAGTTTTTAGACACCATTATTTGACTTTGGTCAAATTGGTTCACCTTGCTTCAGGCCTTGAAATGCAACCTCATATTTCTGAGCTTAATTGAATAAAATTGTTAATTAAGCCACAGTGTGGATATTAATATCCGTGTGTGTGGATATTAACATCCATTATTATGAAGACAAATCCATGGTTTCATTTCAATTTTTACAACAGGCAATGTTGGAGGTGCATTCTTTCTCCTTTTTTTTATGGTTGTATGACCAAGGAAAGACCTCGAACTTTTCACTTTTGGTTCATACTACTTGAAACATGTTTTTTTTAAAAAAAAAAAAAGCCCTAAATGCATAGAATCAATATACTGTCTATTTTCTAATTTTCTGCTGGTTGGCAGGCAGGCATATCAAGTCTTATCTCAGTAAGGCACTCCACGACTGGATATGCTTTGTCAATGCAATGGATCAGTAGCAGCACAAAATTCCAAGAGGCTCAAGATCTAAAAACCACTCAAATATTTAGGTCCTTGGTTTCTTTGGGTTTTTTTTAAAAACTACATCTTGCAACAAAATGCACATTTTTAGGGAAAAGATCCGAAAGTGATTTCATGGTGAGGTCAGTCTGCTTAGGAAATACCATTCTCTGTTTGGCCTCTGCTTGGCCTCTGGCCTCTGTTCAAACTGCTGAGGTCTCAGAATAAAGCTGGCTTGCTCTAAGCATCAAAATTTGTTCTCCAGTTATGCAAGAGAAAACAAGCCTGAAATTGATTCTTTCCGTCTGGTTGAAAATCGGGATCCTCATTCTCAACCGCTGCCTGAATTAAAGGGGAGCTTTCTTTCGATGCCCACAGAGTGCACATCTCCTTGACATGGGCAGACACTGCCTGGTGAGCAGCCAGTCCTGGGAGAGGACAGTGCTGCTCCAGGGGGAATCTCAGCTTTTACAAGTGTTTGCAAGCTGATCTCAACCTGCCTCCAAGCAGAAGGAATCTCACTGAAATGGCAGCATTCACTGTACAGCCACCCTCCGGAAAGCATGAGCACGGATAAAAGGAACAAAGTATAGAATTACATACCTGAGATTGTCTAACTTGCATCATTGTCTCAGAATTATTGTATTCAAAAGACTACTCAGGGAGAACCTCTCTTCCTTTTTAAAATAACAGACATACTATGAAAATTAATAAACCTCATGGACTAAACAGCAAGGTGTTTCCATGGTTCCTCATCCAACTGTGCAGAGATTCTCAGGGATCTTTAGTGCTATTTCTGTATATGTCAAAGAAAATCCTCTGTTAGACTCCATAAAGCTCAGCTCTAACAGTGTCTTGCTGCTAAGTTTGGTATTTTTTTTATTTCTCAAAAGTTTATTTTCTCGCTCTGCTCTCAAAAGTATTGATTTTTGTTAGACAAGCTAGATCAAATTGGAATGATCCTAGTCTGATCTGAATGATTTACAGGAAGAAAAATCTAGATTTCTTCTTCAACTCCAGTATTGTTCTAGCAGTTCACTTTTTTGAGCTGAATCGTGCATCTGAAAAATTATCATTTTGTTTAGGATGCTTCCATTGTTCTATCATTTAACAGCTGCCATTGTGAAAATAATTATACTTCTCTTTATTGGTTGTCTTATCCTGGAGTTGCAGATAGTAAATACGGTATTGAGACTTCTGTGTAAAGGTGATTCCTCACCCAGGCCTCTGAAAACATTTCCTGCTCTTAAGACTGAGATACACATGGAAGCGAACAGATCCATCCTTCAAGTCCAAGCTGGTGTGGAAATCTCCAGTTCCTATCGATATGACAACTTTAAGTAATGCTGAGAAGCACTGGTGTAACTATAAACAGACACAGATTCTCTGTATTTCAATGTCCTGTCGTTGGTCACCCCCAGTAGCGGTTACAGGGACTCAGGGTTTGAAAACATTTTTATTTTATTTTGAAATGTACAGATTAGACTCAGTCGTGCCATCATAAATTGTAATTGATTCCACTCAAGTTACAGGAGATAAAACTGATTTAAGTGGGATTAGCCTGTATGCTATTACATTTTCAAACTGTTTTTTTTTTCTTAAGCAATGAAGCAATAAAAAGTTCTCATAGCTGATTGTATCAGAAAAGGCCAAATTAAAACTTGCATACAAATTCTGCCTTGAACAAGTGTGAAATAAGGTGTGAATGTCATTCTGAGCTATTCCACTCATACTGAGAGAAATAAAAAAAAAAATATGATGGCAGCCTTCAAATTTTGGTCAAAACATTTCTAGCCTTACCACAGATTCAGCTTCACCTCTTTTTTATGGCGTGATAAAGCCTCACTAACTCTTCTCCCATAATTTTATTTTGCTAATGTCAGGGAGGTTAAACAACAAGAGGAAGAGCCTGAGGTGGACGTGTGGGAACTCCTGAAGAACGCGAATCCCAGCGAGTACGAGAAGATTGCTTTCCAGTATGGCATCACCGACCTGAGAGGGATGTTAAAGCGGCTGAAGCGCATGCGCAGGGAAGTGAAGAAGAGTGCAGGTATGGATGTGGCAGAATATTCCTCTGCCCATCAGTCACATGCAGCTGTTCACTTCAAAAACCCAAATGTGCTTCACTTTCACACAAGGGAACTTTCACATGACAACTCATTCCTGCAAGGAGTTAATCAGAAGGCAGCTTTGGTACACGGTGGAAGTGTAAACACCTTATCCAACTCAGCGCTTACCTAAAGCATCCCTGCCTTTCAGACAAACACTGGTACCCTCTGGAACAGTGACCCCCAGGTGTGTGGAAAGGTGTTACCTGATCAAACAGTACAGAAATTAGACCTTATGTTACCATCAATATATTCTGCTCTAAATAGAGGTCACTCCAAACACATGCAGTGTTTGCTCTTCATAATTCTGTTTTGCACTTAATCTCCATTGCCCAGAAATCCCAGCTGTACTACAGACCCTCCACCATGCACTGGGTGAGGACATTCAGGCCTGTCTTTCCCCATCTACCCTGCTGAATAGTATGAGAGGTGTAATTACATACAAAAATATAAATATGTGCTTCTGTGTATAAATATATGTGTCTGTGTATATAAAATATACGTATATGCCACAGAATATGTTTGCACACACATATAAATACTATACACTGTCCATTATACAGTTGTGGCATCTGCTTGTTCCTGGACAGCATTTCAGAACTGGATGCAATATATACATTTGCTGTGTCACTGGTTTCCTGGAGGAGTCCCTTTTATGTAGGTGAAGTCCTCCACAAATCCAGCTGTAATCCAGCTGCCTGATATACCCTCTCTCCTTGCTCATTACCTCATATCATGACATGTATTATGTTACTACATGTTAATTTTTATATCTTTATTTCAATTGATGCATCTGCACAGTCTTATTTGGAATACAGCCACACTGCAAAGTCTTGAAGAGGTACCAGCTTGAACTTGGTCAGGATAACCAGACCTGCATAGCTTTGTGCTTATTCCAATGTTTCTAGATGATTCCACACAGACTAGTGTGAGAATATCTTGTGATGCATAACTTTGTGAGCATGTATTCTGACAGCTTTGATGAGATTTATGCAATGTCATTTCAGCGTTCATATTCTTGTTTTCTGACCCCATGTTAAAATAACATTTGACTTCCACAACAGCTTTTGCCAAAGGCCTTGATCCTGCATACCAGGTGGACAAAGGAGGTAAAGTAAGATTCATGGTGGAGCTAGCAGATCCAACAGTGGAACTCAAGTGGTATAAAAATGGCCAAGAAATACGACCAAGTGCAAAGTAAGTGATCTTAGCATATGTGAGCAATGAAATGGGTACACACATACTCTCTTGACAAGTGTGTTGCATAGATCTCTCTCTTTGGTCAGGTTGCACCAATTTTATTTCTGAATATCATTAGATGTGAAGAGTATGCAAATGATGGTATACTGCTCAGGACACAGAAAAGTCCACTGTAGGCTAAACGTAACATAGATTGTCTCCTTTGTCTCAAGACAAAAGTATTAGAGATCCTCAAAAAAAGGTGGCATGATTTCCTACTCAGTAGTTTTTAAAAAATCAGGAAGCACTGCGAGTAAATAAATCACTTGTCCTTGGTCCTGTGTCTGGAGGTGGACACCATCTTTCTACAGTAATTGTGTGCTAAGAGCAGAGATGTTTGACATCACACACTTACCCAGCTGGCTCATAAACCACCCGAGAAAAGGGGTGTGAGGTTTTGTCTCATCTTCCATTACTCAGTTAACTTTAACACACTGAAGTCAACAACCTGCACCATCAGTCATGGGCAACAGACCTAATGCACACAAGCTTCTTCACCTGTACCACCTGCATATTGGTTTCTTCTCTGGCTTTTCCTAGAAGTGGTCTTTCAGGTGCTGTACATGTAGAGCAATGCCTGGAAGTTGAGTCCAGTCCTTTTTGTGGGAACAACCAGCTCTTACAACCCGGTGCAGAAAACCCCATTCCACAGTCAGACGCAGCTGGGAAGGATGTACATAAAAATGTAATGCTCCTCAAATGATTCCCAGAAGTACAAAATCCTAGCTCTTTTTTTCCTCTGACCCAGTGAAAAAAAAATAGCAATTAACAAAAGCCCTCTTACAAAAATGAGGCAGATTTCCTTCATTCTGCTGCTGCAGAAATCAGTGAAGGATTTTGGTTAATATTCATGATTGACAAAAAACTTGATAACAGAGTACCTTTTCTTTAGCCCCTATATCTGGCATGAGCAGTTCGGAGCTGTTTTGCAGGCAGCTCTATGGATTCCTCTCCAGCAGGAGGGGCTGGATTAGGTGCTCCAGTGCATTTCTACCAGGCTGCTGAAGCAGCTGTCAGATGCTGATGAGCTTTGGTCATTACAAACCTGGAGCAGATCTAAACTGGTGACATAAAGGTGAAAGGCTCCATATCCCATTACCAAAACCCCATATCCCATTACTGATATCTTGTGCCATCTGGCCTACCAATAATATTAACTTCTTAACTTTGGCTATTATTATACTTCACAAAAATGTTGGAATGAGTGATGGTGTCCTCTTACTGGTTATTTTCAGCTTTACTCATCTAGAGTTTCAGACTCCATTTTATTTGCCATCATTCCACTCCAGCTTCTTTTTTTTTTTTTTTTATTTATTTTTTTCATATCAACCAGCCCTGAGATCTTGGAACAAGCCAGAAGCAGCTTATTGTCACTCTACACTACAGCTCTTTTTGCTAGAAGTCTGGCAGATCTGTTGAAACTTGGAAATTGCTTCCAAGGACAATTTTTCCAGTACTGTGTAAACCCCAGAATTTTTGCCTCTAAATATCCCTAAAGCACTTTCTACATAAAACAAAAGGGGTCCAGAAGTTTTGCTAATGTGTCTTTGCTGTTCAAACAGATACATTTTTGAGCACAAAGGTAACCAGCGAATTTTATTCATCAATAACTGTACGATGACAGACGATGCTCGCTATTATGTAACAGCTGGTGATGAGAAATGCTCCACAGAACTGTTTGTGAGAGGTAACTGTGTCAGCTTGATGCTGTTTCACCTGCCCTAAATTGATGTGACTTCTTTGGCTGCAACAGAAATTAACAGGGAGGACCTGGTTCAGAATGTTTTTGAATTTGTATTAGCAGCTGTTAGGATCACTCGGTATTGCTGTGATCCCTGGCCATTTTTTTCCCTCATCCTGTATTTAGCAGCTTAGTGAAAACCCTGAAATGGGAATACAGTTAATTGGATACTGTGCATTGGGATCTATTGGGGCTGTGGTGCCCTTCATAATTTTAAGCCTTTTTGGAGACTTTTGTGTCATAGCACTGGCCTCCCCTAGCACCACCCTTGGTACCCGAGGACTCTGATACTGTCCAAGTGCCCTCCGATCAGGCTTTCTAGAAGTCAGTTTTCATTCCATTTGCACTGATTTGAGGGAAGACTCTATCAAGAGTTATGGATGGGTGACCATATCTTCACTCTGTTTGCTCCCATGGTGTTGATTACCCCCACATGCACAACAAACCAAACAGAAAAGCAAAGCCTATAGTGAGAGAAAAAAAATCAGCAAATATTTGAAAAATACATTTAGAATAGTGGAGCCCATTGCCCCTAAAAAGCACAGAGTAACTGTTGTACAGTCTTTTGCTATTAAATAAACTTCAGTTATGACATCAGGAATGGATTAAACAAATAAGGTCACCACAATATGCCACCAGGTCATCTTATAATATGGGTATATATCTCATAATGGGCTTTAGGACCTGATGAAAACACAGCTTTATAAGAGGGATTTGTGGGAAGAAAGAGGGGAATGTCAGCTTCTCATGTCAAGCTGCCTGGACAAAAATTTCAATAAAATGGGACGCCAAGAAGGTATTAATATGAAGAAATGTTATTTTTCTTTTATTGAGCAAATTTCCTATTAGCATCCTAATGAGCAACTACTTTTCTGATTTAAGGCAGAAAAGGTTGCACTGATACTCATATTAGAATTTTAAAGTAATATTGCCTTCTACAGCATGATTTAGAAAATCTCTTCCACTTAGTTTTCCCACTGAGATTGTAAACCTGTAATTTTTTCTTCCCAAAGATCCTCCAATTTTGGTGACCAAAGGCCTGGAGGATACCAGCACCTATGTTGGTGAACGAGTAGAACTGAGCTGTGAAGTGTCTGAGGATGATGCAAACGTGAAATGGTAAGCCACACTTCGAACAACTTCCTCTAGGACAAAACCCAGAAGCTTTTAATCGTGGGCAAAAACGTGGGCAGCTTTTCCTACACCAGTAAACCTGAAAATTGTTAAGAAAATATCAAGAAAACTCTATTCAAAAGTGTAGCAACAGCAAAAATACCCTCATAGATTCATGGATTAGTCTGTTTGATCTTTCCAGTGCCTTACAGTCTTGTAAAGTCTTCTCTGGGAGTTTCAGTCTATGGAAGTCTTATTTGCACAGGACTTCCTTTGGAAAAATAAAAATTCTTTGTTTTCCATTAGGTTTAGAAATGGCGTAGAACTTACCAATGATCCTAAATCTCGATATAAAATTAAGGTTGAGGGTAAAAAACACACTTTGATCATAGAGGAAGCTGCCAAAAATGACACTGCAACTTACTCAGTGATGACAACTGGAGGGCAATCAGAAGCCAAGCTTTCAGTTGACTGTGAGTATCATCCACCTTGCTCTCAAATTCATATGTGTGCTGACATACAGAAATAAACAATTTTCTTGCCTTTCCTGGGGGTTTAAAAGGAGACTTAATTTCCACACCAATCTTTTTGCTGTGAATCTCCAGAATAGTGACTTCCCTTCAGACACTGTTTCTAGTAGCAGGCCATGAACTAATTCTGCTTGTTAACTTCCTGTCACTCCATTAAGATGGAAAACAAAACAATCCATCCAAAGATACAGTAGGTCAACAAAGTCAGTTTTCAAGGGAAGTAAGGGAAGTACCTGCTTTTCTTCAATCCTTTCAGGTTTTCACAGGAAAGCCAAACCCAGGTACAAGCGCATGGCTGTGTAGCCCCCTCAGCTTTGTGCAGTATCTCTTTAAAATCCTTGTGTTTTTAAACAGAATGTATCTGATCCATCCCCTGAAGTTATCTTGCGTTCTGCATAAATGTACATTTTTATTTGTAGTACTCATTCTGCTCTTGACTATTTTGTACAAATTGGCACCCTGACCAATTCATGCTCTTTCATTATCAAGTTGGAAATTATCACCTATGGCTACTGAGCTCCATCATCTTTCTTTAATGTATCTACTTCTGTTTCCCTAAGTGAGACCACTGAAGATATCACTTGCACTAGAAGACCAGACTGTGAGGCTTGGACAGGAAATCCACTTGAAGTGTGAGATATCTGAGAATGTGGAAGGGAAATGGTACAAAAATGGGCAGCTGATTGAAGCTAGTGATCGTGTAAAGCTTTATCACAAAGGAAGGTAAGTCTGTTGTGTACTGACTTGGCTTTGGATGGAATGACAATGTGGAGATGTGCCAGTATGTGGGCTACTTCACTAAAAATTATCTGCTAATCAAGCCTAACCTCTGTCCCTCAAGACATACTTATCTTTGCCATTTTAAAAGCCATGTCTCCTTGCTCCCTTTAATCTTGTGTATTTTGGCTGTGGAGGACAATAATTAAATCCTCAATCCACCTAAGTTCAAGCTATTGATTTTTCTTGACATTGCTGTTGCTCTTAGTATGGGATATTAAGCAGAAAAAGAAAACTATTGTCAGACACTATTAAAAGTATACAGCTTTTAAATGCCTCTTTTTCTCATAGATCTTGTTCGTATCAACTCACAAAGATGATCCAGCAAAATTTAGAATACTCCCACAATGGGATCAACTACAGATTTTTTCTTGAACAACAAAATTGCAATTGAATGGCAGCAGCATAGAATCCCTGTGTCAAAGAGATTACACTCCTGTATTTCCCTTGTTCTGTGTTCAAACTAACAATATTAGAATTGGTTACATTATTTGGTGGTTGTCTCAATAATATTTTGTACAAAGCACACAGTATTTAATTGTCTAAAATATCACTAAGCAACAAGTAAAGGATTTTTAGTCACTAATTTTACATACTTGCACAGATCTCCTAAAATTTTCACAGATTTTTCCTTATAGCTTCAAGCAGTCTTCAAAAATAATTTACATAGATTTCTTTTTCAATCCTTTTACAGAATCCACAGATTTGTTATACCAGTTTCTGCTGTCGATGATGAGGGTGAATACATGTTTGTGCCAGATGCCTACAACATTAATATTCCATGCAAAGTACATATTGTGGGTAAGTATACTGCACAGTGACTTGTATAAAACATCTTTCTGTGACCTTTGGAAACTAAAAGCAGTGTGAAATACTCCTGATTACAAGCACTTTGTATCCTCTGAGCAGGCATCCACCAGAGAAAGCAGACCTGCAGCTTTGGCAAAGTGCAATTGAGCTGCTCAGAGTCCTTTGCATGTGCTCAGGATCTGCTCGTAGTTTATGTGCTGGGGGGAGCTCCTGGGGGTGGATTCTTGAGGCTGAGTTCCTAAACCACTATTCAGAGTTTGTGTAAAACACCTGCTGCTATCCACTTCTCAGATACCCACTGCTATCTTTGAAGAACTGGCTTGCTAAGGTTGCAAAGTGTGTTTTAGTTTGATAAAAGAGTAGTAGAGTAAGTACATATTTACCTATTCACAAAAAACATTAAAGACTATGTAGAGGGAAAATTGTTCTGCCCAGCTTTGATTCATTCAGCAAAACAGAAGGCTTGTTAATGACCCCAGTCTTCAAACAAAAATAAATCAGGGCATTGACTCTTTCTACAGCAATACCTCACTGGCTTCTAACTGCAACCGATAACTTGGAAAGGAGAGCAATATAAATGACCAAAGTTTTAGAAAATATGATCTTTAATTGAAGCTGAAAGAAGTGGGATATCTGTGTTAGAAAAAGTATTGGTGAGATTTAGGGAGAATGAAATGGGAAGTGGTGCTAGAGGGGAATGATCATTGTTATATTTCTAATAAGTTAAAAAAAGTTGCAAGAAGACATTCATCAGTCATTCTCCCTCCACACAGAGTACAACAAAAGCGATAATTTCATTTTCAGAAAAGGATTGGGGTCAATAAACTTTTAAACTATAGGAACAGTGAAGGCCGAAGCGTGGTTAAAGGTGCCATAAAAAAGCCTGCAATTGAAATTTTCAAGAGCCACTTAGAGGAAATCTCTCTCAGAAGTTACCTGAATATACATAATTCTGCCTCAGGAAAACAGTTGTGGGGTTTTTTAATGTGGTCTTATTATTCCAAAATTTCTATGGTGTCATGATTTCTTTTCCATCAGACAACTATTTTCTTAAGTAGATTTTTCTTCACAAGTTTCCATTGAAACAAAATTCAGTTGCTTAAAAATACCAAGAAAATAAAACAAAGAGCATTTTTCATGTTGCAGACCTGTGGCAGGTCACTGAACTGTCAGAGCAGTAGCTACATGGCAAACCTGGACAACCTCTCTCCTTTTTCAGATCCTCCTAAACTTCACCTGGATGGTCTTGGGGAAAATAACACTGTGACAGTAGTGGCAGGAAACAAACTACGACTTGAGATCCCCATCACTGGTGAACCACCTCCAAAAGTCTTTTGGAGTAGAGGGGACAAGGTACATTGTCATTGTACATGTTTCTTTAGCTTAACAAGGAGCCTTTTCCATTAAAAAGTAATCTTTAGACTTTTGAAGACATTGATTTTAATGGCAGAAAATAAGTGGGAGATGTCCTCTATCTAAAAATGCCCCTTGTTCAAAAAAGAAGGGTAAAATAGACAAATATTATTTAGTATGTTTTGGGTCCTTTTAAGGAAAGGCTGAAATTAATAAGGAAAAAGATATGGGATTGCTATAAAAAACTAGTAGAGGAGAAGAATATACAGGATGCAGAAGTAAACTTGTGAAAATTTACCAAATGCCTACTTCTTCTATGCATTTGATGCCCAGAATGGCTGCCAGGTTTTGGCAGGAAGCCATGATATGGTCTGGTTTTGGAAAATGAATGATAAATTCTAACGGAGTGTCAAATCTCAAACGAAACAATAGGTTGGGAAATTGGGGTCTTGCATCTGGTGCCTTAATGCAAAAATTTTGCTTAGATCAATCCCTGGCTGTGCAAATACCAAAAAAGTCGCTTTTCACATTTAAATTTTCATTGTGCAATGTAGAAGCTGGGACATGTTACTACTACTGCATTCATCAGACTTATCTGGTCAAATCCGTGACTACTATTTTTAAAATATTAATTGTAGTGTCACCACTGTGGTCCTGTCCGAACAGGGAATTATTCTAGGAGAGCTCCCAAACCAAAATATGTGACAGCATTTGAAATCTGTGAGGACAAACTACTGACCCTTACAATCACTCTGACCTTTAAAGTGAATGGCCTAAATGTCAATCTGACTTTTGGAAGAATTCCCTATTCTCTTTCCATCAAATTAATGATATGAGGTGTTGACAAAAGTGTGTTCTTGCTCACAGGACAATCCTAGTGCCTCATCCTTTTTGAAGCAATGGCTCAACTGAGTATTAAAAAGTTATTTTATTTTACTTATTTTAGTTATCTTGTCATTTTTCTCATCATTAGGTGACTAAAGTTCTGAGTTTTAGTGTGGGTTTTCTTACCTTGCTTTAATGTTTTTGTTGAAGTGACCTGTACTATTTTGAATTTCGATTTTTTGAGTGTTTTGATTCTCAAATCCAGAAAATATGACTTTTCCCTCTGCTCACTGTGGTACCTAGATGGTCACAGACAGTGGAAGAATACGGGCAGAAACATACCCAGACAGCAGCTGCCTGGTCATTGATGCAGCTGAGAGGGAAGATTCAGGTCCTTTCAGAATAACTTTAAAGAATGAGGCTGGAGAGGACACAGCTCTAATCAACATTAAAGTGGTTGGTAAGTCGTGTGAAACGGTGCCCATCAGCCATGTCTTTTATCACTGCTGTAGATTCTCAGGAAACTTCCATTTCCTGATTTGTCACCATTGCCAGGCGTGGAACTGAGACGCAAGGGTACTAAGGCTCCGTGTTACTGAAGGAGTAGGAGCTCGGCATGCAATTTAAGTAGGAGTTAATTATCACTGCTTCCAGGGGCCAAACTTCTCTGGTTGCCTCAGGCTGCCCTCTCACTCCTGGTTCTCCCCTGTCCCTGTTGCTGTGGGCTCTGTCTTAGCGCATGCCCTCAAGTGCCTCTCAAGTGTCTTGGCCATGCTGAAGACCTTGGCATCCATCCATTCCTAACCACCAGCCAGGATCCACTAACTTTCTCTCGCTCTCTCTCTCTCTCTCTCTTTTGTTATTAGGAATTCCTGTTGCACCTCAAAAACTGTTCAGATTTGTTTCTTATTTGACATTTTTAATTTCAACCTGTGCAAAAAGAAGAAAGATTTGGGTTTTTTTAATAATATTTATTTTGTTTACAACAGATGTCCCTGATCCTCCTCAGGCACCAAATGTGACCGAGGTGGGTGAAGACTGGTGTATTATGACCTGGGAACCTCCAGCAAATGATGGTGGATCACCCATTTTAGGTACATGATTTACTTTTTTTTTTGTTTGTTTGTTTGTTTTGGTGGTTTTTTTTGGTTTTTGTTTTTTGGTTTTTTTTTGTTGATGACTCTCTAATATAGACAAAAGAAGCAAACCCCAAACAGTGGACACAACAGGATCAGAGTTTAGCCCAGGCTCTGGAGATTTGCACTGGGAGCATCCAGTTGCTAGAATGTTCTACCTACTCTTTGCCTTTATCAGATACCTCTTTTTCTAATGCTTTGAGATTTGCAGTTTTGTATGTTGCCACAGTATCAATCCCCCTATTTGAAAGACAACCTCTTATAAAACAGAACTTTGAACTGTTATTAGCCTGTTTGAATGTTACAAGGAATTTCAGAAGCAATTTACTGAGTAAATTGGAATATCTTTTAATACACAGAACCAAGAAGAAAGTCAGAGGGGCCCAGAGATCAGCAGAACCAGGCCCTTTTCACCCTGAACACAGCAGTTTTCTAAGTAAAGTCCAAAAAAAGCTCATATATGGCCATGAAAGCAAAATAGTGACTATATAATAGCTTGCAATAGGGAAAATTATCCCTAAATCACTCTGAAGCTAGAAGGGGATATTGAGGTTTATCCAGAAAAAAAAAATGTCATTGGGCAGTCAAAAAATAAACCCTTTATTACTGACCTTTATGCCATCACTTATTATAATAAAATCTTTTCTGGTCAAAAGGATATTTCATTGAGAGGAAAAAGAAGCAAAGCTCCAGGTGGATGAGGCTGAATTTTGAACTGTGTAAGGAAACAACTTTTGAGCCAAAGAAGATGATTGAAGGTGTTGCTTATGAGGTCCGTGTGTTCGCTGTCAATGCCATCGGCATGTCCAAGCCAAGTATGCCTTCCAAGTCCTTTGTTCCTTTAGGTAAGTAGCCAAGAGCACAGAGACAGGTATGCATTTAGAAAATATCCATTAATATGTTATTATAGCCATCTAATTATATAATCTTTATATCAGTGTGACAGCTAGAAGGCTTTGTCATTCACACAGTGACAGGCTAATTCAGGGGCCTTTTCATATAAAGGAACAGATTTTCAAACTATTGTGACAACCACCAGTCCCTGTAAAAGAAAGGTGTCTTGTTCTGTAGATAGCAAAGGTTCCCACCTTGCTCAGCAGCACCCCCAGAATGCAGAGGAGGAAGGAGGTGGCTGTTATAGCTCCAGCATCCTCCCTTCTTGCCAGAAAATACCTGCTGTGGTAGAATACACTGCTCCCAACTTCCCTGCTCTACCCTCCCCAGCTGTTTGTCCTTCTCTCTCCTCAGCAGGAGGAATTTCTCTGGGTCAGGTTGTGAGCAGATACGGGATGAGGTAGCTGCTTTCTCCTAGTGTGGTCCTAACAGGGAAAGATGTGTTAGGAATGATTGGAAATCATCCTGGTAGGCAGGATAGCCTGTCACCTGTGACACTAAACTAGAGGAAATCAGACCATAAACATAAACCTTTAATTCTAACACAGTTTTCTGCCTTCTCCCTGCTTGCTTCAGCTGTTACCAGCCCCCCAACTCTGTTGGCAGTGGACAGCGTGACCGACACCTCGGTGACAATGAAGTGGAGGCCACCAGACCAGATTGGGGCAGCAGGGCTGGACGGCTACGTGGTGGAGTACTGCTTTGAAGGAAGTAAGTGAGAACGCCCGGGGTACCTGACTCACAGTGAAAGTGGGTGAGACTTTCTCCATTTTTTCTCTACAGGTATCAGGTGCTCTGGCTGTCAGGCAGAGACTAATCAGGCAGAAAACCTCAAGCAGCAGGGTTTTGTGCAGGCTTCCTTGGGTTTGTATTCCAGATGCCACCCACTGACTGTCGTTCAACATATCTTACACTTGATTTGAAATCCAAATCAAAAGCCATATAATCTGTTGTAGTGTACCAAGTACCGTGCTAATAACCATCCTCTTTTAGATGCTAAATGAGAGTCAGGGCAGTAAAGAGGTCATTGGTGGATGAAGGTGTAGGAAATAATGAATGGCTACAAGTGTGGCCCAAAATATGTTCAGGTTGGCTGGGTTTTAGGGACAGGAGGTCCTCAGTGTGGTAATCCCCATGTTGACTTATTACTACTTCAAGTGCTGGCTGCCAACATTGAGAACAGCCTCTCCAATAGTTCCTGTAGGTGTCATCTAGGCATGCAAAGCCCATGTCTAGATATTTAATTTCTCCAACATTTCACTGCAGTTGTGGGGATCTTTAACTATGTCCATCTGAAGCAAAAATATTTTAGATCTGAAGGAGGAAGATAAAGATGTAAGAGACTGAATAAGCTTTTGAGAGTAAAATAAGAAAGAACAGGGAAATACAATTTATATTTTACAACTAAGAGTCCTTGATGATCAAGGAGCAGAAACTTAGTATTTTCCAGCAGATTTTCTTCTGAACTGGCATCAAATGAAGCCTATTTTCAAAAAGTAAAATCCACCAGCACTTGGGTAAGTATCAAATAGCCTGGAGTGGTATGTGCAATGCCCAGCCTCTGTGGACCAACAGCATCAACTGCAGCAACGCTGTGGATGTGGGTGAAGGGGACACAGTTATCTTCAGCTCCACTGCTGTTGCTCTTAACTGTGCTGTAAATCAAGCGATGGGTCGCACACCTTTTTTCCATGAAGTCATTTATTTCAATGAAAGCTTTTCATGAACGCAGTCCATAGCCTGGAGAGAAAAGGCAGAGGACAGAACCTGTCATTCATGCTGTCACATGTTTCAGATTCAGACAATCCAGGAAAACAGTAGGTCATAAATATGGTCAGGTGCCACGGGATCAGAGTACAGTCAGCTCTCTCTCAGGCGAGTGGGAGAGGGTGTGAAGAAGAACCACTGGCTTCTCTCAGGAGCGCTCAGCATCTTGTAGTATTGAGACGAATATCTTTAAGGAGCAGGACTGCAAGAAGCTCAGAGACCTGGAGAAGAGTACCTGAAGGCAGACACAGCTGGAATGGTAGGAAGGGTTTTCCTTGTATGTTGGGAGGGAGCTGCGGGAACAGCTCAGAACGAGTAAGTGTGCAGTCTTCCATCAAGTCACAGTGTTCTTATATTGTTTCCACTGCACAGGCCAGATGTAGGGGAATGTAAAGGGGACTGTCAATGTGAGTACTTCAGTGTATGCTGTTGTTACGCTTTGTTTAGCATTGGTAGAATGGCAGGGAAAAGTTAAAAGTGCTTGACATTACAGTATGTGATATCCAAATTAGGTGATAAGAGAGGATGAGAAATATAGATACATTAATTCAAACTATGGCTTTGAAAAGGAATCTTCCAAATCTGTCTTTAAAGGGCTGTTAGACAGAAGAACATTGTATACCTGTTGAATGGAACAAATTCTTTACTTTTTTTTCCAGATAGGTTTTAAACACATGAAGATACAACAAAATGGCAGCCAAGTCTGTCATTTTACTGTTACCCACCTCAGTTAAAATACAATGGGTACAATGTATTTTACATAGTTTTGAGTGTTTATGTATATCTATATATGCCTCCTATATATGAATATACATCTATATATACACAATTGACATTATGTATATATGTAATGAAAATGCTTAGGAAGAAGCAAGATAAGTAGAAAATACCAATTTTAAAATGCCAATTTTAAAATACCAATTTTAAAAGTCGTGTTATTGGATTATTCATCTTTTTCTCTCTGTTCAGCTCTTTATTTCCTTTTTTGCAATATCTTAGTGCCTCTTTTTCTCAGCCCTTTCAGTGCCTGTTCTGCCTCAAACTAATTTTTTTGCAATGTTTAATAACTCTTTTTAATTTCAAGATACTTTTCATGACTGTCTCTATTCATTCTGCTGCTTTTTTCTCTTAGTTATCTGTTTGTAAACTCATCTGTCTTTACATTCTCCATTTTTTCCATTTTGTTGTCACTGAAGTAGTTTTAAAGAGGGCTTTTTAGAGTCTTCCTTAACATAGCTATCATTAGGAGAAATCACAAGCTGAAAAGAGGAAGACAAAAAAATGTATATAAAGATAATATAGAAGAATAATGTATCATAAACATTGGTTTGGCTTTGCAAAATTGGTATTTCCCTCTAGTCTGAACCTCATAACTTGATCAACCTGGCGGATTCTTGGACTCCTTAACTATGTACAACTTTTGACAGCTCTCCGTGCATGTTACTGAACTGGAGTCTCATCATAAGTATCCTGATCCAGCATTGCATAGTGTGAATAACACGAATATAGAATATATATACATATATATACAGAGAGAGAGGGAGAAAGAGAACTCCCCAGGCCTACTTTACAACATCCCACTTTGGCCCTCTTGCTGTGGTGATGTGGAGTAGACCGAATCCTGTTGATACTGGAGAAGTCAGTCACTAGTAAAGTGTGCTGCTGACTGGTTCTTGTGTGGCATTTTGAGGGCAGCCTGGGGAGCGTGGCCTGAGTGCTCCCCATGATAATATCCATGATAATATGTTTATCTGCTTGTAGAGGCTGTTGTACCTGCAGATGATCTGCTTTCATAGCTAGTTAATAAGCACATCGCAGAGTTTCTGTTGGCTGAGATCTTTCCCACTGTACTCATCCAGGACCATGCACAGATACTAGAAGAGTATTTTTATTATCCCAAAAATAGCCAGCTCCAGGATTACAGGAAATCCAGGGCAGTGATAACTTTGTCCAGGAAATAAAGCCTTAGGGTTTACATCATATCTGTCATCATCCATGGGTTTGGTCTTCTTTAATCTTCTATCTATGTTACCTTTAGCTAAATGTGTTCTCTTCCTCTGTTTCCTCCAAGCTTTTTTCCAAGACCTCATTCTTTCTGTCTCTCTTACTCAGAATTTATCTCTGAATTTCTTATCTCTTCTATGATGTGTTTTCTTCTCCTTCTACACTTTCTCTCATCATCATTTTGTTTTATTTCTCTCTTCCGAGTGTTCCTTTTGTCTCTTTTTTTTCATATTTCTGGGACTATGCTCAGGCCCAAAAAACTCATACAACTTTACATCCTCCTCTTCTTTCATCCTTTAGCTTTCCTGTGGGCATCACACATTACTGTTCTGTGATCTGGATGCCCTCTTTCCATCTCTTTTCTCCCTGCAGTCTCCCTAAATATGGGTTCTCTAAATCTGTAAAGCCCAGCATCTATCTTTGCATACTTACTAACAGGAATTGCTAACCACTGACAAAATGCTCCATCTGTGTGAAAGTGGGTGTCTCTGATTAATTTTAAAGATGGATTCTCTCAAGGTATATCGACAGATCTGTCTGAGGATTTGGGGGAGCCACCTTTTAACCTGGAAGGTACAGTATTCCACAAAGGATATAAGTCTTCTTTAATGAAAGAAAAACTCTCTTCATGAAAGTAAAGATAAATTCCTGACAGTGAATTCTAAGGGCAACAGTCTACAGAATTTTCTGTAGTACAGGTGTAAGGGGAGGGGGAGGTTCTTGGGAAACAGTCAGTGATTGAAATCCTTTTCTGCTAGAAGCTTGAAGGAAAATTCCTAAAAGCAAGACACTCAGTTATGAAAATGTACCACAGCACTATGCTCTAGGTCTGCAGGGCTCTCCAGTTTGTAGTAGTTCTCTTGTCTTCTGTGCCCATTTTATAGTCCTGTCTTTACACGATGTGGAAAGTATCAATCCTGACTTGCTAGTTCATAAATCTGGCTGCAGTGCCCAGGTGCCACCAGTGTTAGGGCACTCTGTGCTGGGAGGACAGGACGGATAACAAAGTATGGTTTGTAATTGCAGCTATGATGAAAGACTGTATCATTATGATCACTCTATGAATTTCGTGTGACTGCCTGGGGTAGAACTGAAAATCTGAGAATGCTGTAATTATGTGAATAATTCTGACACAGCCTTCCTTTTTTAAAGGCATGAGGAAAGATGGCATTTCATTGCAATGCGTAAATGTTCTGTTTTTCTCTTATTTCTCAGTTATACTTTCAAGGGTACTCAGCAGTGGTTAAAATTAATTGCAAAACCCATTTCTCTCCAAGGAAGCTGTTAAAGCAATGATGAGTGCTTTTGGAAATATATTCTTTGTGCCCCTTGTTTTATTCTAGCTGAATTTAAAAATCTAACCAGTTTTCTCTCTGGTACACTTAAATTACAGACATATTCTAATAGCATTTGTGTCATTATATAAAGATATATAAAATATATGAATATACAAATACGTAATCAGCAGAAACCCCTCAGGGTTTGACACATTCTTCCTATGTATGAAAGTGAATCTATATTTTGTTACAGCATAATTAGAAAAACAAAATAGAATTATTCATTAGAATCTAACAAATCTATTACTGTTCTGTAATTTTCCTCATCCATGCTGTGGATGTATTTATAATTGGTTATTCTTTGGATTTGTCCTCCTCCCCTCGTTTTCCAAAACCAGCTGATGAATGGATCGTGGCTAACCCAGAGCTGACAGACAAAACGAAGTTTACCATCAATGGCCTTCCAACTGGCTCGAAAATCCTTGTGAGAGTAAAAGCTGTGAATGCTGCTGGTGAAAGCGAGCCCAAGTACTACCCACAGCCTATTTTAGTCAAGGAAGTGATAGGTAAGATCCTCCTGCCTACACTTCCCCATAAATACACTGTTTCCATACTGATACCTGCTTTTTTAAGGCTAATACTTACTTGTTATTGGTAACTGATGACATGGCCTTACAAAGCTATTGTGTGGTGGCAAGAAATCATGAAACCATCTTTAAAAAATTTCATAATTTTTTTTAATTTGGTTCATTTCTGAGCCTTTATTTCTCAGGTTTTCAGAGCTTTTTTTTTCCACAGAACTTGAACTTGATGGTGCTTTTTTTAAGTTGCACTAAGCTTCCCACCTATTCCTACCACCCCAGCATTTGGTGGTATAAAAGCTGATGGTATCTTGAATGTAATGCTGGGAGACCAAGAAATTTAAGACACCTCACTCATTAGTCACTTCTGGGAATTGTAGACCACATTCTCTTCTTTTTATATTGATGCACAACAGTGCTGCCTGAGTTAGAAGAGAAAATAAGTGCTTAACACAAGCTTTTGTTTTGTTCAGAACCTCCAAAGATTCGTCTACCAAGACACTTAAAACAAACCTATACTCGAAGAGTTGGAGAAACTGTGAATCTTGTTATTCCTTTCCAGGTAAGAACCAAAAACACTGACAGAAAAATTCTTTGCTTTTTTCTTCCTTTTTTTCCCCCCCCTTTTTTTTTTTTCTTTTCTTTTTTTCCTTCCCCCCCCNNNNCCCCCCCCCCCCCCTTTTTTTTTTTATACTGCTGATTTTTAACTCATTCCTCTTTAACTTTGGCCAGTGAGCTAACTTAAGCAGTAGTGGAAGCAGTCTGAAGTACAGATGTGCTTGAAAGTTTTCAGTGTGACATGTCAAACGAACGATGTTCAGCCAAGTAATGAATCGGGTAACTCAGACAGACTGATTGGTCATCTCTCATCCAAAGGAAACTTACAAATCTTCACAGGAGACATTTCATGTGAGACAATTGCTAGCACAATGCAAAGGGGTTGCACTGGAAGCAGTTAAATATGGTTATCAAGAGTGGAACAGTAGCATTTAATAATTTCCTTGTCATGAGAGAGGAAAAGTGAGGGGAAGAGTGGGCAGAGTGCAACTGTTAAATCCTTGAGATCACAACTGTAATATGACTATTTCTAAATACACAGCATGTCTTCCCACAGCATTGTGTTAACCTTCATTCCCATATCTTTGAAACAGCAATGCCCTCTCTCCTTGCAGGGTGCTTCTTCTGAATACAAGAATCATTTCGATGAAGAATTCATTTCTATGTCATGTCTGCACATATAAAAATACTGGGTGGGCATAAGTCAGCTTCACAGAGGCTGTTAAAAGCCTCATAGAAGTTTGATCAGCAATACGCTGCAAGACACACTTCTCTTGAGAAATTAAAGGAATATTCTATGGTTATTCTCTAAGATAAGGTCTTCAAAATGCTGTGAGATTACCCTTTTTAGACAGCATCTGCAAACTGTTTGCCTGGGGAAGGCAAATCCCAGGTGAAATTCACTCTACTTTAAGTACCTATATTGGGCACTTAGACACACAAAAAATGGCACACAAAAGATATCAATCCAGCTTTCCTAACAGCTATTACAACTTCCTTTGCAATAAAGAAGAGAGTTTAGGATCCCTGGAGGTTGAGTCTATTACTTTCCTCTTTCACTGGCAGTGTACAGAATGTAAGCATTTCCAGAGGGTGAAATACTTTGTTCTGTATTTTCTGTGGGTTATTTTTTTCTCCCTTTTCTTTCAGAAAACTGGAAATTATTTGTCAAATTTAGCCTGAAAGATAATTGTCCAATATAGCCAGAAATTGCAAATATTTTCAGTCTCCTGGGTAAAATAAAAAAAGAAAAGAAAGTTATATTTTAGGTGAATTAGCATGATTGCATCTCTAAATGGTATATAATCTTAAAAGGAATTCTGTTTCTTTCCGCACGGATTTTATTTGCTGTTTGGGAAAAATGAGAAATAAACCTGTTTCCTTCTCTTCCCTTTTCTCTCAAAAAAAAACAAAACAAAACAAAAAAAAAAACTTCTTTCCTGTCTCCTTACAGGGAAAACCAAGAGCAAAAGTATCGTGGCAGAAAAACGGTTCTCCGATCGACAAGAACGAAATCAACATCCGCAATACGGAGAACGACACCATCATCTTCATCCGAAAGGCAGAACGGGGGCACTCCGGGGAGTACGACATGAAAGTGGAGGTGGAGAACCTAGTGGACAAAGCTACGATAGACATTCAGATCGTTGGTATGTTTGGAGAAACGGAGATAAATCCAGCTGTTCCCAGGCTGCAGGAAAACGGGAATCCCAAGGATCATCTTTCTTGACAGTGATAACTCTCCACGTCCAATTACTTGGCTGTAGATTTGTGGTCTCTAAGGAAAGCTCCACACCCAATAGCACTGTTGGAATGTGTCAGTCTCCTTTTTTCACCGTTAAGCCCCTCATGTTCTTGTCTATCCAGGATGCAAGATTTTTCCTGTTCCCATAGACAGAAATGGTTGCACATTCACAGTAAGTTTGTCACAAATGCAGTGTGGAAGAAATCCTAAATGCTGAAAAGACAGGAAGGTAGGAAAGACAGACGAGAAAACACATTTACTTTTTGTTCTTACAATCTATTTTTTTACATAATAGGCGAAACAGGTAGCACAACTTTATTAAATTTATTGTAATTCTGACATGCCTTCACTCTGGAAAGTTTTATTTTGCAACCACATCTTTCTTTTGACATTGTTTTTTTGTAAGAAAGAGAGAGAAATCAAACTAATTGGAAGATGTGTGTGGGAAAGAGATAGGGAAAGCAAACAGTAGAATATGTCAGCTGTTATATTTTTGTTACAGATCGCCCAGGCCCACCAGAAATTGTAACTATTGAGGATGTCTGGGGAGAGAATGTAAATTTATCATGGAAGCCACCAAAAGATGATGGCAATGCTGCCATTACTGGGTACACTATTCAAAAAGCAGATAAGAAGAGTATGGTAAGTAATAAGGAGATGTTTAAAAGCTGGACGGGTAATCTCCCTTTTAAAAACAAAAAAAGCATTACACACTCAAAATTATGTAGGTGGGCAAAGCACTGATTTATCAGCATTCAAAAAATCTCTGAAGGCATCTCTAAAAACTCTAAAAATCTCTTGTTCACTATAACGAAAGCCTAGAAATTGAAATATTTTCAAATTATGCCAAAGAGAAGGACTAAAAATGGAAAGGATAGGTGGACTTGAGAGAAGTAATTCTGCGTTTTTCCTTTGCCTCAGTAGAGAAAATAAAACCCCAAAATATTAATTCTGAATTCAGTAGGCTGCTACTACAACAAAACTGTACCATTGCTGCTGTTTTCAAACCTGCAATGTCATGTTATGTAAGTCACTGCCACTTCTTAGTACCCAGGGCAAAACCATACACACATCACTCCTAAACTGCTCTGAGATTTGCAGATGAAAAATGCAATACAGAAGTGTTTATTATTTTTATTAAACTAACAAAAATTTTACACATTCTTAAAAGACAGTAGTTGGATTCTTAGATTTAACATTTACTGGAAATTTAAACACTGGAAATATTGGGCCAATATTTTGGGAGTTGCCTTATCCAAAAGAATCTTTGCTGTCCCCTTCTGCCCTCCCCACCCCCCCCATTAATATGCTGGTCACCTTCATGGTCTGATCAATTCATTCTTCCCTTCCTGTGCCACTATTTCCCTTTCCATCCTTTTTTTTTTTTTTCCCTCTCTTCTCTCTTCCCTCTCTTGAGACTGTAAGAAGATACTGTCTCTGGTACAGTGACCAGAACAATGGCCCCTCTAAATTACTGTGATAAGGAGAAAGTAACAACAGCAGTATCCAGGGTCCAGTGTGACATGGATCATTCAGGTCACTTTCCTCACAGTATCTGTGATGGTGCATTTTGCAATTCTGGCACAGCTGGTCTTCTACAAAAAAACTGTTTTCCCAAAGGAACTCTGGCTCTTAAAGTTGACCAAATATTAATGCAAACTGTGGTACAGGGAACTCAGCACAAGTTCATCTTTAGAAAAGCAAGAAAACTATGTAGGACAGAGTAAAGAAAAGCAAAAACATTGCTGTGGTCATATTGCACTTTATATTAATTGCATTTCTAGCATTAACCTCTTTCATCTCATATTGTTGTTTAGGTACTGTGTAACGGGACAGAATTCACGTGTCCTGTTACTGCTGCAAGACCAAAGCACTAAAACCCACTTCCTCATCTCAGCCTTTAGATATCAGAGGACCACCGGCACAAAACTACATTTCTCATGAACACTCAGCCTGTGATAGAGAGGGCAGATTAGTGCAGTGGCCTCTTGTGAGTGCATAATACTGCAGAATAGCACATGCTCTTGCCTTCCCCACAGGAATGCAGTTTTCTTATCTGCAACTGTACTTTCTCTGTCAGCAGCGTGGATTAGGAATGAGGGAGCCTGCCTTGCTCACACAACACAACCTTTGTAATACTGGATTTCCTAAAAGGAACTCTTCCAGCTGCCAGTGTAACAACAATTCAGTAGGGTTCACTTTCCATTCAGCCTTCACTGCTCAGCAGTGAACTCTGCAGTATTTCCATTATCATTCGTTTCGCTAATTATTGTCAGCTATATTCTCTTCAAAGAAGAACCTACTCCCAGAAGCTTGATGATTCTTCCAGTGAATGTGTGGGAGGCGCAGGGTGCTGGCGGGGAGCTCACCCTGTGTCTGTGCCTTTCAGGAGTGGTTCACCGTGATCGAGCACTACCACCGCACCAGTGCCACCATCAACGAGCTGGTCATAGGCAACGAGTACTACTTCAGGGTCTTCGCTGAAAACATGTGCGGCCTCAGCGAGGATGCAACCATGACCAAAGAGAGTGCTCTGATTGCAAAGGATGGTTAGTTAATTACCCATTCCTTGCCAAAGGGGAAGGGGGTGCTCAGAGGCTGGAAGGTGACTAGAGGTGGAGGCCATGTCTGTAAAGCATTCAGATGCACTCCCAGCCCCAAGGCCAGGTACAACTAACAGTGGGGCATTTCCTATCCAGGCCTCATGGTTTGGCCACATAATTCACAGTCATTGTTTTTAATCAGGAGTGGGACATTTTTCCCATGTTCTGACATTTCCTGTGGTCTTGGATCTCAGACTCACATCAGCACTGGCAGATAGGAGTTGATGAGAGCTGGAAGAGGAGTAAAGCAGCTGTTCTGTTAGAAGCAGTGGGTCACTGCCCTCCACCGGAGATTTGGCACCAGCTGTGCTAGCACTCCCTCCATTTCAGGCAGGATGCAACAGAAAAGCATAACCCCTGCTTCACATCTCTTGAGGGTGGGGTTGGGCAAATTCTGATTCTGCAGTCAAAAATCCTGACATTTCAGAAGATGTCAGTTTGAAATGGCACTGCAAACTTAAAAAATCCAAAACTTTCCTATGGAAAGGAAACTATGAAAACAAATAGCTTATAGGAAGAAAACAAACCAGTTTGTCTGAAAGGAAGGAATACATGAATGCCATGATGCAGAGAACAGACAATCTGTACAACCCACACAGGCTGACAGACCGAAAGTCCTCTCTTTTAAAAATGAAGTCATGAATGAAAGGATGGCTATAGGAATTCTTTTTCGGCACTGCTTACTTGCCCTTCTCATGAGAGCAAGTATCAGACCTAAACTGCACAGAAGTCAGTATGAGAGCTTGGATCAGCTTTCAGTGAAGCAAAGCTGTTTAATGATACCTGTGCACAGGAATAGATGTTTGTTTGTCTGACCATTTTAAATGCCAGCTGAGTGTGCGGCTGAAGAGGATTTATTGGTAGTAATCTCCATTGCAGAGTGAGGACAAACTGGCAGTAAGAAAATACATTTTACTGCCACGCTTTCCTTGTTCAGAAACTGCATCCATTTGGGCATCTGTATGGTCAGTGCACTGTTTGAAGCAGAAAAAATATGGATTTTCAGATACAGAGACAGTTTGTAATCAGAATAAACTGTGAGAAATAATTGGCAGCAGAGTGAACGAGGCTTGCCAGACAGGCATCCTGCAGTACGCAGGTCAGGATCCATCCTGCTCTGCAGCAGGCCACGCATGCAGGCACAGACACAGAATAAACATGTATTGTTTAGTGTACCACCTGCAGAGGAAACAAAGAGAAGCTCTCAGACATCAATGCCATAGCATGACCAAGGGCTAGAGTCACTGTGCAGGCCCACCTCCAGCCTCCCCTACGAGTGCAATTACTGGAGTCATACTGGTACATAAATCAGTGCAGATCAGAACTGACTCGCTGTAGCCATTTAATACGCTTGGCTATTTAACTACCTGCCAACCAATGCTCTTTTTATGAATGTTTTATTTTCATTTCATAGGTAAAGTCTACAAATACCCAGTTTACGACGACTTTGACTTCAGCGAGCGGCCGCTGTTCACTCAGCCCCTGGTGAACACGTTTGCTGTAGCTGGCTACAATGCCACCCTGAACTGCAGCGTCCGGGGCAACCCCAAGGTACAGCTCTGACAGCACCACTTAAAACACAAGAGAGTTTATCCTGACAATAAAAATTAAATGCCACTTTTACCATTTAATTCATGAGCCAGGCTGAAGGCAGACAGACTGGTGTGGGTTCTAAAGAATACCAAAAAAAAAGGGACCTGCTTACCTGTGCTACAGGCACTATAGTAGTTGATATGATAACTCAGTGAAGGGGCAGAACCTCAGGAAAAGGCTGGGCTTTATTGGGATCCTCACTGACAACAGCTGTACAGTTAATATATCCGTAAAAGCTGTTACTAAAACAAGGCCATAACTATTCTATAAAAAGCTAATTATTTTCTAAGTAAGCATATTGCAGGAATGCTCTGGGTGCCACATTGTTTCTCAGACCCCCTGCACGATGTGTCTTGCGGTTTCTTTTGAACTGTGTCTTTTTGATGTCTATTTTCTGTTGTGAGAAACAGAACTGGGCTAGTAAAATAAACCCAGAGTGCTGTTCACCCTTCACCTTCACAGCTTCTGACTGTGCAAATTACTGTGGAAAAATATGCTTTTCTTATTGACTTGGAGTAGTTGAATGTCAAAAGCTAATGATCAGATGTTTGCTATCATTACACAGTCCTTGTATTGACAACAGGCTTGTACTTACGACTTTAATTAGGTGATAAGAGCTGCACTGAAAAAAAGAAGTGCTAAAAAACAGATGCATGATGCAGCCAATGCTTATCTTTGAGTTAAGATTTACAGTTTCTTTTCTATCACTACTTCATCCATTTTCTATCATTTCTGGATTGCTCAGCTTTAACTGAATGCCACAAAAAAACGGATAAAATATTTCAGTTCACAGGTTTGAGCATTTGGGCTTTCTTTTGGTTTTCTTGTTTGTGTTTGTTTGTTGTTTTTTTTTCACCACAGCCCAAAATAACCTGGATGAAAAACAAAGTGCTTATAATGAACGACCCAAGGTACCGAATGTTCAGCAACCAAGGTGTCTGCACCTTGGAGATCCGCAAGCCCAGCCCATATGATGGAGGCACTTACACCTGCCGAGCAGTCAATGAACTGGGAGAGGCAGAGGTGGACTGCAAACTGGAAGTAAGAGGTAAGGGCTTTAAAACATTGCAAACACCCTCTTTGCCCGAGCACTGTCCACCTTGGAGTTGAAAGGATGCAAGGCAAATGCAAAAGGGAGTTTTCAGCTTTTCTGGATTAAATCAACAGCTCTGTTAGGACAAAACAGCTTTCTTTTGTTTTGTTTTCATTAATGGATAAATTTTATGAATTTCGGGTAGTTTAGAATTAACTGGGATACCACGAATGGCAACAGACTTGGATTGGACTACCAATGAATAATCTCAGGAACATATTTTTCAGAAAATTACTTCCTAGGAAAAGATAGGGTCATATTTATCCGGACTAATTCCCACCAAAGGCTTAGTTTCAGCTGTGGAATAAACTAAGTATGTCTCAAAAAATTAATCTGAGTATATAAGTAAGGAAAGCTGCATAAAGCCAGCTGATAGGAAGTGTCTAACTAAGGAATTTAGAGGGAATTTGGGTCATATCAAATGGCTCTAATTGTATTACTTCCATCATGCTAGTGTATAATGAAAACCACATTTAAAATGTTTATGGATTATATTGTGTTTATTTTGTATTTCAGTTTCCATTTTCTGTATTTTCTGATGTATCTTGTCCCACAGATCAAATTTGCCAGCAAGAAGACATTTCAATAAACGTTTGGTCGATGTTAAGCTGAACTCTTAACTAATGTAATGAAAACATGCATAATGTATTTCTTAGTTTTTTGGGGTTTTTTTAAGATACTGTCTTTGAAAGGTGATGTCCTCATCCTGGAAGTAAGATTGCTTTCCTTAATCACAAGCAAACTTTCTATTTCACAGGCTAACAGAAAACCTAAACACTTGAGAAGGTTGCTTTGCCTGTTTTTTTTATACCAAAAAGCCAAGTTAGGTTGCTAAGTGGACACAGCAGCCGAAGCTTAGCAAACCAGGATAGGCTCAGGGTTTGCTCTAGGCAACTATAGGAAATTGCTATTAAACAGCCAGAGTATGAAGACATCATTACATCTTACTTCTCTCTTCTACTGACTTACATGTTGGTTTATCATCCTCTTAAGTTTCCCAGCCTGTTTGTTCATTTAGGAGGGCTCCCCAGATGGCTGCTCCTCACGCTGTCACAGAGCAGAGACCTGCGGATTTCTGACTCACTGGAAATGAATTCCAGCGTCTGTGTGTGTGTGTCTGTTTGTTTTCATGTGTATAGCCTTAAACTGGTTCAGCTCTATTCCAGCAAGTACCTGTCAAGGTCTGGGTTTGTAAGATGATGAGATGCAGTTGAATGTTGTCTGAGTAAGATTAACAGGCTCAAGGCTATGCTGCCTATCTGGTGAACGTACAAGCTATGGTGCTGTTACTACAGATAGTAGGCGTGACTTACTAGTAAATCATGCTAGAGAGCTTTATGCCATGCAATAGCATTTATTGTAGTAAGCTATGTTTCCTTCTGCTGACTAGAATTACTTTTAGCCATTTATCTCTGACATACTGGAGAACTTGAATTTATCGTGCACATATAAATGCTCAGCTCCAAAAATGTCTGAACAGCCTAGGATTTCAGAGTGTGCATAATATTGGAACAACTGACTAGTCAGTAATACTCTGGCTATGATTACTATCAGTATGCTACAATTTTCTACATTTTTAGCCATTTCCTTACATGATTTTAGGTGTAAAATTAACCCCCCTAGTTGTTCCTAAATGTAATGCTCGTTTCCTGAAAACATTTTCATGATACTTATAAGCACAACCGTTAAAATAATAAGAACTTATTCTGTCCTCAGAAGAGGTTTTTCATGTACTGATATTATTTCAGATAGACAATATTTTGTTCTTTGGTTTTAAGTTTTGCTGAGTGAACTTAAAAATGGAAGTTATGTAACCTGCTCAGTAAAATTGCACATAGAGTGGCTTTTTTTTGTAAATGTGTGTGTGTGTGTGTGTGTAAAAAGTCATGTAATAGATGACTCTTTCTCATCCATCTTCAAAGATAACAACATATGCAGAACCTCGTTACATGTTTCATACTCACTACAGAAAATACCATATATATCTTTTGAGTTTGTTGAGGTAGATCCCTAAATTTGGCTCTAAATCTCCTGTTATAAGCAGTAAAGAACTGATTCCTTATCAGCTTCACTGAGGTCGGTGAAAAGAATTAGATAAGGTGCTGTGCTTCTTTTATCATGGAAAAAACAGCTTTGGAGAACCTTTATCTTAGAAGTGAAATCAAGGCTGGTGATCACTCTAATAATAGGTTGGTGATAGCAAAGTTGCTGTATAAGAAATATTTTTTTTAAAAGGTGTTAAGATCAACTGGGAAGAATTTGAAATGCGAATAAATACCACTATAAATATTCTAATTCTGCAGTGATCTATCATGGAGTAATTAACCCAGGAGAACCACTCAGCTTGGCGGGGGATAATCAGGTTTATAATGCGCATACTCCTCTGGACATTCCATTTCATTCCCATCCTCTCTTTCCACATGCAAATGCATTTTCTGCATGCAAAGTGTGTATTTCTTTGCTTTTTTAGATTAAAAAAAAAAAGCTAGTGTCTCATGGCATACATTGTCTATGTCACATGAGCAAAGAAGGCCAAATTAATCAAGACAATACCCAATCATATGGGTATTTAATATCAGAATTACTAAGGTTGTAGACATATTTCATAGAACTACATGTATCTATAAAGAATTTATTTAATGACTGTGAATATGTTTGACCACAACATTTAGACCTTTCCAGGAGAAAGAAATATGCATTTCCAAAAAACCCTCAGCTCTCAGTTAGTTTGTAGAATTATTGAAAGACCAGAAGTATCATCAAGTCATTTACTGCACTTAAAAGGCATTCTTTATACCAGGGCAGCCTTTGGTTACAAATTAGTGCTCAGAATGATAATCCATGCTGGAACTTAACCGACCCATTTTAAGGATGAAATCTTGATTCAATTACTTACAAGCAGAAAATTCTACTGCATTTACTTTATCTCCTCTAGAACTTATTTTACATTCAAGTTCATTGGGGTTCAGAAAATTTAACTCTTTCTATAGAAAGTCTTTTTCCTTGCAATCTTGCCCAGATTCAGAACATTAACAGTGCAGTTTTAAAATGACAGTGACACCCAGAAACTGGTCTGCAGTATATTATGGATCCAGAGTTACAATTTCAGTCCTAAAACATATTAGGAGATCAGACCGGATAATGTTTCTGTAGCTTTTGAAGTATTGGGTTATTTTTGTTAAAAGGCTACGATAGGTACAAAGTTTAGTGCTTTCATAGACATACACATAGATAAGTGTATTTATATGGGTGTTTTTACAGAGTCAAAATGTTTAATTAAAGGTAAGGGCTCCTACAGAGTAAATAGCATGCTTTAAGTAATGTAAATGTGGATATATGACAAAGTACATACTGTAGTGCACAGGTATATAATTAGTCTGTACTTGATTATTTTGCCTTACAGAGTTTCAACATATATATATATACATGCTTCAGTGTTACGTGTGTGCCTTTTTTTTCCCCTGGTGGAAAATACTATATATATATATGTGTTAGCTTCTTTGAAGCTACATTTGGAAACTGTTATCATAAATATAATTTGGTTCCAATCTATACTTTAGACTAATTAGAGGTTTTTATAGTTACTTGTACCTATTAATCTAGCTTTTACATATTAATGATAATTGTGAAGTGGAACTGGATCCCTACCTTTTACTCTTCATGTGCTTCTATTCCTACATATTTTACATAACTAAGGATTAAATTATCATCCTGACATAATTGTAATAATAATTTCAGTCAACATTTTCTCTCCACTTTTGTGTTTGCAATTAAATTGTTACTTCTCTTTCTCTCTCTCCCTTAGTTACACAGTAAGGATTTTTGAATGTATATTGTCATCTAAGGTAAGCTTTCATATGGTTCTTGCATATGAAGCTTATGTCTGTTTATACGTCATACAATGTCTGCCTAGTATGGCATGATTTTCATTATGCCACTTAATGAAAATGTTTTTATAAGTTAGCAGCATGATGGTTTTAAAGCATATAAATTCAGATCTTAATAATTGCTTGTTATGGTAATTCTTAGTAGTCCATCCCATTTCTTCTAATGGTGCATGTTTCAATGGAATTTAACAGTGCATGAGTTGGCATGATTCATTAGCATGAATAAAATGCAAGTAATAAAAAGAGCATTTTGTATTTACAGCAAGTTATTTTTTATAGGAATATACCTCTACATAATCAAAACATTTATTCCAGAGTTAACTTCATTTAAAAATGAATGATTCGTAGCACAACTTGCACTCCATGAGCTGAAAGAATGCCAAAAAGCTGAAAGAATGCCAAAAAGCATGCCTTTCTTTTTTTTTTTTTTNGTGCATCTACCTAAGGTTGGGAGCGAACAGTTCTGCCACAATGACGATGTTAAATGAGACAGCGCAGTCTCATAATCACTAGTAACTAATAGCATTTTAATTGAATAATCCTTGTGTTAATAAAGGTTATAAATTCTTAAAAATCTGTACTCGGCATAAATGTTGTATGTAAGTATCAGCTCAATTGCATTTAGCTGAAGCATTCAGAGAGTGTTATCTTCACCCTGGCAATGTACTTTTGCTTTAAAGCTTTTGGTGTGTTCCAGAAAAAGCTCAGAAGGTAAGTGCAGCTATCACTGGGTGGTTTGCAACTTGCAGAACACAATATTCATGCAGATTTGTAAGGGGAATAATAATGGTATATAGCTTTCTTAAAGCAATTTATGCCCTTTGTCTGGAGAAAGGGCAGATTCTAAAGTTTTTAGCAAAATATTTATCTTTTTCCCACTGTTTCTTCCAAATATCATTTGACTTCAATGAAATTAACAGAAATATTAATGTGTTTAATTTCCATGGCTTTTATTTCAGTGGCATGGGGCATCCGCAACCTCTATGGGCAACGTGTGCCAGGGCCTCACCACCCTCACAGTAAAGAATGTCTTCTTTGTGTCTAATCTAAACCCACCCTTTTTCAGTTTGAAGCCATCACCCCTTGTCCTATCACTCCATGCCCTTGTAAAAAGTCCCGCTCCAGCTCTCTTGCAAGTTCCCTTTAGGCACTGGAAAGCGCTCTAAGGTGTCCCTGGAGCCTTCCCTTCTCTGGGCTGAACAACCCCAACAAAAAGTGAAATTTTGAAGTGAATTTAAAAGCAAATCCAGAATGTTTCTTCAGACTTCCCCAGAAGATGAAAGTTTCAGCTTTCATCAGCTCTCTCTCTCTCTGGAGACTAAGGACACCTAAATCTAAAATCCTGGCTTTTTTTCATATGATTCTTTCACATCTGTCATCCCACTTGTTATTTTCAAGCAACGTGGTAAATATTTTGCTAAATACCTAGAAACCACTTTAAGACCCAAAGTTAGAATAAATGCATGTTTTCCACAACTCATCCCAGTTAGGTGTTTTCTACACTGTTCCCCCTGCACTGACTTCCATCTCTGACCATACTCCACCCAGCCCAATGGAAAGCCAGGAGAGTTATTTGAAGTGAAGTTTACCATAAACTATTGCATGTGGTGAGATAAATGACTGAATATATGATATCCTAGAAATGAAATTCACCCTGCACAAGAGGACAGGAAAGGCCTGTATAGTACCCATTAAATAATGGTGAAGTGTCATGCCGGACTTTTGAGCAGGGTTGAATTTTACCACATCTCAAAGTATGTAATAGGGACTGACTAAAACTCGTCACTTATGCCAGAAAATAAAGGTACAAAGCTGTTGCTGCAGGGACCTTCAACCTGAAGATTACCTTCTTGTCTTGTTTGTAGGTGGGCTTTCGTTCTTCAGACTATTAATGGATGGAGTGCCTCCGCATATCATTGACTCGTATATGCGTGAAGTGCAGGCAGACAAAACTGAAGGGAAGTGAGAGTCCATCCACAGTGTTTCCTCCCACTGCACTGGAAGCTGGTAGCAGAATAACAGCATTTTAGTTCCTGCCATGACAGAAAAACACGTGCGGTGGGGGATTTTACGACTTTTTTTCTTTTTTTTTTTTTTTCTTAATTGTCCTTTTGTTTTCCCTACCTGCTCTTACTGAAAAGAAAGAATACGCATGGATTGCTTTGAGGTTGAAATGAAATGAACTGAAGACAACACACGTTTTGTAATGTTCGGCTTTATTTTCTGTTTGATATCGTGTTCTGTTTTTTAATGAGGAAAGAGAGGAAGTTGTGTAACAAGCATAAGGAGGCAGTCAGAGTCTGTACTCGGTGGTACAAAGCATATCTTTCTCAGACTGGAAGTACATGGATTAGCCAGTAGATGTGCAATAAGATCCTTGGAATACATACCTCTGATAATGTATCTTATTCACCTGAGAATTGTTTAACAGAATATGGTTTTACTATAATGTAACTAGTGCATATGTAATTAATGATCATTTAAGCTGAACATATCTTCCTATAGAAGTTTTGATTTCCTAAATCTGACCCAGCAGTCTCTCTACTTAACTGAAATTGTTTTATTTAATGTACAATAAACATGAAGTGTTTAAGACCTATTAAGTTCTTGCTTACTATTTTTTTTCTGTCTCATTTTACCATATTTCTTGTTTTATTTCCACTTACAATAAAGCAGGAACTTGTGCCCACCACATTGAGTGGAAAACAGTATCAGCAGTTACCTAACCCAGTGGGCTTACACTTTAGGATACATGACACAGAATGTGAGTGAAGATAAATGCTACCGATACATGCAATTTTTTATCTACATGTTTTCAATATTTTAAATGTTATAAATGCCAACCATGATGGCTTTCATCATTCTGGATCTCTTTTCCCCAGCAATTCATGGAGCTCTTGTATGTATCATACCAGAAAAGGGACTCAGACACAGCACTGGTGAGTTCACTGTGCATGGCAAAAGTACCTGAGATAAGGTAAAATGGCTACATTTCTTCTCCAACTCCAGCATCATTGACCTCCAAGTGCTTTAGGAGAGGAGGTGATTGTCCCTAAGTCTCCAGCAAACCCTGAAGCATGTGAGACACAAGGTCACACATGTTTTGGCCAGGTTCCCTATTGCCCTGTCATTTATTTCCCAGTTCTCACTCTGGCTGTACAAACAGGGCAGGTTATGTGCTCACTGGCTAATGACTGATCTCCAATTAGGGTTTATAAAGATAAAGGCCTGCTTAGACCAGTAGTACATTACAAGATGTTTATTTGATGTCAGTGCATTTTCAAACATTCAGCAGTCAGTAATTATGCAATAATAAAAGCATGTGTTACTCTGAACTGCCACAGCTGAAGTGGCATTTTTGCAGTTGTCTTCCCACTTCTTTTGCTTTGGGGATCTGAATGCATTTTCTCACATTTTTCAGTGAATCATAGATAGATAGATAGATTCTTTTTCTTTTCTCCCTTCCTTTTATCTTTGTGATTTCTTCTGCAGTGCTGTGCAGGCAAGCAACTTTGCATTCCCAGTGATCCTGGACACCCCCCCACACCCAACCTGCATTTCACCCTGCTCCTGCCAAAATCAATCCTCTCCTACACATTCACACCTACACATGAAAGAAAGCAACACATCTACTAGGAAGAGAATTTCATACAGGATTCATATTTCTGTTTATGCTGTATTTCACCAGTGAATTGGGACTCCCTCCATCTATTCTGGAGCACTGAAAGCTGCAGGAGAAGGTCAGTTTGATTAAATGCCACAGAAGTTTAGGCATTTAAGCACATGGCCCTCACTTAAAGTAGAATCAGTCTGTTATAGTCAGCACCAACAGCTACAGTTATTGTGAGTTTGTGTTTGTCAGTAAGCCCGAAAATGAGGCACACAGCCACCTGCACTTTGTATGAATAATGTTTCAAGCTTATGCCTATCTGCCTCCTCAGTCTTAATATCCCACACACAATAACCTGGAAGCCAGCATAGCTTCAGCTTCTACAGGCTCTCTGTTGATGGAATTAGCTACTCTAATTTCCACCAGATGCCAGCGGTGTTAAATGAAAAGCTGGACTAAGCTCCTTTTCCCCGTGTGAACAGTAAGCGTTGTACTCAGCTGCCCTCAATTCCTCCCCACTCATGCTGCCCAGCATTTGCCATTGGCCTTGCCTCGGGCTGGGGATGCACCAGGCCAGCAGGAAGCACTGGGCATCAGGCCGTGGGTGGGACTGAGGTGAGTGGGCATTTATGTGCTCTAAATTCATACCACACCGACTACGCCGAGCAGCCACGACTCTGGATTAAGAGTTAACTGACTTTCAGGGAAATAATTGGATGGGGTGGGACAGGAAAACGATTTCTAGTAGATCTAAAACAGGCTGCAGAACCTTATCTAGAGAATAATAGAAAGTGAAGTTTTGATTTCCGACAATTTGCCTAATGGGATTCTCCAGGGGTGATGTTTGATAGATGCAGTAGTGACTAAACCCACAGAGTTAAGAAAATGCTAATGAAATCTGCAGTTAATACCAGTTTAGGAAAGTAAAGATGTACCAAAGACAGCAACTACAGGAAAAGCAACTTAGAGGGAATAGAAGCAGCAGAATATCATGCTGTAGAAGATGTGGCACAATGCTCCAAAGAAGAAATTTCTCCAAAGTCACAGGGATTTCCAGGTAATTAGTGAACCTAAGAGAGACCTAGGAGTAACAGAGGACAGCAAATACAGCCTGGTGATATGAGATAAAGTAACAGCAAAACACAAAAGCTCATGAAACAGTGAAACTACTGGTCCTTCATGGTTGTGCTGCCTGATGGCCCATAATATGTGAAACCAGCTTAAGTCTTCAGATAGGTACATTATTCATGTTGTGTTTGCTATGTACAGTCTCCATCTACTAGTACGTGCTGAGGTTATAGTTCAGTAGGACCTTTAATAACATTTTTCTTTCCAGAACGCTTTCCTGTATCCAGTAGGAATTCAGTATTCTTGAAAGCTCTGCCTGGGTGTTCGGTTTGACTTACATTAGCCAAAGAACATTATCACTTGGACTGAGAAAGCAGATCCAAACATGCAAACACACATAGATAGACACACAAAGATGAATCAAAGTTAATTTTTAAAAAATTCATTTATTTTTAATAAAGCCAGTGGAAAAGACTTGGTCTTCTCTTGGCTTTCCCTCTTTTACCCATGGAAGGGTATTTGGCATATAAATGCTACACCTGTAGAAATACAGATCCATTCTCAAATCGGTGTATGTGGAGGTTGATACAGGCACTGCAGTTACCCATTTGCATTGAAAGAGCACAACTACTCCCAGAACACCTTTTCCTTACTGAAAACAATCTCACAAATATAAAGGAGAAGAAGAAAAAAGAGACACGTAGTCTTATAAGGGTTATTTAAATTGGGATATACTGTTTATAAGGAGGTCGTTATGGAGAGCCAGAAATTTAAAAAAATATCCATTTTATAAGAAATGTTTCAAGCCTCCTGAATGTCCCTTTAGGGAAAAAAAAAGTATAATATTGGTACCTTTTACATAGCATTGTGAAGGGATCCTTACTTTATGAAAGTCTTTTGTTGCATTTTGAGATTCTGGAGCAAAAGGCATTCTATTTTAAGCACAGTGTACTTACTGTCACTTGACTTTCATGTCCTGCTTTCCTGACTGACAAGTAAAGCTGCTGCTTTGGAAGCAAAACTGTATCCTGAATACTGAGGAAGCACTGGAAGGCTAAACACACTGGACTTAAAATTCTGTGTTCTCTTGTTCTATGCTTTGTTGCTGAAAACTTTTTAAATTAAAACAAACCCCTCCCCAAGCCCAGTGATAAATTCAGTAGGGAATCTGTTTCTTCCTCTAATGTGGCCCTTGCTTTTTATGCCACTTACTTCCCCCTCCACTTCTTTCCTTGGTTTCTCTTCTTTTCCTCCAGGTATCCAAAGAACTTGAGCAATCTCTCCATAAATACCAGTTCTATTATGTTCATTGACCACAGCGGTGCACAGGATATTAAATGAAACAAAGTTTTACCTTATTCCAAATACAGTGATTCCAATGGACTGGGGATCTGGCTGGTTGTGAATCTGTCACATTTCCCATCTGCCATTCTCCAGCTGGCTGTTACTGAACCTTTCTTTACTATGTTATATGTTACCTTCTCTTTTGCTAGCGGTTCCGTTCTTCTTTGTTTTGGCCGCTAATGACTATTGCTGCATCATACTGGTTTTAGTGATCTGTAAATGACATCAGCTGATGAATGACACAGCACTTGGAATGTACTAGCACATCGTAGGATTTGGAAACCACCATTTAACACGTGTCAAGCATTCCTGACACTTGCAGTAGAGAAACCTACTCAAACACAAAATAACTTTATCAGTTGAAGTGAATCAGCTCACTTTGAGCAACAGCAAGTGGCTCTGTCCAGGAAAGTGTAGCGCCTGGACAGAAAGCTGCACCTTGTGGCTCACAGTGGAGTAACTTAAAAAAGAATTTCCAACACTAAGAAGATGCCATTGCAGGTTGTATTTTACACTTTCTACTTCAGCTACACAAGGCTCACCTTTTCCTTGGCCTCACTCAGAAACCACACACCTTCCTGGAGATTCAGGGATACATCTAAAATCCTTCACATGACCAATTCAAATAATTTGATGTAACACAATTTCTGAAGAGGCGCACTTGTTTTGAAGCACCCTCTCTAAGCAAATCAAGGAGGTGAAGTAAATCCTATGTAACAGTAACACCATGCCCAGGTGCTCCTTAACATGTTACGACCGGACTCCCCAGGCAATGGGTCTCCTCCGGGTGGTGGAGGGATCACCTCCTTGGGTGATGCAGTGGGGTCACCTCCTTGGGTGACGCAGTGAGGTCACCTCCCTGCAAGCACGGCTGCCCCGTCCTGCTGGCTGCAGGGAGGTCGCCTGCTGTTCAAACCCTGCCTTTACGCTTTGTTCCAGTAAAAATCCTTCTGGCCACCTGCTGCGTGCACCCCCGCTGTGGCCACTGTCTGCATGACAAAACGTGTGAAAGGGAAACAAGCTGAACAAGGCAAATCACAGGCGAGAGCGGGGTTCACCCCGCGCCGCCCGCACCCCGGGAGACGAGAGGTGTACGCACAGGCGCATCTCCCCGCTCCAGCACCGGCCCTGACCGGCGGCGGGACGGGCCCTGCCGGGCGCACCCCCACCACGACCGAGGGCGTCCCCGCCGCCGGGGCATCCCCAACCCCACACGGCGAGGCGGGGCCGTGCCCGCTACGGAGCCGCTGCCGTGAGGGCGCCGCGCACTTGGGGCAAAGGAGCCAAAGCCGGGCCGGGGGCGAGGGCGTTCGCCCCGCGTTGGCCGAGGCAGGGGCGGCCGTTCCTCTCCGGCCAAGCCGCTGTTGGGCGTCGGCCTCTTCCGCNGGCGGCTCCTTGACCCCGGTGCCGTCCGTCGCGGTGGTGCGGGCATGGTCGTGCCCTGGGCGCTGCCCGCGCCCCTCAGCCCGGCGCAGCTGAAGCGCCTGGAGCAGCACCGCTACAGCGCGGCCGGGCGCTCGCTGCTGGAGCCATGGCTGCAGCCCTACTGGGGCTGGCTGGTGGAGCAGGTCCCGCGGGGGCTGGCGCCCAACGCCATCACCATGGGCGGCCTCCTGCTGAACTGCCTGACGGCGCTGCCGCTCATCGCCTGCTGCCCCAGCGCCACCGAGCAGGTACCGCCCGACACGGCCGCCGCTCCCCGCTGGAGCCGCGCTGAGCCGGGCGCGGGGGCTGCGGCTCGGCCCCGCTGGTGCCTGCTGACAGTACCCGGGGCTGGAGGGCCGTGCCCCGCTGCGGGTGCGGTGCCCTGTCAGTTTGGGCTCCACCGCAGCGACACGCGTGGCCCGTCCCTTGGCAGGGAGGGCTAAGGCAGCGCTGCGGGATTGTCCTGAGAAATCAGGGGAGCGGTGACGCGCGGCTCACCCTTTGGGGCAGCAGGGGTCAAGCTGGAGATGAGTGTTAAGATTTGAATGCCAAAATGCTGTAGGGATCACGTGGAAGGACGAGGTTCAGCGGACGAGCTCCGGCCCTCCACTGCCCAGAGGGCCGCGTAGGGCCGGGGCTTTGGTGCGGTGGGCACTTGGCCTGCACTGCACGCTGTGGTGCAGAGGGCACAGCCGGGCTCACCTGGGGCGTGGGACCCCCGCGGACCAGGCTGCATTCCATGTGTGTGCCTCTGCCCGGGCAGCTGGCTGGGAAGGGAATGTAACTCTCCTCCAGAGTGCGGTTGTCACACAGGGGCCGTGGAGGTAGAAACAGCAGCTGGGTCGTGATAGAGGTTGCGGGATGTGCCCAGGAGCAGGGCAGGGCTGGCCACGAGACGTGGCTGATGCCACTTCGGCATCGCTTAGTTCAGAGCTGCGGCTGGGTTGTGTAGCAGCTGTGTTAGCTGACAGTAGCTCAAATGTTTCCCCTCCTTGCGTGGGAAACATTTAATTGCTTTAACTTCTGGAGGGAAAACAGGCTTGTTAACGTGGGCTGGTGCTGCTCTCACTTGAACTGCAGTGCCTACAGTTTCTCACACAATTTCAGGAGCTCTGTCCGAGCTTCCCAGTCTGTTGCAAATATCCCATTGCAGAGTCTTTCTGGTAGTTAGGGTAGGAAATACCAGGGGGAAATTGCTTTATGTGGGTAAAATACTTTGAAAGGTGGCCGTTGTTTTTCATGTGTTCTGATGGGCTTAAATCCTAACAGCAGAGGTTGGCAGTTGGTTGGGACTTTTTTAATACCATAGATTTACCCTGGTGAGTGTTCTTGTCAGAAGAACATTTCTTTTTCTCTAGTTGCTTTGCACTTTGTGTTCACAGAGGTGTTTGTGGCAGACGTCAGGAAACTGATCCAGTTCGAAATTAACTTCGGTTTCGGTTTGGTCTCACCCTAATCACTCCCCTGATATACATCACCCGGTAGAGGCACTCAGGCATTACAGGCCGATGGTCTTCTGTTAGCACTTTCAGAATTAAAATGCCTGTGGACTGCTACCTTTAGCTTAGTTTTGTGATGAAAGTATCAGTTGTGTACTAGCTATGTGTCTGACTGCTCATTTTAGATTCTTTTCTTTGCTATGCAAAACTAAAACCAGTAAATTTTAAGTTATTTTTCCCTTGAGGACTCTTGTACAAAAAGAAAAAAGTTGTGTTGCCGAGATCCAGGGAATTACTTCTTCCAGGAAAACTTAGGTTGGGTTTTAGGAACTTTTCTGTTTGGACTTTTAAATTTTTTTTTTTTTAAGTGTGGAAGCTGGGTTTTATAAGAACCTACAGTTCGGACTACACTTTCTTGTTTAGATATCAGTATATTCTCTATAAATATGCAGTGTGAACCCAGACTCATCCTGTTGTTTTGTTTGTTGCCCCTGCTCTGTGAGAATAGCCCTGATTTTCTCTTGCTGCATCACTTAGAAGCATCATTCTCTCTCCGGCTTGTTTAATGACTCAGCTTGTCTTCTGCTGAAGTTGAGGTCATGTTTCTGGATGGCTTTTTGAAAAAGCTAAAACTTGCAACACTTAATAGGTGTTGCCTGCACTGTTGTAATACCTATTTCGTAGTTTTTACTTGGATGTGTAGGCTGGAAGGGGTAGGTGGAGCTGAAAATAATGTTAAAGATGATTGAAATCACAGACTGAACTAATACCATAGTGCACTTCAGTAGCACCTCTGTCATGAACATGATTAGCTGATGGACAAATAAGAACATGTTATATTCTCTTGGGTAGGGTAGGAGCACTGAATAGAAATCTTGGATAAAATAAAATAACAAGCAGGTTTGGGTTTTGGTATGGGGGTTTTTTTGGTTTGTTTTTTTTTTTTTTTTTTGAGTTGGTTTATGTCATTGCTTTTTATTTCCTAACCGGTCTTAAGTGGGCCATTTTGGTTAACCCTTTATTGAAAACAAAAAAGTCTTGATGTTTGTACAAACCATCCAAAACAAGTACGACTGGTAGCTGAAATCCCACGGAGAGGAGCTGCTAACAGATGCTTAGAAAAGAGATCTTTCTCCACTATACCCTTCCAGCTGCCAGAAGACTGTGGTTTAGCAGTTTCTTTGCGAGGGATTCTACTTGGGTTACTTGCTAGAAAGCAACTGGTGGATCTGTTTCCCCACAGACATTTTCCACCTCATGATGTTGCCTTTTGAATTAGTTGTTTTGAACCTGTTTGTACTTTCAGCTTCCATTATGTCCTGTGGCAGTGATTTCCAGAATTTCATACTGTTTATTCTCAACCCCAATGAAATGAATGTCTCAAACCACAAAATGCTCTCTTGTTCTAACGTGGAGCCATTTTTCCCTATTCGCTATTCTTTTTCATCAGTATCAGTAGCCACTAAAAGCCAGTTTGTTACTGACTAGCGCAGTATGTTTTGGAATTTTAAAATATCGTCTGCTTCAGTAATGTCTCCTTTCCCAGTAGGATCATGGTTTGTATCACTGTCTCCTGCAAATGTGTGTTTTAACATAAGCCTTCTTATTTACAGCTAAGCCCTTAGCAGGTTGCACCCCTCAGGCATTGCTGTAACCACAATCCATGTGTGTATGTTTTTGTTGAGGTTTGTCCAGTTTCCTACTCTTTGTAACTTAGGACAACAGTCTATAAAAATAATATACAGGTACAGTGGTGGAGAGAACACCACCTGCAGGTTTCATGTTTATAGAGTGCTGAAATATCGTTTTCACTGTGGTTGCAGCCTGGATTGTGTTCTCTTTTTTTTCTTTTTCTTTTTTTTTGACACTCATTAGGAAATATTTAAGAATGAAAACTCTTGCTGACATTAACTAAGAACAGTGTGTATTTGCTACATTAGAGAGCAAAAGAAGCACTTTTTAGGTGAGAATTTCCATTTTATCCCCACCATACGACAGTGAATTGTTTTGCTCTACTGCCAGCAGACTTCTCTGAAGCAGCTACAGTCAATTCATTAGGTTTTGCAGAGGAATCTTCCATACCCCTCTCCAGTCTGGGGACAACCAGGAAGAAAACTGACTGAACATAATTATATTTTTAAAAGGGAGAAAGGAAACTTTGATCCTCTGCTTTCATGGTTGCTCATGGAGGGCTCTAGCTTTGGTAATCCTTCAAGATAAGCCACAGGTCTCTCTAAAATTATAGACTAGTTGGGTGGAAGGGACTTTAAAGGCCATCCTGTCCAGCCTCTGTGTCATTACCAGGGTCATCTTCAACTAGGTTGGGTTGCTCAGAGTCCTGCCCAGTCTGACCTTGAATGTTTCCAGAGGTGGGGCATCTGTTACCTCTCTGCGCCAGTGTTTCATGACCCTCATAGTAAAAAAAAAAAAAATCTTCCTTAGTCTAAATCTGCCTGCTTTTATAAAGTCACGGAATTGTAGAGTGGTTTGGGAAGCTAGAATTTTAGACCGAAGTGGGTGCTAACCATAATTATTACATTGTATTGAATTATAACTATTTGAAAAATAATCTTGTAGCACTTACAGCATGATCTAAGCAAAGAACTGGAAACAGAGGAAGACCGGAAGAGAAAAGCATGGATCATGGATTTGCTGTTTGGGTAGTGATAGGAGAAGGGGGCAGGGGCCCAAGGGTTCTCCTGCAGAGAGCCAGGGGAAGGAAGGGAGGCTTGTGATGGCTAGCTCTGTGGAATTGTTCAAGAAATGGTGTAGTGAGTTTATAAAAGGGTGTCATACCTTGCTGAAATGTGCTGTTTAGAAAGCCATACGTCTTGGGAGACCAAAAAGCAGGGGAGGGTCTAGGTGACTTCACCTGGCTCTACTATCAGCTGTTTGGAGGGAGAGGAACATTGGTGAGATGCTGTCTCTGCCTTTCTCTCTCTCTTTTTAAAAAACTTAAAAAAACAACAGGATACCCAAGCAAACACCCAAACCACCTTTAAAAGGAAGAGGCCTGCCAGAGGGCAAAATGAGGGGAAGATATTGATGGGTATGATATTATGTAAACAGCAGGGGCACAGCTGAGCTTTGTGGGGGAGAGAGAGTAGAGAAGTAGAAAAGAAGTTGAACTGGAGCTGGTATGAACAGGGGATGTGTGTGTGGGGGGAGAATGTGAAGGAAAAAGCATTACCTGACTTGGAAGAGAAGTGTGAAGCACTGAGTGGAGTGGGAAATTCAGCCAAAACCCACAAGTGAGGAACAGAGCGATCAGTTGTGAATGGGAGAAGGAGGTTATTTGGCATGAAGTAAGAAGGTGCAGGAATCCTGACACAGAAGGATGGGAGCTCCTTCAGACAGGGCTTGTTGGAGAGACAAGGATGCTAAAGGAATGCAGATAGTCCTTGGTATGCATGAAATGCACTTGGACTATGGTACAATTATTTGATTATTATTTTTATTTTTTTTAATCTATGTTGTCTTCCCTGCTGTAGTTCAGGTTTGAACAGCCCCTTCCCTTATCCTGCTATTAGTACAATTGCACGTAGTGCTTTGTGGGAAATGATCCATGTTTAGGGGGAAGAGGAGGGGGAAGTCCAGTCTAAATGTCTCCTTCTATTCTGCATCTGATCCAGAGAGGGGCCATGTAAACTAGGGCGATACTATTAGCCATGGATTGAGGAAGTGAGATTATGGCTAAACGTGACGAGTAATTAAGGGGAACTGAATCTTTAAATACTGCAAAAGCTTGGCCTGTTGAACTCTCTGGACTTGAGAGCTTTGCTTGAAACAAGTTCTAAGGGATTTCCCTGACACATGTAGTCTTTTGCAGCTGTCCATGCTCTTTTGTGGGGTGGAATCATGGGAGCAGAAGAATGCCTGCTGTTCAACCCCCATTTTTTCCTGAAGGAGAGGCATGTCACACATACCTGTCAAACACTACATGTGTATGGCTTTGTTTTGACATGCTCTGTGTCAGTAGATGACCAATTCTACTGTACTGAATCTGTGTGTGACAGGATCCTGGAGCTGTATTATTTTCAGACATTGTTTTGAATTGAAGCAGAGAAGCATCCCCCCCTCCCTCCCTGCTTCCTTCCCCTCAGGTTTCTCTTCTCTTCTAGTTCCATGGGAATAGCATCTAGTTCTGGCCAAATAATACATTTGCTTGGGCAGGATATAATGTTGGGCGGAGATAATAAACACCTCATCAGTGAAAAGCTGATGATTATTGGGAGCCTCCTGACCTTTCTGCTCAGCCATGTCAGCATTCTCAGATGCTCCCACTTCTCTAATTTGAAAACTACTTGGGTCCCACGTGGGAAGCCATCAGGGGACATCCCTGAAAGGACAGCCAGGCACATGAGAAGGCAAAGGAGACAGCAGCAGGAGCTGTATTGAGAGGGTAGATAGCAGAGAAAATCCATGGTTATTAGGAACCTTTGGTGATTTGGAAAACTCTGTTTTTACCAATTAAAACATTAGAACATTCGTTTAATCTGCTAAATGATAGTTGACCAGAAGTGAATTTTTGTTCCCACCACTTTGGGTTAGATTGGAACTGATGGCCTTGGGATGAAATGCTCTGGATAGTGTTTCTAAGCTCTCAAACATATGTTGTTCTTACTAGGATCTTTTTCCTTTGTCTTTAACTGTGGGGATACTGATACATCTGCTACAGGTGCTAATGGATACAGATGATCCCTACTGGGAAGCAGATGAAAACCCTCACCCTTCTTCCAGATCAGCAAGGGGCAGAGTGCTTTAGTTTTGGAATCTGGAGGGACTGTTGCTTTGATTGGTCCCGGTGGGAGCTAATGCAAACAGACTTGAATCAGCCTGAATGATCATACCTGTACTATAACTTGCAACTGGACAAAAGCTACTGCTTTGTCAAAAAGACATAATGGGAGAAGTTTGAGTTAAAGCTGATGTATTTGTTCATTTTCGCATATGTTGTGTTACACTTGCTTTGCAAGAAGCTAAATGTAGATCTCAAGCTATCTTTTCATAATTAATAGAAGTATGTTGCGGTAAGGACACCTCGCAAAACACTGCAGATGACCTTTGTGGCACTTCACAGAAATATTGGTGATCAAATTGGCAATGTCTTTCAAATACTCCTTTAAAAGACGACAGTGAAACGACTGATTTCTCATGGCCTTTCTGCTCATAGGTCTGGAGCTGCTGTGTTTGAGATTCTCTGTTATTCTCCATATAACAAAATTATTCTGAAAGCCAGTGTATATACTGTGGTAACTTTAGTGTGTGGATTATATCACAACTAAAACTATCTTAGCTTCAACAAGGTCCTAACTGTGCTTTTATGTTCTGAAGTACCCAAGCAATGACTGACAGGCCTCTGTTTTTGAAGGGTGGAGAGAAAGAGGAGGTAGCTGCAGCCCCTCTGCTCAATGTGAGACCAAGTGAGGTTGTGCCAGGAGAGACCCTTGAGTTCTCTGTGCCTCCATGGGGCTTTTGGTGATCCTCAGTCCTGGGGTAGCCACAGTCACCTCCTGTTCTCCACAGGCTCTAACCTTTCACCTTCATTAGAGGAGTGAAACCTTTTCAAAAGGTGGCTAAAAATTCCCTCCCTGCTTTAACCCCATCCCCCAAGACAAGATTCCTTTGTGTAACTAGATTAAAAGGGAGAAGAAAGCCAAGTAACTCAACTAATTCCATCAGTAAACATCAAACATGTATTGGTGTCATCACTTGACCTGGATTTCTATAGTGTGATCTTTGCAGGAGTTATCAAATACCAGTATATTAAATGCCCATTGGAATATCTCCTCATTCTCTATCACCTGCTTAAGGCTTCCTTCATGATCTGTGATAATAATTTTTTGTGGTTTCCCTGGATTAAGGCAGAAGACAGCCTTGCCAGTTTTGAAGAATGTTTTAAGTTTTCTAGATTTTCATGTGCATACAAATCCAGACCTTGCACCTAAAGCTAGAGTTCCTGATTCTTTGACTGTCTTTTCCTTCAAAGCTGGGTGAAGCAGCCAACCACTTGGTTTTGATAGCAGTGTATCAGCCAGCCTGGAATACGAGAGGAATTCTTAAATAACAGCAAAAATGCTATTCAGAACTGGACCTTCCTTAAGCATGTTGTCTGCTTTGTGTGTTTTGTGACCAGTCTTAACTGGAGGCATAACTTTCTTTCTAGCTCAGGACAATGAGCATAATGGTGATGAGACATCAGAATGTCTGGAGGAGCAGCTCACCTCGTCTGCATTCTTACTGCTGCCTTTGAACTGACAGATGACTGCCAATTTCCCTTCTTCCCCAGCAGCAACACTGGGTTTAGTTGAGTGTGGACAAATCTCAGCACACAGAGATCTGATCTGTTGGCTAAATCTGCTTAATAGCCTTTGCTGGGCTTAGGAAATACAAGTACACATGTTGGTCAATTTGTGTCGCAGGAGAGGAGTTGCAGAGGTGTAGCAGCACCAGAGCAGCTGTCCCTGAGCAGGGAGTGGGAAAGGATTCAGCTCTGTGACTGACTGTGGCTGTTCACTTGTTTAACCTGCAAGTTGCATTCCCAGCATTTTTACCTGACTTTGACTCTGTTTTTGTGAACAGTGTTTCTAAATGCTACGGGTGCCTCTGGAAACTACATGAGGCAAAAATGTTGCCTGTGCTTTATTCCAAAGGTGTTTTAAATAATTTTTAATAAAACCTAATGCCTAGACAAAATTGTAAGGACTGTGCATATGAAAATAGTGCTTTTGAAAGGAAAGCCTGCAGAACAGTTCCTTTGAAGCTAATAGTGGTGGTAATGTAGCAGCTTTGTTTGAAACTGATGGTGTGTATTAAGTAGACAGCTTCTCCTTCATATTTAGTGAATGACTTAATTTTGTTGAGCCCTGTCCAAAGTGCCTAGGTAGTCAATTTTTGTGTGTTGGAAAAAATATCTTTCCCTGAAGGCTGAAGTCTTCATTTAGTAAAAAACTTAATGGGTTTATATATATATATATGCTGTAAATCTGAGCAAATCATTCAAGTACCTCTCCAGTAAACTGCTGAGAGCTGTAGTAAGTGCCTTGCTACTACTTTCTTTTTTAAAGATAATTTTTATTTTTATTACATTTTTCAGCACAAAGAATGCAAATAATTATAAAAATACTGTAGTTTTGAGGTAGAAAAGTAAATCAGTTGATGCAGAAGAGGGGCTAAACTTTTAGGTTTCTTTTTGTTTAAATAAATAGAAGGACCTGTGTTCCACTGGTGTATCTGGAGTGGTTCAGTACAGTAGTTACTGCAATTCATGTAGAAATTAGTGCGTGGTACAATTCATGTAGAAATTAGGTGTTTGGTTGGTCCATTAATTAAGTAAAAAATAGCACAAAATAATACAGTTTTGTGGTGAACAATATTTTATCTTTAATGAAATAGATTATCAGCTAAGAAATTGGGAACTACCTGGTGACCTTTTATGTGACTCTCTTTCAGGCACCTTTTTGGGCATACATCCTGGGTGCAATAGGACTTTTTGTCTACCAGTCTCTGGATGCCATTGATGGGAAGCAAGCCAGAAGAACAAACAGTAGTTCTCCTCTAGGAGAACTCTTTGATCATGGTTGCGACTCTATTTCCACAGGTAGCCTTAACCTACTGTCACCCATCCTAGTTTATGAAAGTTACCTGTTTTCAAGAGGAGATGATTAATCACAGATTTGTTGAAGTTGTAAAGGACCTCTGGAGATCATCTAGTCCAAACCCCTGCTTGGAACAGGGTCTTTTAGGATAACTTCACCGTCTCCTGACCTTTGCATACCTGGCCAGTTACAGGGGGGTATTTTAGAAGTTCCTTTGGCAGATGTTGGGTAAGATGTATTCTGCTCCTACTTAACTGTGGATCTTCACATACTCCGCTTTAGGAGTAAGGTGCCAAAATACCAGTTTGGTAATAGGACATCCAGCCTGGCACTTCGGAGAAGGGTAATTTATATTCCTTAGAAGAAGTACTTTTTTTAAGGTTGGGAGTCCTTAAAAAGTAAGCTTTGCTCAGTTTCACTTTCCATAATTTAGCTGCTGTTGGTGCCAATGCCTGTAGTTCTGTAAAGCTCAGTGGCTGAAACAGTTGCCCTGGGAATTGATGCGCTCTTTATGCCTCACCTCCCAGAGAAGTGCAGCTGCCAGTCTCCCTGAGCTTGGCCCTTCAGCTGAAGTTGTCGGTGTTGCAAAGAACACGAGATGACAAGGCCAGGAGGAGGGAGAACAACTACTGTAGGCTAGAGCGTGGGGCCCTGTCTTGGCAGAAAAGGAGTGCTGTGTTTTGGTCTCTGCTGCCGGGACTGCCCCTAAGGGTCGGCTGCTCAGTAAAATATCAGTCATAGCATTACTTTGTTAGAGTGATGTAAAATGTCCTGTGTTTTTATTTATTCATTCTTTTAATTTCTCTTAACTTCAAGCAAAGAGGCTATATGACTAACATGTTCATTTCTGCTTTTCAGTATTTGTTGTCCTTGGATCCTGCATAGCAATCCGACTAGGAACAAATCCTGACTGGTTGTTTTTCTGTTGTTTTGTGGGACTGTTCATGTTCTATTCTGCTCACTGGCAGACATATGTATCAGGCATACTAAGGTTTGGAAAGTAAGTAGGTATCTTTAGAAGTACAAATGGCTTAATGTCTGAGACTGCTAGCTCCTTGATTTCAGTTTCTTCTTGGTTTACTCCCTGCTTTCTCTTTCTCTCACCTTCTTTCTCATCTCCCTACCAATCTAGCAGACTTGTGTTTTACCTGACAAGAACTTGAAACTCTGCATAATACCGAGAACTTGTTGTTTTAGCAGCTGATTTTAGCTCTATATGCTTTGTTTGCATGCATTTGGCTCTTTTGTCTGCAAATTTGTTGTCAGAACCCATACAAGCACCGTGCAGGCTCAGGCCAGAGAGGTCTTGTTTACATTGCAGACAAGTGCCCTGTGTAGGAGTAGGGACAGAGCAAGCATCTGGGTGCCTCCCTTTGTAATCTCCCAGCCACAGAACAGTTTCAGCCCCGAGGGACTCTAAACCACATGCATTTTAGAGAAATTCCCCTGCTAATGGGTTTCCCTTTCATGGACATCTTCAGTCTTGGAATGAACTCTCTGCACCCATTTCATCCTCAAGGAGTTCCACAGATCTATGGCAATGCTTGAAGAATTACCCCCACATTTACATGAGGGCCTTTCTTTTAATCTGGCTCATACTGGCTTTGATGTCCTTTAGGTTTTGTGTTAGGTCCCAGTTCTAGAGACTGCTGTGATGCTGTTCATGACTTGATAGAAATTTTACCTGTTTCACTGCAGCAGAGGAGGAGAAGTCATGAAATTAATGTAGAAAATAATAATTTCAATATAACTGCTAATAGTGTGGGGATTGCTGCACCCTCCTGTAGCTGTGGTGGTGACTGGCCGTGGCCTTTTGCTGTTTTTAAGCAATGAGCTTCACTTTGGTGTAATTACTTCTGAAAAGAGGAAAAGGTCAGAGACTTCTGTGACAGCAAAACTGGAAATAGGTGATAGATGAAGGCTGTCGTTCTGCTAATCCCAGTCCCTTGCTAAATCACTTGTTCACAGTCCTACTTAGCTCTGTCCTGTTAGAAAGCAAATCTGTGAATCTGCGCATCCCCAGGCATGCAGGCTAGTGGCCCGCTGTCCCTGCACACTGCATCAAATGTAGGCTGTCTCTGTGATCTTGATAAGAGCTCTTTTTGATTTGCTGGTAATGCATTTTACCACACAAACTATAATTCTTCTGCCTGCCTGCACATCCTAATTTTTTTAAAGGACATCTTGTGCTATAAACAAAAATAGGTGCTTTACAGTGATGGCTGAAATAGGATACTTTCTGTCCGTGACAGTAGGCTGCGCTGAAGGGAGGTGAACTAGGCCATGAGCTCTGGTATTTTGCAGACATGACTGCTTTTCTGTGCCTTTTATTCTTGTATAAAGCATGAGAATGATTTCCCCACATCAGGAGGGCACTGGGACTCCCTTACCACATAAAGATTTTGTTAAAAACTTGGTGACTTCTACTTAAACATAGTGATAGTGCATAGTACAAACAGTTCAGAGTGGCCTAATGTTCCATGGTTACTGTTTAAACAGACACAACTTTTCTCCAAGATAACGTATTTCTGTCCAGTGAAAACAGGTCACAGTTTTTTTCAAGGCTCCCAATTTTGTTTCTCTTAAGCGTGGAGCTTTGAAGAAGGCATTAGTATAATGCTCTAAATATCTTGGTACATAATAAGATGGATGGAAGTTTTCACTGATGCTATTCCCCAACTAGCAACACTGGATTTTAGAAATAAATCACAAATGAGAGATTCCTAGTGCTGATGGCCAGGAAGGATCAGAGAGCTGAATAATGTGACACTGTCAGGTTGTGGAATTACTGCAGTGTCTGAGTAAAGTCTTTGGACTCTGATTTGGGCTCTGTTGCCACCAACAGTCTGAGCCTCTGTAAAATTAAGTATTAAACTTTGGCACATATAATGATTCAACTTCAAGTTTGAGCCTCCTCCCACCACCAGCAGCAACAAAGGCAATGCAGATTAGTAATCCAGGTGTTAATAGTGCAGAGCACAACCTCTGAATGCTTGCACTTGGGTGCTTTTGCATGAGGTAACCAGCAAGTTCAGCAATGGCTGGGTGGATGTAACACTTCATCCCTGGCAGAGAGGGAAAAGCCCACTCCCAGCTCCACTGTCCCATGACACTCTGTCATTTGACTCAAGCCAATTCATCAAATGGGCAGAAGATGAAAAGCCTACACTAGACTGACAAGCTGGACTGGTTCACCTTACAGTCCGATGAGCACTACAGCAGATAAAACTGAGGGAATACAACACCTTAGGAAGGACTCCCCATTCTCATGGCTTTAAGAGGCAATGAGCACCTCAGCTTTTCATCTAACTGCAGTTTAAACTCTGGATCCTTTAAGTGTCAGAAGATTGTGATGAAATTTAGCATATTTTATCGCCATCTTTCTGATGAAAGAAGAGAGTTTAATGTTACTGAGATTATCAAGTTCAGATAAATGTTTTCCGTTACCCAAGAGCTGATTGCTATCTCCTTTTAAAAATCCAGCTTTTCCTGTGCAGACAGGTCATGTGCTAAGCAAGTAGCAATACATGTTGACTTTGGTCATAATACCTTAAAACAGCAAATTTAGTCCAACTGCTAAAAGAAACCTTGAACATTCTTTGTCACTGTTTGCTGGTAACTTTAGTATGAAGATAAGGTACCTATATCAAAACTTTTGGTACCATAAAAGGTACCTTTGATATGCCCTTTTTTTTGGTTATTATTTTTAATTATTTATGTTAAAGCTTAAAAAGTATCCGGTTTTTTTTCTTAAGACTTGGCTTAATGTGAGGTTTCATCAATTAAATACAACAATTAAGAGTTGTCTATCTTTTCTCAGAACAAAAAAAGGTGAAATACAGAGTCTGGACTTCATAGGCCATACAAGGCCACCTTTTCTAAAGCACCTTTTATAGAGGAAAGCAAGATAGCAATTACATGTCCTCAGAAATATGGCAAATGCTTAGCTATCCACTGACTCAGTCCTCCGTTGTTTTGCAGGCTGTATCTGTCAGGTTTTCATGATACGAAGCTTAAAGAAACCCCTTGTTTACCAGCCTGCTCTTTATAGTCTCTGCTTTTATATGCTATGCTTTTAATGGAAATGCTTGATTGCATTTACTATGAGATTGCCTTAAATTTTGATTTGATACTTATGCATCAACAAGTCTGTAAATTCGTACAGAATTCTCAAATAATTAACAATGTATTCATTAAACATTCCTCCTATTAAAATTATATGTAGCTTCCTCCAGAAAAGGAGTATAGCTTTAATTTTAAATCTTAGCCAGAGATGTGTGCCTCCATATGGAGTAGCTTTCTCAGCCAAGGAAAGTAATATTCTATATATATTTATATAATTTGAAGTACAGTTACTGGGGTTTTATTCCCCCCTCCCTCCACACACACTTTACACTTACAGCAAAAAGTCCTTTAACTAAATCTCTTTTTTTTTCCCCTTCATAGAATTGATGTAACTGAAGTTCAGATCACCATAACAATGCTGCTCTTGATATCTGCCTATGGAGGAGCAGCAGTATGGGACTATAAGGTGAGTGTGTTCAGTGCTCAGAGTTCCTGTTGAGCATTCAGTTCTTGTAAGTGTCCACAGTTCCTGTGGTATTTGAAGCTGCCCTGTACAAGTACTACCAACACCTACTAGTTGTGTAATGTTGTTTTAGCCTATTGTATGAGTGTGAGTTATTTTGATGTTGTAGTTAGCTTAGATCTATTGGTGTGACTCCCTGTGCACAGATTTATAGCTACACAGAGGAAAAAAAGACCCCATCTGCCACATATAAACTTCTGATCTGAAACTAATACTCTGCACATAGTTAAGCTTTAGCAAACAGTTTTTCTTCTGATTTTATATATTTTGTATATTTTATTGCAAGACGTACATTTCTGTTCAATTAAATTATTTATCTGAAAATTTAAGGATTAAATATTTCAATCTAACGAAACCATGGGATGAAGCCAGCGGGTTTTGGTTAAGTTACCCATATCTGTGTCGATGCAGATGTACTGATTTTTAGGAATTATGTCACAGCCACATAAATGTAAATATTTATATTTAAAGAATTTTTTTCTGTCCCAAAACTTTTTGCTATCTCTGACTTTTATTCTGATGTTTAAAGATGCACTTTAGTGGACAGTATCAAAAGTGTATTAGACTAAGATCTTCAACCTTTCTAGGGTCTTTATGCCGAAATTATATATAGTTATATATATATATATATATAAAAAAATATATAGTTCTGACTGGTCATAGTGCAAAGAGCTGAAACTTTTCCATACTATTGATAACCAACAGAAATTAACCTAAATATAAACTACCAAGTAATGAAAACTAACTTAAAAGTTTACTCAGCAATTAAGGAGTGTTTAGCTAAACTTTGTTTCCTTTTCCTAGCCTGTAAGATGCTTTTTTTTTTCTATTTTCAAAAAGCTTGTTTTCATGTTGCAAAATAAAGCAGGTGCATTAAACTTAAATTATGACTGATTTTTTCCTCACTATTAAAATCTCTTGTAGTTATGCTGTATCTCAATACACTATATATTCAAAAATATAGTCAACGGTTTCAATTTATTACTACTTCTTTTTTTAATCCTCTGCTGCCTTTAGAAGTTTCCTTGAAACTGCAATTGATTCCAAAAGGTAACTGTTTAATTTAAATTTGTATCTTGAGACTATTCATGATAGTCTCGTGATATGCAAAGATACAGCATACAAATAATGTACCAAAACACACAGCAGGCAGATGGTGTTTGTGTTTCCTGTGGTTCAGTGTTGTTTTATCCAGTGAAATAGAAGGAAGTATCCCTCTTCCTGCTCCCATACCATGGTGATGGCAGTAGTCTGTGTCAAGTTTTTGCTTATGTAGTGAAAATGTTTGAAGAACATACTGAGGAGGAACAGAGTAAGATCTAGCTGAATTTCAAGTACAGAATTTAAGTACTCTGAAGTGGAGTTTGAACATTACAAAAGATACTTGTTGTGTTCTCAGTAAGGAAACAAATTTTAAACACTGTTGTCCTGAGCTTGTTCCCAGGAAAGTGAGAATTCAAATAAAACATTTGTTTAGTAGGTAAGAGTAGCTTCTTTAAACACTTCTTTAAAAAGGTGTTGTGTGCTTAACTTTTAATATTTTTCTCTTGTTTTGTTATGGTTTGTTTTTTCTTTTTTTTTGGTTTGCTTTCTTTTGTGTTCTGCTAAGGTCCCTTTGCTGGGCTTAGAACTGAAATTCTTTGCAGTTATTGGCATCCTGTGTGGAACAGCACTTTCTTTTTTCAATTACTTCCGTGTCATCTTTGGTGGAGGGGTTGGAAAGAATGGATCTACAATAGCAGTAAGTTGCTCTAAAAATCAAAATGAGTTTTGAATAATTTATGCCCATAATTTATTGCGTTTCAGATGATTGATCCATAAGGGTTTTATTTGTTTAAGCATTTAAGCAGACAGGCATGAGAGTGTTAGATGGCTAAAGCAAAGACTTCATTATCTACCTTCTCTCTGCCTGTTCCTGGATTTCTTCTCTCATAGGAGCCAGCAATTAATTTTCTTACAAAATTGATTAGTGGTCACTGCAAAGGGTACTAAGAGCAGTGGGATAATGCTACCGGACTGTGCCAAGTTTTGACAACTCTCGTTTTGTTTAATGGGATTTGCAATATATATAAAATCTGGACTTTACCATGTGGCTGAAACTTTAGACAAATTTTCTGTCCCTTTTTATTTTAGGGAACAAGTGTTCTTTCACCAGGCCTGCACATTGGACTGCTTATCACATTGGCCATTACGATTTATAAAAAGTCTACGACTCAGCTGTTTGAAAAACATTCTTGCCTGTATATCTTGACATTTGGACTTGTGAATGCCAAAATCTCACAGAAGCTGGTGGTAAGTCAATCCTAAACTTCCTAATATAAACTGGTTCTTGGCTTAACACTTACTGGATCAGGGGGCACCATTTTCCAATTTTGCTTTGCTGCTGTATTACCAGATTCATTGGGATCAAGACCCTGAACTAGACTCAGGGTCCTACAGAGAGATTATATGTAACCCTGATGCAAACACATACTTGCTGTTGAATGTACTGGTTAGAACTTCCAGTTTTGTTTAACTTACTCCTAGAAATACACTTACTGTCTTTAACATCCTAGCTGTGGTCTCTTAAGCCTTACTAACAGTGCTGTAAATTCTGATTTAATTACTTGAAATAAGAATTTACTTTGATCATTAAAATAAAGAGATAAACTGTTGTCTTTTTTGCCTTTATCTTTTTTATACATACTCAATGGATTAAAAAAACCAAACTGCCTTACTGCATACTTGCTACCATGAGTAATCTAGCCAGATGATTTTTTTTCTCCAAGGATGACATTTTTCAAACACAGAACACTAGAAAATAGGTATTCTACAGTGAGAACAAGTGTTGCCACTTAAGCAAAAGTCTGCTTCCTAGTTAGCTTTTGGCTAGGGAAAGCCAAAATTTTCAAGCTAGACTTGAAAACAATATTTCAAGTGGATAGTATTTGTTTTCAGTAATACACTTGCGTAGTCTTACCCTTTGAATACAGTGCTGGAAAACTAGAGAGTGGGGAACCCCAGCAGATAGCTGAAATGCACGGGTATAGATGTAATTTCCAAGAGAATGTTGCTGGGCAAGGATGTGATGCCTGTTTGCTGGTAGTTACACCAATCTTGCAGGGAGGCACTTTTTAAATTTTTTTTTTTTTTTTAAAACATAGGTGGCTCACATGACAAAAAGTGAAATTTGTCTTCAGGACTCTGCATTTATTGGACCAGGACTTCTGTTTTTGGACCAGTACTTCAACAGTTTCATTGACGAATATATTGTTCTGTGGATAGCATTGGTAAGTGTTTTTTACTTTTTGTTCGGATCATACTTAAAGGAATGGATTGAAAATTGTCCCTGTCATTCTTCTCTGCCATTTCTGACTTACTCACATTTCAGCTGTCACTGTGGAGGTAGAGTGCCAGGGTACCATGTAAACATATTTTTGGGAGCTGATTGGCTTGCCTTCCTTGGAACAGAGATGTGAAAGTAAATTTACAAATCTCTCCTGAAATTATGCTTTAGTCCATGTGGATTTTTTAAAGTTGTTCTGCAAACTGCAGATTAACCCTTTTTTATCAGATCTCGTAAGTGTTTAGTGCTGTTAGGATGCTGGGGTGTTGTGATGGTTTTGTTTTTAATTCTGAACTAGAGCACTTTGTAGCTGTATGTTAAAATGATAGTTACAATTGTCACTTGGATAAATTCTGATTAAAGTATAGCATATTTGTAGTAGGGACAATTGAAAAAAAGAAAAGGATTTTTTTTAACCTGTTCTGTTTTGTTCTTTTGAAGTTCATATCCTTGTTTGATATGCTGAGATATGCCAGTGGTGTGTGCCTACAGATTGCTTCTCATCTTCATATACATGTCTTCAGAATTTCATCTCATCGAGCTCCTGAGCAGGTTCAAAACCATAATGACTGATTAAATAGGTCAAGGACAAGAGAAGAAGCAGTTAGGGGAATGTTGAATGAAGCAGCCTCTCTGTTTTTGGGAAGACAGATTAAGCTTTTGAAGAAAACAGTTTTATGAGAAAGTTCACTGTATTTCAGACATTACCAGATGTTAGAATTAGTAGAAACAAAGTTCTGCAGATGCTGTTGTATCAATGCTTTTGAACCAGTATGTATATCCCTGTGTTTCAAACCATACATACTACATTTGAAAATGTTGCCATTTCCTATTAGGTAACTGTAATTCTGTACTTCTCTTCTGGTGAATGTAGAATGCAAACCAAGGTGCTACCAACTAGAATTTGAAGAGGAATTTCACATTTCCCTAACCCAAGTGTCTAATCTTGTAGCATTAGTTTCTAAAGTTTTGTTGGAACTGCTCTGAAGTGGTTGTCAGATGTACCAATGAATTCAGTCCTGCATTATTAAGACTGGTAAAATGAGGCAGCCATGAGGTACAAATCACTCAATCTCTCTTCTGGTACTTCTAAAGAACAAGCTGTTGGATCAGTAGATAGAGGTACAGCTCAGGAAAATTTTCTTGTACTTCAAAGTACTGTTATGAGTGCCTTTAGAATTCTTGCATTCTCTAGTATCTAAATACATAACCTACCGCTACCACATAAAACTTTAGGTTGTACTTTTTTTCAAGGCCGGTTTCTGGTTTTGTAGTCATAATAAGGTTAGTCTCATTGTACTTCATCCTTATCTAGACTACAGGTAGCTGTGTAAGGAAAGGGCTCTAACTTTAGGCACCCTAACTTGTATCTGTAAGACTATGCAAGCAAATGACAAAGTTCATTGGTAAACTTCACTGTCTGTGGCTCCAGCACTGCAGCTCACCCTTCTATATTGCCCTCTGGGGTGTTTTTGCTATCGCTGTGTTCATTTACCTTACAATTGATCCTATTGTCTCATAGCTACCACTATGTACTTTATCCAAACAAAAGAGCACAAAACTGAACCTTAATGTAAAACTCTCCAAAACAGGAACTCAGGCCCAATATCAGCCTCTCTCTTCCTTTAAGAACAAACCCACTGGCTAACATAGTATGTCTAACTACGGGGCTGTTGCCATTAGAGAAAAGCTGAATCAAAGTAGCTTGTTATCTGTATGAAAAAATTATTACTTGCACACAAGTAATATAAGCTTAAGCTCCTTCAAAGAGGTACTACTTGAATATGATTTATGTAAAGAGCTGTTGAATGTAAGTGTGCATTACTACTGCCAGTTGCTGATATGTACCTGAGCTCCAAGTTCATGGTCCTTCCTGAACTGTCCAGTAAAGAATGCCATAGTTTGTTTTAAAAATACTACCACTACAGCTTCCTACCTGTTTATTAATTCAAAAATACTTCCTGAGATGTTCAAGGAACTTTTAAAGTGGTGTATTGTCTGCTAGCCTGGAGGGAATAAAATAGCATCCACCACACTCCTGCCTAAGAAGAATAAAGTAACTTTCTTGAGGGATAACTGTAGCAGTTACTGCCAAAGGACTACACCTCAAAGTGACTAATATCTATTGAGAATGAATTCTGCTACTCCTGTTTGAGGCTGGAAGTGACACAGCATCTGCACATGAATTTAGCCTGAACCCAGGCTATGATCAAATAGAAGAGAAGGTGGTAATGACCATTTTAGTTTGGCTAAATACTGTAAGCAAATTAACCACCTGATGAAAAGACACAGGCAACATCTCTAGAGTGAGATGAGTGGACTCCCCACAATGGTCACAACTGTGTCATGGCATAGTAGGTATAAGTAATTTTAAGGATATGATTGAGGTATGTGAATGATAGGAAACTAATGCAGAAATCACTCAGAAAACCAGAAACATGACTCAATACTTACAAATAAAACCAGAACCAGGAGGCAATGCTAACAAATAAGCTCCTATTGAAGATCCGAAGCAGAACCTGTCAACTCTTTCATAGCCTCCTGTAATTGTCCTTAGAGGGCTGAGACTCAGTAGTTACAAATCAGCATCGTTACTGGTTACCCATGAGAGGCCCATATTGCCTCATGCATCAGTGTAGCAGTCTAACTTCCATGTTTGCTCCTGTCCTGAATCCTAGCAGAGGCAGAACAAGTTAATCCATGCTGGTTACTTGTTCAACATCAGTTGCAACCTAACAGCTGAAGTTTCTGCAAGTTAGCCATGAATCTGGCTTCCAAACCTGGAGCACCATCATCAAATGACTTGACTCTGAACTAAAAAATGTTAGTAAGCTGAGAAGAAGAATATGGTTTTGAAACATATTGTTATGAAAACACATTTGTGTGTGTGGGTGTGTGGATGGATTTTGTTTACTGTTGAATTAAATCAAAGCATTAAATATGTTGGCAACTAGCTAATTTGTGAAAGTGGACATTCAGGTGTAATGGTTTTCTGTAAAAAAAACCTGCATGCACACTAAGCCAATTGCTTCATTTATACTTACTTAGTGTAGTGAGATATATGAAAGATAAATGCTTTATCCTTAAAACTCAGGCCTCCCTAAATTGCTAGTCATTGGGAATTGCAAAAAGTAATATTCCATCTCTCAAAGGCTTGTAATAGCCTGTACTAAATAAATGAGATAGATTTCTTCTAGCAGTGGTTCTACAAAAAGTATATACCCCAAAATGCATAATGTTTAATTATCGTTACTTGAGCTGATACGTTAAGCTCATCATTTAACTAAAAAAAACCCCTGTTTTCTGGACAAATTACAGCAGGTTATAAATCTCTTACTTATACAAAGATAGTACAATGCCCAGACTAACAAAAGAGTTAACAAAATTTACTTTAATTTACCACAATACACATCATTAAGCAATTCTATCTGAGCTATGTCATACCTTTGAATTTTTATAACTGCTAATATATCATCAGACTAAATGTTGAAACTGTGAAAATCTGCAGCTTGTTAGAAATGCTTCTATTTGCACGATGTACCTGAAGGCCTCAAGTTATTATGTAAAATCTGGGTGATGCATATTTCATTAATTCTTCTCCTTGTTACAATTTGGCATTAGAAAAAGTGAAAAAATTTAAACAGTCCAGTGCTATTGAAAGTGGATATGAAATAGTTAAAAATTAATTAGACAGACAGTGAATGGTTTGGGGTCCATACTGCCCCCCAGTTATAAAAGTTTACTAAGATATGTTCTTACAACATTAACAGACAAGATTAGAACAATCCAGGAAAGTGTTCAATAGGAACCTTGAAACATTTAAATCTTAACATCCTTCTAATGCCTGTACTTGTATCATGTTACTTAGGTACAAGTTGCTCCTCCACTGAGCCATCAGAATAACATGGACTGAAGAGACTTGCGAACAGTTGCCATCTCCTGCTGTTGCTGTCACAAGAAAAGGAGATAATGCTGAACAAATGCTGTATCTGTATGATTCCTTTGAATTAAATGAATGTCAAATGACTTTTTAATAGAATGTTCTATTTTTGCATTTAACTAACGTCATAGGTCTGATACTTACAGTGTCCATCATAATCTTCTTCTGCAACATAGCCATTTCCTTACGAAGTTCATTTTGGGCACCAGCCAGAAGATTTTCATTGCTCTTCTCCAGCTCTTCCATGCTCTGAAGTAAAGGATAATATTAATTCAAAACTCCTCAATGTCAAGGGGTTAATTTAAAGCAAGCAAACAAATCATTATTCATACTACAATTTAATATTGACAGTGATCACTGGTAATTGATGAGTTTGTCACAAACTTGGCAGAGGAATCATACAGGACTTCATGCTCCAGTCTGCATTCCTATTTAAAAAATATGTACCCTGAGAAGAAAATAGAACTCTCCCATCAGCCTCTGTGAGGTCTCAGCTACTTATTCAGCATTTCAATTAAGATAAGAGTTCTACTAGAGGAGATTGAACAGACATCTGTCAGGAATGGTAGGGAGGACTTGAAGGACTTGAAGTGAGGAGTATAAACCCCAGTATATTTCTTTGCACACTTCTCCCCAAATAAGCCAAATAAAACTCCCTGGTTATCTTCCCTTTTGTACATACAATTACACCTACCTCTGTGTATGTGTCTAGTTGCATTTCCTTTAATTTGCATTAAGCTTATTTAAGGCTTGACTTCTACCTTTTGATCTTCTTTGAGGAGAAAAATCAAAGTACTGCTTGACCTTCTGTTCAGTTTTTCCTCTTTGATGAAGACATTTTTGACATTTTGGAACTGCTATTATTTATTAATGCTTCTGTAATATATTCTGTAAACTCTGACTATTTTAAACTAAGAGTTGCTCTAGTTCAGAATTATTTTTCTCAACTACCAGACTTGGAAAAAAACCAAACCAAATACCAAGCTTATAGTAACTAACTAAAATTTCGAATCAGCTAGGAAATTACTTGAACAGAAATTAAGGTTTGTCAGAAACTGACGGACTTTAATCTGCCCCGTATACTGGGGGCCACGTAGGTGGTGAGGCCACACCTGGAGTGCTGGGTCCAGTTCAGACTCCTCAGTACAAGAGAGACACAGATATAGAGGACAGAGCCCAAAAAAGGGTCATGAAGATGATTAAGGCACAAAAGATTATCTCCTGTGAGGCTTTTAACTAAAAAAGTAAAATTTTTGTGTGGTTGTACTCAAAACAGGTTTTTTGCTTGCTATCTACTGTGTTAGTTACAAACAACTTAAAACACTGAATTTATGCAGCTTTCTTAAGTGGTATGATAAGGATCAGCTGCCTTCCAAGAAAAAGATTTACCTTTAAGAATTGCTCGTAGAGTTGCTTAATGGTTTTCAGTCTCTGACTTTGAACTATTCTTGCCTGTTGAAAAACTTTTTGTTGCTGACGAAGCATATTCTGAAGCAGAAGCAAAAGAAAAACATAATTGCATCAGTTGTCAACCAGAGTGCTTGGACAGAATGCCAATGTCATTTTTCAGAATCAGAAATTCTGCCTTCACTGGAAGTCTGTGCCTTGTAGTGTCAATCTCTGCCTGGAGAGTTACCCTTGCTTTTATTAATGAAAATAAGACTGAAGACTGGATTAAGCCCCAAGTCACCTCCTGAGGTCTCTTGCAACCTAAATTATCCCTGTAAAATCCTATGAGGCTTGCTATCCCCCCCCAGTTTCTTAGGGTATCCTGGAAGAATGTGCTACTTAGGGAAAAGTAAAACTTGCAAATACATTGGAAGTACAAACACAGCAACGTCACATGATTACATTCCATTTTGTAGCTCCTATCCCCTTTCAGTGATCAAATTCCACATTTATTATATACAGGCATACTTTTAAGCAATGTATGCTAAAAGACAACTACATTTCTTTATTCCTTTGTTCCCTGACCCAAAGACTATGGATGGACAGAACACATCTTTCTGCTCCTTAAATGGTCTAGGCTTTTCTCAAGCCATATGCTGGCCTAGGGCATCACTTAACAGTGTTTATAAACTTGCAATAAAGTTTATAAATGCACCCCTCTTCCCAAAACTTAAAACAATCATATATTTATGTTTAAAAGACATAAAGTGTTTTCACATTTCTTGAATGTCTTAACAACAATATTCCCTCCTTGTGAAAATACAGTGAAACTCATGCCATGCTGGAAACTCACTGCTAGTTTTTCTTCCTGCTCTTCTGCTTTTTGCACATCTACATCCCATTGCTGAAATAAAGTCAGGAACTGCTGGGAGAATTCATGATTGAGCTTCTGCCTGTAAAAAGACACTAAGTATGACAAATGATACAGGGAATTACAAGGAAAGCTAAGGTTCAACATACACATGGAATAGAATAAAAGCTGGCATAGATAAAGAAATAGGCTATTTTGATATCTGACCCTATTTGAATACTGTGTGTTTTGAAAAACTGAACACACACATACACTGAGTGGATATGGAATATATATCTATCTATAAAGAGACAGCACTCCCATAAAATACTGGTTAAAAAGAAATACTGGTTAAAAAGACACTTCCTACCAGTATCAGGTTTCCTGAGATTTACTGTGTTTTTCTAATCCAATTACAGATGTTTGCTTTAACACAAGGGGTTTATATTGCAAAACTGAGTAGCTCATTTTTTAAAATTTTGTCCGTACAAGTTTCAAATACATGTAAATGTAGAACAACACCAAGATGGTTACAAGTATTTCTGACTTTTAGTTTTTAGCTGTCTCATTTTTCAGTTTGCTCTACCTCTAGTATCAGATGTAGGAGTTAAATATGCCTTTAGAAGTGAGAGGAATGTTAAACAAGGTGAAAATTACTTTCTTTCTTAACCAGAACGGTATTAAAGTTTTACCAAACATTTTTCAGTTTTCACATACAAACAGAAAATTCCAAAGTGGAAAATGCCCACACACATTGTTTTAAAAGACAAAAATAACATCAAAGTTCACTTTCCATAAAGATAAAAGTAAGGCCAGCTCTTTAACATACCTTGCTCTCAGAGTTCCAATCTCTGTTCAAAAGAGAATGTGCTAAATTATTGCTGTCAGATTAACAAAGTGAGCACGACTGGAGGCAGCAAAGGCCCTGAGCAGATATTTAACATTAGATACAGTACTTGCTATTAAATTGCAAGATGACAGACCAACTATCCATTCTGTGACACAGAAGGGAACCTAGTTCACAGGTTTGAAAACCAAGAGTAAATGTCACCTTTGCTCCTGCTGCGTTTTCCAAACATGTTCAATCTTCTGGTTACTGGTTTTGAGTGAGGCTTTTGTATACATTTCTAATCGTTTCCTCTTAGCTAAGAGAGCCTTGTTAATGTCAGCTGAAAGTCAAAGAATATTTAGAAATTAAGTATCCTGGATACATTGTGCCATGTGTTAAAAATGCTGATGAGTTACACTATGGAGAAGCAAATGAGGTGTGTTCTAATGACAAGAAACTCAAGTGATCCGGACTGCTGTGGTGAGTGTCCCTCAGCCTGCTGGTGGCACTGGTGTGAATGCTGCTTCCTTATGCCCCTCACACGCCCTAACCACCACCCATTTCAGAGTAATATGCAAATTACTTGAATTTCAGAAATAAATTAAGGTTAGTATGTGGTTACTATCCCTGTGAACATACTGACTGAATGAAAAACTATTTTGTATACTTCAGAGAGACTACTTTTTAAGTAATCATATAAGTTACTGTGTTTATTTCACTTCAATTTACATTTGGAGATTTATCAAGTCACAGCTTAAGGTTAATACAGTAATTTCTTTTCCTTCTAACTATAGATTTCAGGAAACATCTGTCAAACCTCTCTAATTTGCTGAGGCGTCTGCCCCTGCTAATGCCAAACCCACTATTTTGTGCAGACAGCATCCTCCCCGATCCATTCATTTTCCCTCCTTCCATCCTTCCTGAGTCTTAAATTACAAGCAATCGTAACTTTTTAACATTGAAATCCTCCTCTTATCTAAATTGCCATATCTCCAATACCATTCTAATATGTAATACAAAATACATGATTTTGTGACAGCCAAAAGTCCTGATTTGTGGATTAAGGAGTTACTTTAGCTCCTCTTTCACCTTAAATTTGACATGCAGATTATGACTCTGTACAGGTTTCTTTTATTACATAAAATAAAAGTATTAATCAGCTGTTGAGTGTGTAATGGTGGCATTAAGATGGTTTCCCTTCCTTCCATGGCTTTTTGATGTTTGCTTACTCTGTGACGGGTATTGTACATTCTTTACAAGTTAAAAGTGTTTTTTCTCTAACCTGTCAGCTATCTAGAATTCAGCTGGTAATTTAAGTAGGTAAAGCCACCTGAGGATCTGATTATGACTGTACTAAATCCTGCTAAGTGACACACACAAATCTCTCATCACTGGATGACTGGCATTACTTACCCTCGTTATCTGACTATTCTAGAAACTCGTATTACTTCTGACTGCTGAAATTCTTACCTGCTGATTCCCTGTTCTCTAGATGTCTAGAAGTGCTAAGTACAGACTGCTCTCTCATTCTAACTAAACTCCTTTTCCAAAATTGCTTGTCTAGAATTAGAACTATTTGTTCTCTTTTGCTGCTTATATTAACTTTACATTGCCCTTATCTCTCACTCAAGTGTTGCCATCCCCAGTATCCTCTATGTCAGTGTAACAAAAATTTGAGAAAGACCAACAGCAAACTGCTATTGTCCCTTTTCTCTACAATATATTTACTACCTCTTAAACTTCATCTTAAAATTGGAATTGATTATCCAAAGCACTCATGCATTTTTCCCTTTTCCTTTGTAATTATCTACACTTACAAGCTGTGACTCACTTATATGCAGTTATTCCCTCCTCTTCTTTCCCTTTGCTCTCCTTAGATATAACTTTTTTTTTTCCTGAAAACTGGCTTTATTCAGAAATGCTGAAAAATGCTACAAAAACTGGTCATTATATGTAAGTCTTGAAAGTTGTTTTATGGTAAGTAACTACTTTAAACTCTTACAACTTTTTTTTTATTTATTAGAATGAAATGTACTTACCTCCAAATCTCTCCAACATATTCTGTACTTCACCCCTACAAAATAGTGTTTCAAATTTTTATTTGCCCATTTCCTGACTTCAGAGTAAGACCTCTTGTATATGCTTAAAACTAATTTTATTCACATGCCTATTACTTTTAAGCAGTGACAGAACTGCTACTGCCATAAGATAATTATACTCCTTTTCTCCTCCTATGAGAGGTTTCTTCTTCAGACTAATTTGCTTTTTTTTTTTAAATGCTAGAATCTATTAGCCTACTCCCTAGTAAAGAGGCACTGTTGGGCATTTGAAGGGTCTTGAGTAAGGGCAGTCAGTAAATAAAATTGATTATTCCCTATAACAAAGAAAACAAAAAGGGTGTTTGTAACACCAAATGAAAACAAGTTCATTTCAGTTAGCATGACAGGCACAGTAAAAAATCCAAGGCAAGTAATATCAAGGTTGTTTTTACAGCATCTTTAAGATGATAACATCAGTGTTTAAGGCAGTGTTACAATACAGTATCTTCAACTCAACAGTTATAATCTGCTTGAAAACTATTTCAGCATGTACTTTTTTATTACATTTGCACTGCCCCTGGATATTTTTTTTTTTAGTATTTATCTGTGAAAAGAATTTATTTTTCATGCAATATTTGGATCATTAAAGTATTGGTAATACTAAAATTTTATTGCTTTCAAGCAATAAAATCAGAGGAAAAAAATAATGGAATTTATCAAAATTATCAACAATTTAGGATAAAACAAATAATATTTTAAAAGAAAATTTTTAAGAACTCACACAAATATATCAAATTTTCCTGCGTGTTAAAAAGTACCTACAAAGAAACTGAAGAATTACCATTTTAAAATGCTACGTTTTCTTTCTTTATGTACAACTGCTGTATTATCTGTCACTTAATTTTTGAATCAAATACTAAAAAAAACCCCGAACAAAGCAAAAATAAGCATAGTGAATAACTGAAGTTGGTATCTATTTAAGACCTGCTTATTTTGGAAAAAGCCCCCAAACATCTAACCTTACCCCACATCATCTGGAACCACATGAGTAGTCACGAGAGGTCTTTTCTTTCCATGCTTGTCCATTACTGGTGTGTCACCTTAAGAAGGATTATAGAAATATTTACAAAAACACATTTTGTGTTGGTCATTTGAGTTATTAAAAGTGTAATTACTTTTCTGTAATGCCATTTCCCTGACCATATCTCACGGGGCTCAGTTCCCATCAGTAACACAGGCAGCTCCTATAGCTTTGAGTCTGGAGTTGACAGATGGTGGTGAATTATTCTGCAAGGCCAGATTTGAGCTGGCACTGCTTTGAGTTCCCTACACTGGTCCCAAACAGTTTTACTTTCTCTGTCCACTACTTCACCACTACTCCCAACTCACAATATAACAATCATCAGAAATCTAAAAATAACATAAAAAATGATGAAGTCCAATCTGAATGTTACTGTAAAAGATACTATAATTCTGTACCTTTAAAAAGCAAAATCACAAATAGATATTTACATTATTTTGAAAATTAAAATCATTGGTTGTTGGATTTCTGTTAAGGAGGACTTAAGTCTTAATGAATGAAGGGGAGAAATTAATGGGAAACAAAAATTCAGAAGTGGAGTTACACCAGACTTTACAATAAACTAAATTGAGGACTGTACTTTTAAGCAAAGTCCACTTTTTAATGATATTCCCTCAAAGTTAAACAGCTGATTTTTTTTTTTTTGCCTCAGCTTTCTCTACTTCTTCTTTTCCTTTCTGAAGTGCTCTTAACCCTGCCAGAACTCCAACAACCTTACCCGACTCAACACTCCAGCCAAGCAGGCAGAGCTCTTGTGCCCTGCCCTGCTCTCACAATGTTCTGTGCTGCCAGGTGACAGAAGGATATGGCATTAAAATAAGGGAACATAATCATGTGATAAAATTCTGCTCTATTGAAGACTCCACCTGAAATTTCAGGACATAATAGTACACTACACAGAGCTGTTCCATTGGGCTCTCTCCTCTTACCAATCAAAATTACACTGTAGGAGCCCGGTGGTCTCAGGAATTACAAACCATGCTTTGCTCAGTCCCTGGCTGACTCAGAATTGTCTTCCTTTCTATTCATATTCACAAATGTGATAAACGTCACATTTTACAAATGTGCTAAAAAAGTCATATAAGCACCTTCTCTAAGATCTTCCTCTGATCCACTCAGTTCTTTTCTTTCCTCCTCAAAATCATAAGCAGGTATGGTCTGATCTTCCTGTGCTGGTTTACCAGCTTTTGCTCCATGCTTTCTTCCCGATGGTGCCATAGTGAGATCTTTTCCTACTGAAACAGTATATTGTATTTGTCACATGACTCCCCCCACAATAAATTGAAAATAAATATGTTTTCATGCTTACATGGACCTGTTATGGGTATCTCTTTAACAGTCTGCACCTGTAAAGATATGCAAGCAGTCAAACTGGTTTAGTTTTGAGGTATTCCACAGCATTACCCACCAGCAATGCTTTTAAGAACATGCTAAAAAAAATTCCAGGGCTATTAGGAACATACTTGATTCTGCTGGGAAAAAAAAAGATAAATTATCAATTTTCTTAAGATGTCGGCTAGCTTAGCTTCCATAAGGTTTATTATTCATGTTGTCATATCTAGTACTGCATTCCCAAAAGCTAACTACGCCAATATTCTACTGTACAAAATAGAGAAATTATAAACCATAGAGAACAATGTGATTCTACAAGCCATCCCACACTGTAGAGACAAATATACATTTGCTTATTCTATTTTTTAAAGTCCTGGGCAACTTCCAGGTTCTGATTTATCTTTCTTTATAGCTATTACACCTCTGCATTCTGGAATGTAAGTAATGCCATTGCTACATTGGCAAATATTTTACACATACACTACCCTCTTAAAAAAATATTCATTTATTTACTTTAGTAAACCTCTCATTCTGGACACAATTCAACACAAGCTAGAAATATCAGTGGGTTTTCCACTAGCCAGGGCACAGACAGACCTGAAAATTAAGTTCACACATGGAAATTGAGAACTCCATTAAAGATCTTTTGAATTTCAAGGGCTGTGAAGTCCCCCCAACATTAATAACTCTCTCACACACCTCAGTTTCCTGTTTCTGGTTTGGGGGTTTTTTTTGTATATTTTATTTTTTAATAGCTGTGAAATTATATTTTTAATCCCAGATTCCATGGCCACACTACACTAAGGAAGGAACAGGGCTTTTTAATACCCAGCTTTTTCTGAGGTTGATGCTTCTCTATGTAGCATGAAGATTTTTAGACTTTACAAGTGTCTTGAAAAACAGGTGTCTTCCCAAGTGCCACAATCAAAAGCCCTTGCATTACAATTATCCTCAAACAAGAGAAAATTATCAAGACTTAATCTGCTTATTGACTACTTTAACTGTTGAGAACATGATGTAAAGAAGAGTGCCTGTCCCTGTGCTGCCAAAGTACTTTAACTTTGAATTGTAAGCATACATTTTATTTGACATACAGACACTTTTCTTTGTACTAAAAATCAGTTTACAAAGTAGAACTTCTCAGTCCCCCTCACCCGGGTGTAAAACAATCCTGCCACCTCAGAAGCCCGTGCAGCCCTCACCCATCCCGTGCAGGTACTTGTTTTAGCCGAGCTGAGTGTCTTCAATCTACAGCTGTGTATTTTAACAGTGATTTTTAGAGAAACTCACCTCTTTTTTTTTTCCACCCTGCCCCAAAAAAGATATGAAACAAACCGATAATTGTGTGAATTTCCTGTGTGGGGCTTTTCACCGTGGGGACCCACCTCAGAGCAGCAAGAGAGACTTGGGCCCTCAGCCGCCGCACCCTGAGGGGACGCACGGGCGGCAGGGACAGGGCACCTCACACCCTTCTGTTGCAGCAGAGCGAACCCCGCTGGCCCCACACCCCCGGGGCTTCTGGCAGCCCTCACGCTCCTCCCGAGGCTCCACCGGGCGAGAGGGACGGCCCGGAGGGNAAAGGGCGGGAAAGCGCGCGCGGCAGGGACACGGCGCTGCCGCCCTCAGGAGCGGGGCCGGGCCGGGCAGCGCCTGCAGAGCCTTGCGGGGCTCAAAAGCTTCATTCCGCTTTGGGAACCCATCCAGGCTTCACAGTAGTATTAAATCATTACAGCTGGAAGGTTTTAAACGGAAAAATAAGAACTTTTTGAAGTAAAGGTTCATACAGATTCCTGGCTAATTTACGAAAATGTGTGAGCTTTGGTTGACTTTGAAACAGAAATGACAGACAAAACTTTCATCACATTTTAGTTGATTTCAAAGCATGCCACGTATCTTACAATACATATGCACATACATTTTGTACATCATCCGGTTATAAAAATTAATGCTTTCTGAATACTGCTAATACAATTAAGTGAAGATACACCACCAAAAAATTCTGCTTGTAAAGATTCAGTACCCTTTCCCACATAAAACCACACTACTCTGATATCTCTGCAAAATACAGGGCCAAACCCTGTTAAACTGAAAAACACCACAGCTTTGTATGTCAGTACAAATATTGTTTTATGAAGCGAAACACTGCTCCCCATACTTTTCTACTTTGAAACAATTTGTTACCAATTCACATAGAGGCACTTTTGCTTTTTTATTTACAATGCTTGTAAAATATTTTACCTTGATCATTTAATTACAACCCTCTTTGTAATCAAGCCAGGAAATAACACCATTTCTTTGTGTATTCTTTGGATTATAATACACCAGATACAAAATATCTTTCAAATAAACCATTAGATGTTGTTACTGTGTAAGTTTTTTGTAGCATACCTTTCTTTCAAATCCCAATTACACACTACTAATAGGGAGATGAATTTTCACTGTGCTTTAAAGAATGTCAACATCTATAAATGTATACTAAATTTAAATGACAAGTTAGATAATTCTCAATTTTCCCTGGAGGGCTAGAACAAGCAGCAATGACAGAAATTTGCAAAATGCTTTGGAATGCAAGACCAAGGACTTCTTAAGGTGATCCCAAACAATTTTTCCTTCCAACATTTTATCTAGTTGGCAACATCCACTGCAATAAATGCAGTTACATTTGTTTAGGTAACCCTTTTTATAAAAAAGGATAACATGGCCGTGAACTAAGAGCTGTAAAGTAAGATCAGTTGAAAACTGCCTATGTACAGGTATCCTGCAATTATTTGTTGTTGTTATTTAGCATTGTCACAGCTCCAGCAGCTTTTACATCATGAAGAGTACTGCAGAGTTTCTAATGTAGGTGCATGATTTTTTTTCTTCATATCAACATAGTTAAACAGCAAACCAGAAAAGACACTTATGAAAGAGACATTTAAAATGCTTAATCACAGCTTGAGGTAGACTGATCTCCAAAATAAAGCTCTTCTATACTTTGATTCTTTCATGACCAACTTCTTTTTGGATCCTTCTCCTTGGAAAAATCTTTCGTTTAAGTGCAATTAGCTGAGGAGAGAAAAAAATACAGTATGTAGTTCTCTGCTGGGCTAAAGGTCCACAGCTGGTCAGGTTTTCATCCTAGAAACTATCAAACCTGTACCACCCATGGTAAATACTCAATACTGGAAAGACATTTTTTACTTGAATTCATCTATTAGATGTGCACATTTCCACTAGACTTCTCAATAATCAGAATACAAGCAGAAAGTGAAAAATACACCATGCCTTCATTCTGATTATTTTAAAGGCTATTTGTGTATTTAAATTAACACTGGGCTATATTCTATTTTTAAAAGACCAGCACAAAGCTGGCATCTTAAAATGGTATTTATATTCCTAACTGTACCACTGAGTTGAGTATCCCCTTCCAAAACCAAGTTACTAATGGAGTTTTCTAATACATACAAAAGGCTGAAAATCAAGGGAAAGAGTCATGCAAAAGTTACAGGTGGGAAAAAAAATAATAATCAAAAGCCAACCTTTCAAGAATTACACCCTCTTCATCAGACCACGGAAAGTGTTACTTAAGGCCCCAACCTGCAAAGAATTACCCATATGATTTGTTCCATTGACTCCCTCCGAGTTTAGCAGGACTAATCATGTTCAAGAAAGCCTTTTTAAGCTTGCAGAAGTGGAGGGTTTTTTCGCCTCGAGTCAGATTCAAAGCCTTTTGAATTCAGTAGGAGTCTTTGCAATTACTTAGGGAAGAGATTTTGATAAGGCCTTTAAGTAACTTAAGATTCCATTCTGGACTAACTTTCCTTCCTCTTAACTTACTATATGCTTCTACCAATATGTATGTTAACAGACCAAGAATTTCAAAAACAGTTACTGAATTTGAGCATCCAAATTTAGCACACTGGTGATGGACTTTACTGTCACAAGGCACCTGAGAAGGTTCCACTCTCCTTCTCCCCATATGACTCTCTTTTCAAGGAATATGAACAGGGTGACTTAAAAATTAAAGGAACCTTATCATGAGTCATGTGACATCTTTACTTCTTTCATGAAGGAAAAATCCTAGCTACTCTTCAAAATCTATTTTAAAAATCCATCCAGTGTTACCCTGAAGGTTCTGCAATCTGTTAAGTGTTATACAAGTTTGATAAGAAGACATTAACTTTACCTGTTCAGCAAAAAATGAGATGACTGTAAATACAATAAGTGTTACTAGAACACAGTGGGTCCAGAATTTGAGCTTGTCTCTATATGCCCTCCTGGACAAAGAAAGAAGGAAACAGAAAAACAGCTTCATATATCACAAATGCAAATATTTAAACTTTAAAGAGTTTCCACGAAACATGCAAAGAAAGTTTTTTCCGGTTCTTAAAGGGTGACTAAAAAGAGGATGTAGGCTCTCTCTTCACAAAGAGACACAAAGAGAGGACAAGGAGCAACAGCTACATGTTGGACTGGGAGAGGTTTCATCTTATTAGAAGAAAATTTTTTTTACAGTCAAAACAATCATTTACTGGAGCAATCTCCCTGGAGACATGGTAGAGTCTGCACCACTGGAAGTTTCCAAGATGTGACTGCTCAGGGTGCTAGATCATAGAATCATTCAGGTTAGAAAAGACCCTGAAGATTGAGCCCAACTGTTAAGCTAACACTGCCAAGTCCACTCCTAAACTATGTCCCCAAGTGCCACATCTACTTGTGGCAACTATGGTTTTGCAGTCACAAGCAGGGAAGGAAAGAGTCACACTGAGTACGTCCTTTTTGACCAAACTGCAATTCCTTATGTGCTACAGGTATTTACCTGTAGCCAGGACACTTGAGAGACAGCAGGAGACAGTCTCATCTAGGCACCTTTTCCCATGAAATGCTGGACCAAATGGTCCCTGCCAACTTGGGCTGTCCTGCAATTCTGAAAACACTTTGATTTCCACCAGCACTTTAGCATGCCTTAACCCACCCTGGTAGAATCACCTTTGGCCACAAACAAGTCAAAATAAGTGTCTTTTTGAAGCTACAAAAACTCTTGATGGAGGGTCTCAAAAAGGGGGCCAACACTATGCCTACTCCTCCAGCATAAATTTCTAAAGGTAACTGCTTTGGGTTTGACTCCCACTCCCTCTGCCACTACTCGTAGCGCTACAATCACACCTGTTCTTGTCACCTACAATCCTTCTAATTCCTTCTACAGTTCCTCTAATATTTTCTATTTTCTTATTAACAGCTATTTCTCATGATTTGCTGATCAGTAACAGGTTTACTTATATTAGTCTTGTGTCATTTTTGTCACTGTATCTGTCAATGTTTTGCTTGTCCTCTCAAGTCTACTACTCCAATTTCTTAAGTTGTTATTTATAAAATGGGAAGAGAAAAAACACACACAAAAAATTCACGTATAATTCAAAAGTGAGACACATATCTTTTCTGATTATTATCCAGATGATTATTGCTATGTGACAGATTTTAAAGAATCACTTAGTGAGAAACGTAACAACAGTTTGGGGTTTTTTTATATTTAAAGAAAGTCAGAATTCCTGATTTATTTTTAAAAAACCCAAACAGAGGAACAAACTAACAACTTTTGTTTGCAGTAGGTTAGGACTAATTGATAAAATGTTAATGACTATTTAAGCACTAGAAAAACCCCAATCCTGCAGACCTCAAATTTTAGTCCATTCAAATCTTACCACCTTATTTGTCACTGTTAACTCTTCCATGACAATACTGGGGGAAAACCAGCTTGTTACCAATATCTTAAGTAATTATATATTATATATATTACTGTACTACAGTAACTTGAAAATAACTTGTGTAACATACCATTCTTGGAGTTCATGCATGTGAAGGAAACGATTCCGATATTCTCTTGGCAGTTCAAATTGGGAAGGTATGGGAAACATCGACTCATAAAAATCCCTAAGCACTGCTTTCACTGTTTGTGCATCCTTATGATTGTGATCAATATTGTCATTTAGGCAAACAAATTTTCTAGAAAACAAGATGACATTGTTAGAATATTTCCTTGATAATATGGCAAAGGTATTGCCAAACTAATAACACAAACATAATCCTTTAGCACAAAATTGAAACCATATCCTTTTAAAACCAAACATATACATTTTTTATTGTTGCATTATTTTAAATTAATTTTATTTTAATTCTAAGAGCACTAGGGCTGAGAGCAAGTCAAAACCTCAGAGGAATCCAGTGACAGGCCATATCTCTAGTTATGTAATGCTGCCATCTAATGGGCACTAGAGTGTGCATCATCCCAGTGCACAATCTGGGTAAGGATTTTTATAGTTTTGAATTATCATGAGTAACGTCTCTTAAATAACAAAGCAAGCTCCCCTGTAGGAGAGAAACATACTAAATTATTACTATTTTAGTGTATATGCTGCATTCTTTAGAGAAAATCAACATAAAACTATAGAAGATTGTATAAGAGAGGGCAAAGCCTGGTCACAAGGCTTTGGATTACTGAGAACATTATATAAATTGGACAAGACACATCTCAAATCACAGACCCAAAGCTGGACTTGTATAATCAACAAAAATACAAGCAACAACAATTTGGATAGAATTTACAAGGAAATCACTGTGACCAAATAAGCATGCTCCCACTCATGGTTCCTGCGCAGAGCCATTTCTCACATGAGAAACATGCAACTAAGTTACTGCAAATAATTGAAACTAAAGCAGCAGCTAGTGTGCTAGACTGCTATGTACCCTTGGCCGCTCTGACCTGGTGCTTGACAACAAAAATTCCCCTTCCCACATTTGGGCAAGGTTATGTGCTTTATTTATATTGTGAGATACAAGACCCCTACATTTTCCCCAGAGGCAGAAATCATATCTGGTGACATATGCCTTGTCACTGCTAACCTTTGTAAATAAGCAGTTCGGGTCAGCTGTATTCTCTATAGTATGGTGTGCTCTTTCAAAGAGCAAAGTTCAGACTTCCTACAGGAATCTGGAAATTAGCAGGACTCTGGAGCCTGTGTATCAGCCCACACAGGGAATTACCACTGAATGGCAACCTACTGCATCTGGCATAATTGGTAACCTTGCTCTTGACAATTACGTGCAGGGGATAAACAGTCATTCAAATTGCCCCATCTGAGCAGAAAAAAAATGCCTCTCCCAAAACAAGCAGGCTGTATCCCCTGTATCAAGTAATACTACGCAAACCAGCTGGTTATGGCAATCATGGCTACAATATAAGCATTTTGGGAGTTTACTCAGGACTATCCCTGACCTTGTCCCTTGGACTGGCAGCTCATTAGCCCTGGGAATGCAGCTGTACTCCTAGAGTGTATATCTCTGTTTAGTTTTCATCGAAAAGAAATGCAGCTTACAGACTGAGAGGTTGCTACACACAGCAAACCAAAACAAAGATCGGGATTGATGAGGATATTAGCACATTTGTAATGGAAAGACTGTTTAAATTCATCCAAAAGAAACCAAACATGACATTCCTTTGGATGTTCCAGAATTAATGCCTAGACGATTAACGGTCACTTTGCCTTAAGGGTGCAAAGCAAACATTTCTGAGAGATCAGTAAGTGAATGACACTTTTAGTTCATTCCAAGACATGCACTAAAAACCTCCTTTTAGAGACTGGGTATAATTATTGGTTTGTATGCAAGGAAAACATGGCAAAGAGAAGGAAATGGCATGCCTACATAACTGTGCCAGCTCTCCTTTGTTAACAAGATATGACTACATTACTGCACTGTGCTTAGCAGGAATAGAGCCCAAGTAATAGATTCCATCTCACTTCACGAACTTGAACACTGATGAGAAACTCACATTACTCAGGCCTCTTTGAGTCTCACAACACTTGAAATCACCCCTACCTTTAAAAAAACCAACAGACAAAGAAATAGAGAAGGAAGAGGAAGCAGCAGGATGGGCTAGAGCACTGTCTACTTTTCTTTTAAAATGGATCATTGTGGCAACTGGAATGCAGGAATTATGTGGCCAGAAGGCACTCTTTGAAAGGAATAGCAATAGATACAAACCACCTTCAGCTGCAAAAAGGTCTCAAGACTAGCATTTCCCGTCCTGAATAAATAATGTAGCAAAAGTAGTACGGTGCTGAGAGGAACAACATCTACAAATACAAATTATGCTATAGCTTTACAGGCAGCTGAGATCACCCAACAGCTTTCTGTGACCAAAAGAGGAGGCTTCACTTTCCCTGGCCCAAGGTACCTGGTTCTACTTTCCTCCTTGCTCTGCCCTTTGACACTTGTCAGACCTCTTCTTGCAGCCAAACTCTTTAAACTGGCAGAAAACTCTGGTTTTCTAAAGACAGAAGCAAGATTCTTTCTATGTTGTAAAGAAGCATGAAAGCACAATGAACATGCAAAACTGATTTCGGAACAAAATAATCCACACCTAACTCCTAGTATAAAATACCTGCATAAAGCAGGTCAAAAAGTTCTTCCTTTAAAATAAAATTGCCTGCAATATAAACTGTATACCCTCTAGAATGGCAAAAATGAAAGAAACTTCAGCTATTTTTGAAGCCAAGTTTTCAAAGATTTTAGATAAATAAAAATGTAACAAATTATTGAGATAGCCCCTGGCCTAACAGAGAGAGGAGTCAGCTTCAGTCAAACAGAAAAAATCAGAAACACTTTTGGTTCAAGTTGGTCTCACCCTTTAACACACAGTTTAGAAATACATGACAATAAATTATCTTTTAAATACAAAAGAAGTTAAAAGAATCAAAGCAGAAATTGAAACCATCTCACAACTCCCCACAAATCACAAATCAGGATACCTGGGATTTTTTCGTATGTCATCCAGCTGACCAACTACGTGAGAAACATTTGTGCGAATCATTTTGAAGGCAATTTCCTCTTCTCCCATGATTTCAAACCTTATTGTTAAAATAATATTTATACATTAATAAAACAGCCTAAATTCTGGTTCAATAAATATCAATCTTGTATTTAACGTTATTTAGCAACACTTCTAATCTGACTGGCCAACTTTCATTAGAATTTGCCATTTGCTTTATAACAATATGCTTAAATTTTTCAACTAATGCTCTTGCACAGAACCACTTTTCTGTAGATTTATTAGTAACCACCTATAAATCATAGATCTGAATTCTAAGAGAAAGCATATAAAATACGAACATTTGACCTCAGGTTAACAGTCTTACTAGTGGTAAGTACCACACTTATATTAAGATAAGTAAGGTGAAAAATGCAAGAAAGCACCCTGAAGCCTTCTTCAAGTCTCACCTGAGAACCTCCTCCACTTATAAAGCTCATGTCACTGTCACTCCTCCATCTTGCAGGAAAGGTACAAGGCGGTTAAGACTAAAATGCTTTTTCTGTTCTTTTCTTTTTTTCAGCTTCAGTAGAAGGAAGGATGAAGTAGATTTACAACTTCTAGGTACAGGACTGGCTCTTTCCTCCTTTACATGCTCCTTGAACTGCACTCACTCTCTAGCCATCCAAACATACTCTGGCTTACTGTTGTACAACACAAATTAGGAAATGGCCCAAGATGACACAAGTAACAGGGAAATATTTAGTCTACTAAATAAACTATGAAAAACCCACATCACTCTGCACAATGAAACATACATAACTTAACAACAGTATGTTTCTTTAGTTCCACTATTAAAATAGTTTGAGCTAAGACTTATTAGCATACACACAGTATCTTGGGTTACACGTATTTATCCCTCTTCTTACGGCTTTACAACACGTAGCAGCTCTTTTCACAGGACTGCCACAACATACCTGTATTTGTTTTTGTCCTTGTATGCCTTACGAATCCTGTCAGTCACAGGTTTGCAATTAGTCACTAGGTTTTTGGTTACTGGAGGCTGGAAGAAAACACTGTTTACATTATAGGTTACTGAAAATTACAGTTTGTTAGAAAGGTGTACTTTGTAAGAGAACTTGTATTTCAGCTAGAAAGGCCTGCGTATAATTTACTCTCCTGGAATCAAAAGCAATGGTTTTGTTATCAACTGTTGAGGGGAAAAAACCAAAACTGGTGCCCAACATCACAATTTCCTATTCTACAAATAATATATGAAAAGTACAGATTATTTTTGGCAAAAACATTGCAGCTTCATTCTCAGTAAAATATTCAAAAATTCTAACTCATTTGACAGCTGTCTCATATTCCTCTGACAAAGGCCACCAGTAAAACTGGTCAGGCAAACTCTGCACAACAGCTGATACACGTTGAAACAACTCTAGCAAACAAAATCCCTGTTCTCAAGGAGTATTCCCATGGTAGTAGGCTAATTCCAATAAATATAGCTGTTGCAGACAATAGATGTAAAACTTAACTCTGTGCTGAACACAAACACTCTTTTGCTGCTATTTGGACTGACTGATAACATTAGTACATTAGGCATTACTGCTTAGATTAGTAATATTTTACTAGCTCTCCAAAAAGCTTAAAGTAATTTAACATTGTTCCCAACCACTGAGACTTATTTTTAAACCATCTTAAAATATATTCATGGCAGCCATCCTTTAATTACTACTATTCTTCAAAGTTTTTTACTTCACAAAATTTTTCAGAATATAAGGTAGGATAAATATCTAGAGGGAAGGAAAAAAAAGAAAAAAAAGTCAATGTTCATATACATTTATCTATACACATTTTGCAGATCTCTGTATTATGATTTGCATACGTTGGGGATCCATAGTGTCTTCTACTACTTGAAAGTTCATGATCTATACTCATCAAAATTATTTTTGCTTTGATAATGTATTGATTTGAAGTTGTAAAAAATGAGGTAATCATTTTGCAAAGTACATGCACACATTTTATTCAAATTCATGGGCTGATGCAGGAATTATACTATCATTGTAAAAGCAATTCAGGTATTAGTATAAGATCTAAAGTCCAGCAGGTTTTGACAAGGCTTTAACCCCTAAAATAGAAATTCAGAACTTAAATCACTAAGGAACATTTAGTCCTAAGACCTCAATATTTACAGAATCACAGGCTGGGTTAGGTTGGAAGGGATCTTAGGAGCTCAAGTGGTCCAACTTCCCTGCTCATGCAGGGCTACCTGGTAACAGTTGCTCAGGGCTATGTCCATGTGTCCCTTATACCAAGGAGCCTGGAACTGGATGCACCACTCCAGGTGTGGCCTTACCAGTGCTGAGTAGAAAGGAAGGGTCATCTTTCTTGACCTGCTGGCAACACTTTGTGTACCATCAACCTTCTACATGGCAAAGGCATACTGCTGGCTCATATTCCATTAGGTGCCCTCCAGAATCCCCAGGTCCTTTCCTGCCAAGACGCTTCCCAGCTGGGCAGCCCCTAGCATAACACTGCTGCATGGGCTTTCCTTCCTAGGTGCAGGATGCTGCACTTCTCCTGGGTGAACTTCATGAGATTCCTGCCAGCCCAGCTTTGGATATCAAAATAAGTCAATCTGAAGCCTTCAAAATCTAAAGGTGACCATCTGGTAGTTTGGTGGGTTTTTGGATTTCAGGTTTTTTCAGAATACATGGGTTATAATTCAGATAAAGACTTATCAGGAAGTTCTAGTCAGAGAGGTATTGGGCTTACTGTCTTTTTGGGTCACAACTGTAAATTTTCCTGACAAGGATGACTTCTTAAATTCCAATTATAATAACATTCTAAATCCCAGCTTTTCTCTGCTTTTAAAGAAAGTTAAGGGTTTGTAAGTTAGGAAGCAGCCTGTAAAATTTTCATTTTTTAACATTTACTTCAAGTACATACAAGTAGTAATTTTTGTAAATACTTTCCTTCTAGAAATCAAACTAGCTTTTAAAGTAAAGTAAATACATACTCAGGAAAGAAAACAAGCATCTTTTAAGATCAGTGTTTCTTACCAGATTTGGATCATAGTATGCTTCCTGAGTTGGAGGAATAACATGGATCTGAGTGATGTTGGCAGGAAGAGCTTTGGAGCAATTTATTAGCATTTGTTCTAGACCTGTCAAATCCTAACAGAAAGAAAGGGGGAAAAAAACCCATTTGAAATCCTGTTTTCTCACTGACATAGTTCTAAAAACCGAGGGTGCATAATCATATTTAGTGTTATCTACATAACAAATTTCCATGCTACTGTTAAGGCTAAAGAAGCCTTAATATTCAGCAGACCCCACTGCAGTAACTGCTAAGTCAGTGGGACTCCCTCTATATATAAAATAAAGCGAATGCTGAGTACAGAGTTGAATTGAGACCAGATAAGGTATGACTTAATGCCATCTTCATTTAAAATTAAGAACACACCTTTACTAATAATGTCAGGACAGTACAAAGCTCCCAAATCAACACTGGCATATTAAACTCCAAATTAAGACAAAAAAACCAAAAAGAGTGAACTGCAACGACAGGAAGATTTTCTGATTAAGGTACAGGCTAGGAACACACTAAAGCAGGGCTGTGTTCTGACTATGCCAACAATTTTGTGCCCTCTGTCACAAACAAATTGTTTCATTGGTTTGTGTCATTTCCTCTCTGTAAAGCAAAACCAGTACACTTTGTTCTCTACCTGTATGTTTAAGAATGCAAATCCTACAAAGCCCATGTCTTTGTTTATCAGGCTCCTAGAAAACCAGATGTATGAGTCCTCGTAAATGATCATACTATTTACTAGCATGACTTCCCTGCTATCCTTTTTCTCAATTCTTTCTTTAGGCCACAAGTTCCTCATGGCAAGAACTGTCTTTTACTATGTGCAGAAATGACAATAAGCACAGCAGGATCCAGCTCTTGGCAGTGAATATTTTTTTTGACCAACTCACACTGCCTTCTTGAACTCGAACACCAGTGAGCCTGATGCTGCTAGAACTCAATTTAATGGCAGACTCCACAGAACAAACAATGATAAGTAGAACACAATGCTATATTCTCCAGGTAATATTTAAAAATTGCCAAATGCTACTGATGCTACAAGCAAGGATAAAAATTTGACTCATTTTATTCTAACCACGTTGGACTTCAAAACTGAAATTGTTCTAAAAGTTAGATCGGTAAGGAAAGAGTACCTGCAAACTTAATGGTAGCTCATGGATCCTTGTGGCCAACGTGCGAATCTCTCGGTCAGACAAGATGCCTGACTGGTCTGTATCAACCTCATCAAAGATCTGAGAAATGTTCAGTGGCTGAACTGCACTCATAAGATAGTAGAAATATGAAAAAGCAAACTGCATATCTTCAGAGTGACGCACTTTGTGAAAAGAGGTCTTGTCAAACTCCTCAGGAAACCTAGATAAGAATGGAAACTAACTTAGCACTCTAATTTCTTGAAGAAAACATTCCTTACATAAAAATAAATTCTTATCTAGAATTTTGAAAGGGCCTCAAAAGTCTCATTGTATCAGAACTAACATGTTGTAATAAATTTCTTATTTCCTTTTCCAAAATGTAATTTTAATGAGTAGCCATTAACACACTGGAAATGGCTACAGCAAAGCAACAGAAAGGTAGAATTTTTCACAGATTAACATTATTCCAAGCAAAACCACACTCACATATCCTGGAGCTCTTGCATAACAGTACGGTCAATCATGTGAGGCATATGAGCAGGGACTTTACGAGATGTAAATCCAAACTTGCTGTTTAAAAGCTTATTTACATATCGAAGGGAATCAGCAAACGTATCTTTCAGCTGCCTTCCAAAATGTTTACCTTCAGTAAAGTATGACATTTGTTTGAGTAATGACTCTTCTTCCTAAAGAGCAGGACAGGCATAAATCAATGTTACATTACTGAAAAAGTCAGAAAACACTTGACACACAGGAAAAATGACATTTCAGCCAGCTGCCAACTCTTTCCATATCTGAAAATGGGAAGAGAATTTCTTAATATTTTTCATTTTCCTTAGTTCTTTCTTTAAAAAAAAAAACCAAACCAAAAAACTTTTCCTCAAAGCTTTCATGCTTTGAGGAAAACTACTCTATAAAAGGCTTCCTTAATATTTGTGCTCTGACACCTCACACACACTAAGGTCCCTATTTGTCATCAGATTTATTTGTAATATTGCCCCTTTTTTTCTGATTATTCATCCATATTTGATAAACTGAAATCCTGTGAATATAAAGATTCCTTCTGCAAAATTCAATCTCAGATGAACAGAGAGGGAGAGTCTTTTAAAAACATATCCCTTTGCTATGTGAAATAGGGCAAAGCAGCTGCTACCAATTGAAGCACAGTTTCTTCTCTTCTAGAGGCTTTCAAAACTGCCAAAATGCTTTGGATGGAAGCAGAGGAAATCTCCTATACATTTCCTTGACACAGTCTAGATAAGCAGTGTCTTTGCAGACTTTCAATTTAACTTTTAGAACTTAAGTATGTATCATTATACCTATTTTCTGCATTTTTTAAACACAAACTGAATCCATACTTGCATAAATGCAACCAAAACAAAATTTAAGGTTTCTGTTTTAGTGCTATTTATGTCTGAACAATAGCATTGTGACAACATACAAGAATAAAAAATGAATTTGACCAAGAAAAGGTAGTAGAAAGGGAACAGAAATAGTTATTTGGCTCTTACCACCTAGCTAAGAGAAGCCCAAATCATAAACAAGTCAGACTTCATGTGAAAAGCAGCTTTCAAAAAAAATCTCATCATTTGCCTCAAAAGCAAAGCACATTCCAAACATATAGATCATATTAACAGTATTCCAATAAATGCAGAAAGATGCAATTATTCCAGTATGGAATGACATTAAGATACTCACATCAAGAAGGTCCTGGAAATACTTCTTTTTCTCCCATGGCAAAAAGCCTTGGTAACTTCCAGCATAAGACTGTAATTTTCTTCCCACTAGCCCCTCCTTTATATTTGCATCCACCTGCTCATGCCCTTTTCCTCCTTCCATTCCCTGGGCACCTTCTCCAGTATCAAAATTCCCAGTATGTTTTGATTTCTGTGTTTCCCTTAATATGAGTGCATTCAATACTTTTTCTCGAGTTTCATTTTTTTTCCCCATGCTCTGGGAGGGAAGTGTGGCTTTAGGCTGTACTTTATAAATATGTTTATTTGTGCTCATTGTCACAACAGTCCCCTTTGTTCCCATAAGCCTCGAAGGAACGTCTTCATTTGCTTTTACTGTTTCTATTTTGCCATCATTTACATCTTTATAAGGCTTCTCCCAGCTGGTATGGTTCTTCTGATCTTCTGAATGATTATGCATGCCCTTCTTTTCCAGGCCTACAATACTCTTTACTGTGGTTAAAAACTGGAAAGGTCGCAGGAGAGCAGCCTTGGATAGGTTATACCCTTTCTGAGTTATATCACCATTTAGTAGTTTTAAGTCCAGTTTCTGCAGTGCTAGTTGGACATCTTCAGGAAGAAGAGACACATTTACTGATGGCATTATCACCTCTTCAGGTACACTCTCTTTTGTGCCATTTCGACGTCTCCTGACTCTTGGAAAGCGTTTTTCTTCTGGAATATCCTCGAATATCATTTCAGCTTCTGGTATGGAAGTTACACTTTTAAAATCAGAATTAGATTTTTGCACAGAAGTTGTGTTCAGTTTTGGTTCCTCTCTAGTATCAACTTCAACAGCTATTTGCATTTTAAACTCTTCATCATTTTTATTTAGGAATGTAAGGTTAAAATAGATCACAGTTGTGTTCATGCCACTATGCATGATTAGGTGGATAGTCTTCCATTTGTTAGCAACTGAAGCATGTCGGATAATTGGATTATCACTGTATGAGCCCTCAATTCCTTTCTTGGCTATTTCACTGAAGCTGAAGTAGGGCAGACATTCACCTTTGGGAATAACATAGTAGGTCTGATTAAGCTGAAGCATCACCTTGTACATCTCGTCAAAGTGATCTGGCAAAAAAAAACAAAAAAAAAAAACAAACAAGAAACAAAACAAATTTCTGTCAATTTTCAGCATAACATTTATCTTTCACTCATTTTTAATTATAATGTGCCCAGCTATAGTCACTATATTAGCAGGGAGACAGCTTTGTGAAAGAACACTTACTCTAGTTTCCAGCTTCTTGCTCACTTATCTTCAATAATGGATGACTAGAACATACTCAGATACATAAAGCTACCAGACATTCCCACGCTAATTCTAAAAGCCAGTATAATTTATCACTCTTTCAGTCTCTACCTGAAAAGCCTAAGTGCCTCATTATCACATGTCACTTAAAATTATGTATCAGTCATAAGTAGCTTGCCCATATTACATTTTTGCCACGTTTTAGGGGAGTAATGTTACACAGCTGGAGTTCACTGCTACACTGCTGCATCCTGATTTGAAATTTTTAAAATCAGATAGGCTGAAAGGAACTTCTCCCTTCCACAGCATATTATCTGTCATCTCCCATATGAACAAAACCTCACTGCCAGCAACAGAATCACCAGTAACACATTTGTCCCAGCTGAAAAGCAGGGGAGCCTCTGCTCTTCCAAACAGGACAAATTCTTCTCCTGCATATACCAGACAGCATTTTCAGTCACTTCACTCACTCCCGCTAATCTTTCATATCCAAATGAACTTCAGACAAGTTCACTTGTGACTGAAAGTAGCCTTTGGCAAGAGCCCAGAGCCAGACTTGAACTCATGCTGTCAGCATCAGAGAGGTTCTTTAAACTTTTTAACTGTTACAGGCATCATCAATTCTGTCCTTAGTCAGGTAAAGATGCTTTGCATAACTGAAGTGGGATTTCCCCACTTAGAATGTCAGCTTCTTGGGGCAAGGAGTTTGATGCTTGCTGCTCCATAGGGTATCAAGCTCCCACCCATTGGTCACTAACAGTTTTATTAAATAAAGCAGCAAATAATATCGATTCAAGCTTGGATTAGTGAGTACAAGAAACACTTGACTTTCTCCAGCTGCTAGCAGCTCTTTCCCACAGTACAGTACAGGAAACCTTAGCCCAGTCTGAGAGTAATGAGGAACCGAAAAAGGTCAGGCAATTCAAGAGAATCTCCATAGAAAGTTTATCAGCATTGCTTTTACATACCCTGGCCACAGTCACCAGCATCAAATCCACACAAGAGGACGTTGCAGGCCTGGTCACAGAATTTGTCTGCTAGCCAGGAATTAGCACAGCCTTGGTTACAGTAGGAAACACCACTTATTCCTGCTCCAAACTGCCATGGTGGGCCATTCCCAATACCTCCAACTGCACCTCCACCAGCAACATAGCGATTACCCCCACTGTTACCTAGAGAAAAAACAAACCCACCTAGAAGTAAGAATTTCAAATAACCGAAGAAAGGCACATTTAAGCCACTATGTTAAAGCTAGACTGAAGACTCAACAATCATCAGTGAAATTAAAAAGGGGCAAATCCTAACTAGACCTCTGTGAGTTTGTGCAAACTATAGATTTTACATTCAGTGTAGAAGTTTGGGAATCAAGTGAAAAGGGTATCCAAAGTGCCAACATATTTTGTCTTAACTTCAAAAAGGCAGGCAGAAAACTGATTTACTACTCCTTGTGCTTGCAGTCTTGACTTTATAGCCTCCTAGAAAGGTATCACTTCCTCGATCCAGAAGTACCACTTTGTTTTATTACACTGCAGTCCCGAAAATTTGATCCAGAAACTAATAACGCAGCTTCACAGTCCACTATTATTTGGATTCTGAATCCAAATAATATATAATACTGTATTTTATTATGAATACATAATAATTCAAATTTCAAAACCCCTCCTTTCAGCTAGTCAAATTTGATACCTAAAGAAAGATTATCCTGTGCCCTACTATTTCCTGTCATTTTCCATAGAAATTTATAAGTCAACTTGTTTCTTTATTACTAAGGGAGGCAAATTCTGTAGTTATATGAAAAGAAAAATTACAGAATTATTCTTGCAAGGAAAAACAGTTCACTTTTTCTAAATTCAACATTGCTGTCTTACCGATGCAATCACCTCCATCCCAATCACATGCTGAGTTATTACAGGCTTTATCACAGTAACCATCTTTAATCCATGAGCCAGGACATCCCTCAGCACAGTTTGGCACAGGCCAAGTCAAGTAAACCTGGAACAACATTACAGTCTGAGACAAGAACTGGCAAATAGAAGTCAACTGAGCTTGTTTCTTTGAATATGGAGACTTACAATAATGTCTCCCTGTGTACAGTGCCTTAAGATTCCACAGAGCTTTACAAACAGCATTTAAACCCCACTGCCCGTGAAGTAAATGTCATCCCTTTCAAACAGAAGGAAGAGCTGAAGAATTCCCAAGGCCATACAGCAAAGCAGCAACAGCCAGAAATGGAAAGTAGGACTTCCCAAATTACTTCTGCAAACCATACTCCAATGAAGACTAATATCTGCTCTTTTTTTCAGATAGGAAGGGTGAACTTAAGCTCTGAAATAGCTCTGCAGTTCACTTGTTCTCCTGATTCAAAATGCTTCTTCATTACTAACCAGTCATGAGATAAGCAGCACATGTTGAACATAATCCCTGAAGCATCTGATCCTTTATGACTTAAATAATCCTAAGAATTGGCAGGATAAAAAAAAAAAAAGTGTGCGTGTATTTTCAGCTGGGGAGGCATTAAAAAGCACACACATTTCCCTTTAGACCTTATTGTTTCAAGATTTTAGCAGCACATTTCCTACAGTAACACTTGATGATCAGGTTATCACGAACAACACTGCACCTAAACTGACTTCATCATCATAACTGGGATGAATAACTAAAGACAACACAAATGCTGTAACAATATGATTTTGCAGTTACATGCCTACATGCTTAGAGATTTAAAACAACTAAAAAGCCTGCTAACATCCCCAAGTACTGAAGCAGTTGTTTTAATGTAGCTTAAACTAATTTTGTTCAACCCTTCTGTATTTGTGTGCAAGTGTGCACATCTGCCTGTTTAAAATGTTTAATTCAATGGTCTTTGGTGCCTTGTGTACTCACTGCTTTAACAGAAATAACATATTTAAATCTTCAATTTTTTCCTCCATGTCACTCTTGTAGATCAAGCTAATGGATGAAAACCCTCCTGGTAGACAGAGCATTTATGCATAACTATTGCTCATGTTTCCTCAGCCTGCTTTCCTTGCTTAACCCCAGTTGTTGATAATGGGTCTGCTGAAAGACTAAATTACTTTACACTCATAAACGTGAACAATATCTATTATTTTAGCAAATAATTATAGATATAATATATATCATATGATTATACGTAGATTGGGCAAAGATATTATGGGTGTCTGGAACAGAGGCAATTAATGGTAAACTTAAATATTAGACCAGTTTAAATGTCATCTGACCTTGGTGTTCCCACAGAAAAGCTGATTCTTGTTTGCTTTGAATATTTCCCACAAAACAGAAAGAATTTACAAGGAAGGAAGACTGGCAGCTGCCAAACACCACATCAGACTTACCAGTGCTCCAATAGAAAGTAGGAGAATTAGAGAGTAACACTGAAACTGAAGTGAATCCTGACAGAAGAACCATTAAAACCCCCCAAACCTAGGAGTGAATATGAAAAAGAGTAATCCTACAAAGATCAACACAGCACACATACAAATACAGAGAAGAGCCTTCCACACCCTGAACCTTTGCTAACAGTTCTCTAGTTAAGAACAATGAACCTTTAGAGATAAAAGGGGGAGTGAGAAATGAAGGGAAATCTCCTTATATTTGCTCTCCCTTTCAAAGTAGCATTTCTTTGATTTTTATCAGAATAGAAACATTCTACTTCTGGTAAAATATCTTTTCATAATGGCTTACCTTTTGACCTTTTGAGTGACTATAAAAATCATCAGGCCAAACATCCTTGCCAAACATAACATCATCATTGAGATAAATAAACTTCTGAGAAAGGCCACTGATACGATGAATATGACTTTCAATAGCTGGTGAACTGAAGGTAGGCAAATGACTCACATTCTGAAATATTTCCTAAAACAAGAAAATCCCCAACAACCAAAAACAGTTTCAGAAGGCAGAAAATAAAAAAATAAAAAACCCTACAAAAACAAAACCATAAAAGGTCAGGCGCACCAGATATTTGATATGTATATACTAAAAAAACCAAAATGTATCAAGAACAAGGATAGATACAAAAGAAAAAAGTGAAGATATTTTAAAAAAACCCCAACAACTTCGATATCTCATTTTTCCCACACAAACCCATTTTCAATTCTGCTGCTTAACTAAGAAACTGCACCTGGTTGATCACAAAGACACAAACTTTCACACACTCCTCTTTCACTGGACCAGGCTCAGTGTACACTTATAATTCTCATAAATTTCAGGCTGCACAAAATTTCCAGCAAACTGAACCTGTTACAGCATCCAAAAAGTCAGGATTGTTGCATCTCTTTCAAGTAACTTCACCAGCAGACAGCAGAAGTTGAGTAAGTACCTCTTTAGCACTTCAGCTGCCCAGAGTTCCTGTGGCATGTCCAGAGACCAAAATTACTTCTGAATTTTTAATAAGCTACTAGAGAATTTTGGTTTCATTTATTCAGGAAGCTTGAAGGATTCCCTTTCTCCTTTCAAATAACATTTTTAGAATGCATAGCTACTTTTTTTGTAGCCATCTTCTTAGTTGCAGTAATTGTAATCCATCCTGTCTCAGCACAAGCTTATTAAGTTATTACTAGTTCTGAGAGACTGTTTATAGATTCAGATTACATTTTCCTCTCCTCAGGTTTTTCTAAATAGACTCTAAAAGGAAATTAGACATGGGTATATGTTAGGTGAAGCTTCAATATTTGGAAAAGTGAAATAAATACAGGCTTGATATATGTTCAGCTATCTGTTCAGCCAAAATATAAGGACATACATAATAAAACCCTGGCTGAGACAGGGAAGAGGTTGTCATTTCTTCCAAATAAATGCAGCCTTTTGCTGCAAGAGGATAGCTACATTTCAAATCAAACAGGGTATCTTTGCTGGCCCTTTCAGAGTGGTAGTTTTGCTGAATTTTACCTGATGTGTCACTATAGTTATCCGAGGATTATCCAGGTTAAGCCAGGAAGGAATCTGCCCGTTGGTGACGATGAAAATGTGCCGTACCCAAGGGGCGTGTCTCTCTATTGATCTCAACGAGTACCGCAGCTCCTCGTTGTCCTCAAAGCGGCTGGCAGAAACATCTTCATCCTGCTTAGACTACAAAAAGAAAAAAACCCTTTCCTAGATTTTAAATAGAACACTAAAGTTCTGACCCAGCTAGGTAAGGACAGTGTGCTTTGGCATACGGGTGCATAAGCACTTCAGGACTTAGACATTCAAAAATTAAAAGTACATTGATAATAGCCATTACTCTTATAAAGAATCATATTCTTCCAAATTATCAAGGTGAACAATACAATGTTCTGACATCACTGGCTGATCACTTGGTATCATTAGGATGTCTGCTGATCATGCTGAAAGAAGTCCTTGGAAAATGAAGCAGAAAAAAACACCTCCTCCTGCATTTCAAACCAGTAACATCACCTTTCAGAAACCCAGTTTCGAGAGGCTGGGGCCTTTCAAGTACATTGCATCATAAGCTGTATATAAATGTCACCTAATATAGATATACTGGAAGTGTCATGATGTAGCTGCTCTTCAATTACCCCCTGCTCTATTATTTTAAAGAATTTAAGCAGGAGAAAAGGAACAAAACTTGGCCTAATATTCACTATCAAATACCTAAATGTTTCCATATATTTTTATTAAAAAGAAAATGTTTCAGTTAGAAACTCATCAGTTAAGTAACAAAATTAGGTTATAGGACACTGAAACGTATGTTTCTTTTCACATTTATGAGAACTTAGTGACCTCTCATAAAACCAGCAAGTAAGGCTGCCCAAAAGGAACTTTTCTAAAGCCCAAATGAAACAGAAAACTCAAGAAAATAGATGAACATTTAATAATTACCATTTTCACTGCAGATTCTACACACTGTACATAAGTTTTCTAATACGTACAGTAACACAGCTTTCACATGCATGAAAGAGTAACAACTGAAAATATTTTAGCAACACCAGCAGACATTGGCTAGGTGCCCATTCACAAAATAAAGCATAATTTCAACATGAGGAAATATAAAGTTTAAGCTCAGGGTTCGTATTAACTAGGAAGAATTCCCCAAAAGTCCAGGTCACAGGATACAAAGACAGACTGCAAGCTTTTCGGGAGTGGCTACATTAACCATGCCACTTGAGATTTACTGTAAAATTAAATTCCAGCAGAAGGAAAGCCCCCAAGATTTTAGACTATATTATCTTGAAACAGACACCTTGTTATTTAATTTCCTGTTCTTAAACCAAACATCCTTCATTGTATCAAAAGCATTTAAAGTAAACCTCCTTTCTTTATAGACATCTGTATTTCAGGACTTCAACATTTTTGAAAGAGAAGCAATTAGCACTTGCTCAGCATAAATGATGCTGCAAAGCTAAAAATGCCTAAGAAATATATTGAGAACGAGATAATCATGTTTGTTAAAAGAACCCTTTATCTCCCCACACAAGAAGCCTGCTTATCTGCCAGTCAGGATCAATTAAGCCTTTCACGACTTGATTGCACACAGCTTTATCAGAACATGTGCAGAGGGCAACATTATTCACTTAGTAGAGAACATGAAAATTGAAATTAAATATCACACTGTTTGATCCTTCTTTCTCATTGATTGGAGAACTGGACAGTGTTCTTGTGATGTTTTCTTACAAGCTAGTAAATATTTGATTCTTAATACTTCCAAGCTTCTGGAAAAAATCCCACGTTCTTTATCACTGACTAGTTAGCCTCTACTTGCAGTTTTTAAATGCTGTAACATTTACCTACTATAAGAGAATTTACCCACCTGACTGACAGAGCTGAGGTCCCACAGTAAATAAGCAGGATTAAGTGTCAATTCTTTCCCATCTATAGTCATGTTCTTCTTTGCTTGCTTGCTCAGTTCTTGGAAACCCTTGGGGTTATTCAGTTGCAAGAGAGCCACGCTGGCTTCTGAATAGAGCTGCAACTATACAAGCAGAGAAAACAGCTCCAGTAGCACTCTTCCTTTTCCATCTTTTTCTTGTATTATTTTTACTAGAGTTACTAATAAGAATGACTGGTAAGCACTGTTTTTAAAGAGCTACAATTTTGTAAAAACACAAAAAGAAGTAGCAAAATGGGAACTGAAAAACATTTCAAGATACAGAATATTATGCTTAATTTTCACTTTGCAAAGTAAATGTCTCTTTACACAATGATCCAGCAATGGTAAACCTGTTCATGTTTTAAATATTTTGGAAGTAAATGAATAGTAAGTCCCCATCCATTCTCTGTCACTCCAATAACGAAATTCATGTTTTATTAACACTTTATTATATGACTGAAAGCATTGGCCTTTTTTTTCCCCATCTTAAACAAGGAATTATTTTGCCAGAAAATTAAGGGCACTGATGTATCATCACTGTCAGAAACGTGACATGTTCAGAATGGTTTACAGCTAGTTCAACCTACAGCTCCGAAATCTGAGATACAAAGGGCTCCAGAGCTAATCCACATGGGTCTCCAAGTCCTTAGTGCTGGTTGCCAATATGCTGCTAAGGTCATTTCTTAGTTGTGGACTGTTTGATCTGTTCGCTGTTTTTATCTCTTGCCACCAGTAAGTCTGTATATCAGATTTCATAATGCACAGGATCAGGGGCTTGCACACACCCTAACAGCAAATATAGTTTACAGATTTCAGGGCATCAAAGCATCTCCCTAGGAACATGGCATAGCCCAATAAATGCTGTGTTTACCATATGAAGTAGCATGAGCAAACCCAATCAAGCTAAAAGCAGGACTGCACCTTGATTTTCCAAGTGCATGCATTCAACAGTCTAAGAATGAATGCAGCTAATCATTAATATTTATTTGATGCTATGCTTAATATTTGTTTCTTCAGGCAACACAAGACAACCACGTCTACCAAATTTTCAGTGTAAATGCAATTCATAAGCTATCAAATTTGAATAATCATGTTCAAAAAAAGCAAAAAAATCACAGTTCCCTTAGTAATAACTCTAGGTGGTTTTATTTCTTTATTTTTTATTAAATCTGACCCTTTCTGCTTATTTTAAAACAACACTTGTCCCAGAGTTAGCAGCCCTTCCCTTAGCAAGACCAGCTGTTCCACTTGTGACATTTTAAAGCTGTTGATGCTTTGACTCATATGCTATTTGAGATCTTTCAATCTGACTTATGAGGCCTGTCATTAGAAAAATCTGATAAATCTCAGACCTTCCAGGGAATCATCTGAACCTATGGGTGGAAAGGATGGCTTCAGCAGCTAAATGGCTGAGGCATAGTTACGGACTGCAGGCAGCAACCTCCAAAAATATCGATATCGAAATGCTGCAGATTGCAAAGCTGCCAGCACTGGGTATGTGCTTTATTTAGCAATACAACAGTGTCATACAGCCCCTTAGAATCTGTCTCATAAATCATTCATACAACAAACCAAAAATATTGCCATCTTAGAGCTTTGAAAGCATATAAGAACATTTAGTTTCCCTTTAACTCGTTCTCAAAATTGGCAAAATAATTACCTGTACAACAAATACCCCCCACTAACACAGCATATCTGCTGTAGTTTTTTTAATTTGTAATATTCCAAGCACATACAAGAAGCACTGGAAAAACATGCTCCATTTCTCAGCATCAGAGTCAAGCTAACCCCTGCACTGAATAGATCCTTTTTATTACATCAGTGTGGGTTTTTTCCAATAAAACCTTTTTAAGAAACCAGTCTTTTCCTAAGCAGAGCTATCAATAAAGTTAGACTTCAGTGAAGTTATCTGGTGAAATAACTAACTAGATTCTAATAAATTGCAAGCTCTGCTCCAAGAATTTTGTCGCTGGTACATTCAAAATGGATTTGTCTCCTGGCAGATTTTTTTATGTCTCACAGGTATTAACCTCCTCTCAGTAGGGATGGATGCAATCGCCCACTCCCTTAAAATACTACCTTCCAGAGAACATCCTCATCCTGCCAAAACAGGTCAGCAGATCCAAAGGTATTGTCAAAACAGAATAGAAGAACAAGCAAGTAGATGCAGAGAGTCAGTGTGACCAGGTGAGCCTCTGCTAACACAAGTGGGCTGAGAACACACCTTGCAGGCACACACCCAGACCACCACTGGGACACATTTTTATCACACTCTGGAAAGCAAGACACGAAAACTGCATTATCTCCACCAGCTAACTTGAAATGCAGGCTCTCCAGCATGGAGCCAGCATGTTTCACTTCTAGCTTACTAGACTAGGAGCCAGATGAGCTCAGTCTCACCCCATGCAGAAGTAAATACCTTCATTTCCATTTTCTCAAGGTAGGAGGCCTCAAGCACATTTTTTTTTTCTGAAGTGGGACTTAGATTGATAACCTTATATTATATCAATAACCTAACCTTATATTATAAAATAATAATTATTATACCTTATCTTCTAAATGACCAAAGTTGATTATTAAGGAAATAAGAAGCTCCTCTTTTCCCACTCCAGTGTGGATATCGGGAAAACTCATATGCCTACATAGCAAGGGAAAGGACGCATGTGTTGCATTAAAGAGTTTCAAAAAGCTTCACAAATATAAAACACTGTTGTCTTTACAAATGTTTCAAGTTCCCTTCATAAGAGGAGGGTCATCTCTGAGTCAAAACTAATGCAATGCCTTAGTTTTTTTTTTTTCTACAAAGCTTACTTACTACATCTGTGTGATCAGAACACCATCTCCTGGAGCCCCCTATCTGCTCCAGAAACACTGGTGAGCAGCAGTATGAATCCCAGACCCCCCCTCCTCCAGTGGGGACAGCAAACTTCCAACATCACTGTGCCTGCAGTTTCCCATGTGGATTTACTTCCATTAGTAAGACAAGGTCATTAAGAGAGCCCTAAGTTTCTAACATAACTCGTCTATATTTTGTATGTGTGTGTGCATGTGGATTAAAGGAGATGATATTTTGCAAAGAGGGAGATCTACAAGCTCTTAGTTGTCCTTGAAGAAATCAGGATATTAAATCTTGAAGGAAAAATCAATTTTCTCCAAAAATTTTCACTACTGTGTACAATTTCAGTGAAAAACTGTTAGCATGACAGCCTCAAAAAACCCAAAATCAAACAAATCAAATCCCCTGGCCTTGTCAGTCTTTACATCACAACACAGTTTTTAAGTTACAAGCTTCTCTTTAGGCTGAACAACAGATTCCTTTAGAAATGTAGTCAAGGGGGGAGGTGAGGAGGGAAGTGAAAATGGAATATTCAGTTGATCTTCATGTATAGGTCCAAGGTAAGGTCTTTGGATTCCGTCAAGAAACAGCTCAGCAGCCATCAGCTGCACAACCAGAGTAACACCTCCATCTAGTGGCTTTCTAACGCTTGGTTAGGAACACATTAACAATAAAAAGCTGCCAGATATAACTTTCAACTTCATCTGTCATAACACAACCTACAACAACAAATGTGACCAGCAGACACACTGCTGCCCAACTTTAATCTTGAAATGAACTTCCATAGCATTACATTACACTGCAGGCCATAAGTACAAAAATTTAGTAGACTATAACATATTTAATTCACCATGAAAATAGATCCATTATATAATGAATCTTCACATTTTAATGACCTCTAGTTGAGCTCAGCTGCTTTGTTCAGATATTTAGATTTTTAGAAGAAATATCTGGCCTAGATGAACGATTTTTGTTCCTCCTTGGATTCAGAACAACTAAAACAGCATCATCAACATTCAATACAAATGCACCAATAACTACACTCCTTCCTTTCTCACCTTTCTTCCCTTCTAACAGCAGCGTTGTTCAAAGTTTTTATTATTATTCCTTTACTTGTAGTGTTGAACTAAGAAACAGCCACTTAAAGCACACAGAAACCCATTAAGCATCAGGTGGCATCTATGAATAGACACAAGTCTAGTTCAAGCTCAGGTGCAACTTTCTTCCTCTCCACCACACATCTCACACCCCTTCAGAGATTCCAGAAATGATAGCAAGAGAGGAATTGCTGCAAGTTTCAGTAGAGACTGTAAATAATCAACCTTTTTTCCACTCAACTGTAGCACTAACCTAGCATCTCCCTTTGGTAAGAAGAAAACCACACGTGGCTGTGTTTACCATCACTGCCTACCTACAATATCCACTGAAAGAAGAACTGACTGAGCTCAGAACCTACCAAAGGCTCCTATAGAAACAACCTCATCCACACTTGATATGTAAAAATGTTTATGCATGTAAATGAAACATTTCTTACATTCACATATGTAAGTTTCTTTATAACATACATGACTTTCTGCTATCAAGAGTAGAGGACTGGTTGGGAAAGAATTCACTGCTATGACCCACACAGGGTCTAATAATCCCAATTTAATTGCTCTAAAGCATCCACCAGGAAGAAAAGAAACACAGACAGGAAAGATGACTGGAAAGAAAACTGCAGAATGCTGTGGATACCGGAGAAAAAATTGTGTTTATACAGAGATGCCCAACCAAATTGCATAAGAGAAGTTCTTAGGAACAGATGAGTTGATCACAATGGCAATGTTTACACAAAGATAAGAACACACCAAGGAAAAGGGAATCAGCACAAATAGATGACACATGACTGATGACAAATGAAAAAACACAACCAAGACAGGGTAAAGGAAAATCATACAGAAAGATAATAGGCACGGGATGTCACTTCCATAAAAACAGACAAGGAGATAGGAAACATATCTAAGACACTCCAGAGATGCAGCCTTTATGTTCATCTGGACAGCAATGAACCATATGAACATCCACTGTTATTTAAGTGCTGTGACACTAGAGATGCAAAGGCAAAAGAAAATACCTATTTAAGCTTAAATAAGTGTTTAAAATCTCTCTCTATTAATCTGGTTTAGAGCATGTAGGAAGACAGGTATATATGTGTTTACTTTGCAAGGTTTCTGCCATTAGCAAGGCTCCAAGTCAGCTACCACAAGTTGAGACAAGAACGAAGAATTTCACCTTGCATTGTGTTGGAATATGACCAGCCTAAAAAAGGAATTACACAAGATAATTTTTGCAACAGAGTACATGAGTTGTTAGCTCAGCCTGCCAATAAAAAAACAAACACACAAACAACAACAACAAAAAAAACCCAGGAATAGGACCTTATGTTCATTTGAGCACCAAGAACAAGCCATAAAGTGAATGAGCAGATGCTACAGGTGGACATCAGAATAATGAAGACAAATTACCTACGGACTGCCATCCCATTATTCCTGCTAACTTCTTCTCCACAAACTCCTTGGCCTCAGTCCTTTTCAGACCATGAATCACATCCCTCTCCAGTACAAAAGCCAATGCCTTTAACAAACTTTTTAAACTTTCACTAACCCATTAAACCTGGCTGTAACTTTAACAAGTGTCCAAATAGCAGGGGAGAACAGAAGGCACTAAATGGCAGTCACACAAGTTGTTTTCTGTTGCCTTGCAGGTGGGTCAGCTGAAGTGCAACTTGCTCAAGACCCCAGTGGCAGAGAGAAACGCAGCATTCAGTGCTGCTACTATTAAGAGGGCTAAGAGGGAATAAAAAAGCTAAGAAGCTACATAAACAAAATTCTGTCACAATAAACGAGTCAGTGATCTAGAATCCTACAGCCAGAAAACAGCCTACAGAAAATGGCTGAGAGAAACTGAAAAGGCTGCCTTTTAATCAGCTGCAGGCTAGCAAATGTAATGCCTAATAACTTGCAGTCACAGAATGGACAAATGGTCTTTTGCAGGCAACTCTTTGAGCCACTATCTGCTTCACTGCTTAGGGAAGAATCACACAAAAAAACCCAGACTAGTCTCAGAAATATCCTAAGTCTCCTAGGTGGATGAGATTCCATGCCTGAGCCATTCCAAAAGACCAGTACAACCAAGGCACTCATTCCTCCAGAGCCTTACCAGTTTTACTTTAGAGGCCAGGCTCTCCGGCAGTTTTGTTCGTAGCTGGTTTGTTTCTTTGAATGTAGCTGGAAATCCACTAAGAAAGGCTAAGTCTTGCATTAATACCAGACCTGGCACTTCTTTGTCTGTAGTCTAAAAACAAGAAAACAGGGTATAAAGACCTTTTTAAATGTAGAATAATTGTCATAACAATAATTGATCTAAAAGCTTCCACTTTTTACTTCATGTGAATTATGGAAAGAGAATAGCACAGAAACTTTCTAAACATGTACGGAATGTTTAACACACAACAAAAGCTAATCAACAGATTGTAAAAGTACATACCAAGTAACCTCTCCATACTATCTGTTTGCTGTTGTCTTTTAACATTCCAGAATGGGCAGCTTCAACTAGAATACATGAAATTGCAAATCAAAAACTTCTTTCAGTATAAAGTCACTTCTTTTCTATATTCTAGTAACCAAAAAATATTTTTGCAAATTAAAGATACTTGAATATTTATGGTGTAAAAAGTTGTCTTTATAAATGGTAAATAATCCTTGGTGGTAAAATAAAGACCAGTGGTTAGACTAGTGGTCAGGCACCACATATTAAACAAAATATGAAACTCATACCTGCTCTAAGACCCTACTTATATATGCTGAACACGTGAATGATTTTGTTTTACAGTTGGCAATCCTTTGAACAAGGGCAGAACTTACTGCACATTATTCAAACCAGACTTCACAGCAATTAAAAGAGGATCTAAAACTAATCTTCCTCAATCTAAACCCCAGCCTCTTGAGATTATCAGAGCAACACAGATATTCAGATATCAAACCTGTTTTGCAATAGCCTTTTAAAGCACAGAACTCTAATCATCTGTAATCAGTTGTCTGGGAGGTAAGCAAACATTATCATTAATGTCATTTAGAGAAACAGTTTGAGGGCAAGAGAGACACTGAAAGACTTGCTAAAGTCAAACAGAAAATCAGCATCAAAGTCAGTACTGAAGGAAAAAACAGCAGCTTACTAAAAAACTTGCTCTAGAAAACTGGATGGAACCTGACAAAGAGCTTCTTACCGTCCTTAGGGCTATCAAAAACAATTACAGTCACATTAGTAGAAGGATTTTTTGGTTTTGCTACAAAGAACATATTATTAGCAGCTTGTAAAGCAGGATGAATGGACGGCAGGTCTTTCAGTGTGACGTTGGCAGGCAGCGCAGGATCCAGGACAAGCATGGGCACTTTGATGCAGTGTGTCAGCAAACACTCCAGCTGCTTCTCACTACAGCAAAAAAAGGCATATTTAACACCACTAGAAAATTTAAGACAGAAATTTATCTTGGATACAATGAGAAAAGTTTTTGTAAAGTCTGATAAATTATTTGTAACATTTTCTGTAATAGGGGGAAATTACTGAAATCATGCAGAAGGCAAGTATCTGACTGGCAGAGTTTAGTTCATTCCCATAATTGGTTTTTCAAAAGTTCCAAGATTTCCAAGTCCACCCACAGAAGAGACCTTATCAAAATCTCTAAATAACAGAAGGACCAAGCCAAAAGACTGGGACAGACCAGATCCTGCTGCTTCATGGCAGCAGAGCCACAAGAGGCATGGACCGTCCACAGACAATTACTTGTACTGCCATGTATACAAATGGCAGGTGAAAGCAACATTGAACTTTTAATGCATATCTACATGGAGTTTAATGATTCAAAAGCATGAAAATTTTTTCATGGTGCTATCCCTAAACAGTGACAGGGATATACATTCCAAACTCCAGAAACTGTTTTAAGCTCCTTCACATATGTCACAATAACATTACTTTTATTCAACACATACATTACCATGCTGTCAGCTCTTAAAGTGACATAGGAAAGCCTGCATAGGCTATAGAAAACCAACCCCCCCCCCCCCCAGCATCTGTTTTCACCTAACAATGAGTAGAATATCATTTATTCCAATTTATGCCCCAAAATCACAAAAACTCACCTCTTCTTTGTTGGTTCTGTTGCATTCTTTCCAAGGATTTCCCTATTACAAAGTTAAAACAAGAATATTAAATAACACTGAATTGACAGTAAAGAACTGAGTCTAATTTCAGATTGTTAATTGAGTCAGGGACACGTTATCAAAGCACCAATAACCCAGATAAAAAGCTGCCAAGGCCTTGCCATTGGCCTTGCCAAGGCAAGCACAAGCTGACACTCATGCCCTATACTGCTCACCCCCATGCAGTGCAGAGCTCAAAAATTTGTGGCTATGCTGAGAGCTGTGGCAGCAGGACTCTTTCTGCTAACAGGAATTTATGGGGTTATTATTAGGTTACTTAACAAAAGCCATGTTGATGTGAAAAACACGGGTAAGAAACCAGAATGAAGTGACCTGAAACTAGGTTGCCTTGATTGTTTTGCCTAACATAAATATTCTGATAAGGTCTATGGAACAGCTCTTTTTGCACTAGTGGTCATTGATTTCAAAGCACGTGAAAAACATTATCTACAGGCGAGAGAACTGGCTGTCCCTGTAGATAGCAAACATGGTATAGACACAAGTCTTAATCATAAGCTTAATTTCAACTTTCCAAATCAGTGTTATGGAAAAAGACAACATGTGTTTTTCCTAGCTGAAACAGGAATCACAGCATGAGTGATGACAAAGCTAAACCCACTAATATTAGCTATATGAACTGCTAGGAAAATATTAGCATAAATTTGAAAGCTTTTCAGAGCAGAGACTGCTTATGTTTAAGGTCAATGAATTTAAAGTTCTAATATTTTCAGTGTTCAGGTAAAAAAGAAAAGCTCCAGAATTTCTCTTGAGATCATACTGTCAGTTGTACCTAAATTGCAAGACATAACAAGTCAAAACTCAGATAAATCCACTTACTTGTGGATTTCTCATTATTCTGAACTAAATGATCGTAACCCTTAAAATACAGACTTGCCCTTCCATTTATCATATATTTACTGGCCAAAACAGATCATGTGAGCAGAGTTGCTTATCAAAAACTAAATCAATGGTTACAAGACATAATCCAAGGTATCTGCAGCAGCCTCTCTTTGAAGGCTTAGATCAGGAATCTTGCAGAACTCTATAGAACAATCTACAACAACAAATGCAGCAATACATGTGTTTGCTTCCTTAGCTAAAGGCCAGCTCATACCTTTATAACATGCATAAATTATTTTCTCAGTTTCAGTGTTCGTGAGACTATGAATCTAACTAATCTAAAAACAAGAACTTAAGAAACATGCTTAAGATGTTACGAAGCCCATTATAAAAAGAAATACCAGCAGGGTGGGGAGAAAAAAAAAGGATGAAGAGAGGTTATATATTTGAGACATAGCTTTATTATTATTATTATTTATAAACTGAGTTACAGAAATCAACACAAAATGACATACACAATGCACAGTTTTCCACATGGCATTTTACAAATTCATGACAGAACAGCCTTAATTATTATGCTTATCTTAAACAATTTTATAATTAGACAGAACTTGACGGCTAAAAGTAGAACCGAAACAAGGTTTTGGGGATAATCAAATGAAGAAGTGAGAAAATGTGCTTTGAATTTTCATCCTGAGTAACATGGGGAAAAATAGCAACAAAGAAAACTAGTACAGGATTAGATTGCTGCTGTCAGTTAAAAGGAAAAAAAAAATGAGATTATTACCTCATTATTTTCTGTTCTTCCTCCATCTGTTCCCTGACCTGTTGCAATTCTTTGATCAGTTCAACATCTGTGCCGTTCACCCAGGTGTACACCACATCAATTGGCATGGGTAAACAAAGCCTACATAATTCAAAGGAAAGCTATATGAGCTGTTTAATATTACATTACAAGTGTTCATGGCACCCTACAATAGCAATTTCTGTCTAACAACAGAAATACTTGGTGTCTGGGCTGCAAACAAGACAAAGCAAAAAGACTCTCTTTAGCTATATATATCATGGCTTAATTATACACAAGCCTTTGACAAAACAGCACAGACATCAACCAAAAGGACACAAAGTGGTTTTAACCCTTCAGTAACTAAAGGAAATCCTAACTTTATGCTCTAAATTTCACTGACACCAACTCATGGCCCAACTCCTTCAAACCCATCACATTTTTTTCAAGTCAGTACCAGGACCCAAGCACACTCTAAATTCACCAACTACTTTAGACAGGACAGCATGAAGCATAACTTAAATAATACTTACTGCTATTTAATTGCACAGAGCCAATAAAATCTCAGCAGGACCATGTCTCTATGCTAGGAATGTCTCTTAGATTATATTAACAGGGCATTTCATAAACCAACAATCTAATTTGGGTACATGAATTCAGACTCCAGACATGGCAGACAAATTAATTCTCGACACAATTGAATATCCCGGAGCTGTTTCTGGAGCGGTACAGATTTCCTAGCATGCATAAGGCAGAAGGAAGGGATCTGGGTACATTTTTCCTATTTTTTTAATGATAATCTCCTCTCCAAGGCCCACAGCTTTGTGTCAGCAGGTACTCCAGGCTGCTGCCATAGGTGAATCTGAGTCCTGTACAGCAGGAGGATGCCCCAATCATTATTTTCAAAAGTTCCAGTGTCAAGCCATTTAATACCTTCCCAAACTGTAGATGGCCTAGCAAACATTGGAAAACATCATCGTGTGACCCCATGCATTAGAGAGGTTCAAAGGCGTTCCCTCTCCACCCACTGCATCCTTCCAAAAGCATTAGAAGAGAGGCAAAGCTTACAGGCAGGTATTTCATCCACCTTCCCTTGCACAGCATGCCACACAGAGAGCTTGCACCCAGCCTCACTTTCTGCTGGCTCAGACTCAATAACTGAAGCACAAAATTTGGTAAAAGGTCAGCCAGTAGCTTGTCACAGCACAATGGGCAGGAACATTTCGTACTCAATTTACCACTGCTCCTAACTGAGCTGCAACACTCAGAGGATAGCGGTGCGTCATTCTGAGACATGTTGAATATCGCAGCAGCAGTGCTGCCTTCCCCAGCAGCACCACCCAGAAACTCTCACATCTGCAGGAGGCTACCCTCCTACCCAAAAAAAGTCAATTTACTGAATACAATTACCCTTCTAAGCGATTATTTCACTTTTTTCTCCAGAGATGACTAGCTTCTGGTTCATTTGCAAGGCACGTTTTGAACTAAAACGTCCTCCAGAGGAGTAGAAATTCAATGGCAGGAACTCCTCCAGCTTTTCTACATTTGTTGTGATCAGTTAAATTACTGGTTTGACAGACCCTGGAATGCCACAGCTCGGAAAGGAATGTTTTAGGTGGAAGCACCTGACTCAAGTCAGTGGATTTCAAGAAAGCCCAACCTTCAGCCTTCTGGGCAAAGTGCAGAGCTTATTTACCCAGGCTTCATTGAAGAACATGGTATGTCCGAAAGAACTCCAACTCTTTCTATGGTATGAGGCAATTTTGACTTCTGTGAAGCCCCTCTCTATTTTACCATTTCCTAAAAGTGTGTCACTATGCAGGAGCACATATACCTATGTAATTTCCTACACTATGCCACATACAGCCAAATGCTAGTAAATTCCACAGAGGAAAAGCATTTTTGGTCAGATGCAGGCATGTCAACTCAATTAACCCTGCCATGGCGAGCTCATTCTTCACTACCAGTGGCAATAGAGACAGACCAGTAAAAAAAAAAAAAAGGGGAACTGTTTGCAGATCCACTACTCTAATTGCGTAAAATTTATCCAAATACTCAATAAATTTCCTTAATGCATCTTTACAGCGTACATTGTTTCAGAAAGTAATGTTTATCAGACACAATAATAAAAACCAGATATCCCAAGTCAATTTGTTGTTTCCAATAAAGCAAAGTAGCACTGTTAAGACTGCACCTTTCTGGACTTGGCCAAAGCTTTCTGGCTGGTTTCATGGCTTCCTAAGGTATACTGAGAGTTTATATTTTCAGAAGTATGCAGTGGAATTTTGCTGTAAAATGGTTTAAAATGAAAAGGAACAGATACTACACTTCAGTAGCATTGTTCTCAAACACTATTTTAACATGCAGAGTCTTTTGCAAATTGTTGAAGTTCAGAGAAGCTCAAAAACTCTCTCTCAAATTCTGTAGCTGTGTTTCCTTCATATGGATTTATACATTTGGTCTTCATCAGAAACACCAATCTGGCAAACAGGTTAAGCCCAAGATGAGCTGAGTTAATTTACTAAATACAGCCACCCTTCTAATCAGGTATTTTCCCTCTTTGACATGACTAACTTCTGGTTCACTAACAGATGTGACTCAAGGTGCACTTTGATTCCTAGTGGGAATTATCTTAACACCTTTGTACAGAAAATCACCACTTTAGAAAATTCCTTGGAGACTCACAGATTATTAATTAAGGTGAGGTTTTACACTTTTCTCTTTCAAAAACCATTTTTTACTTGCAAATCTGAAAACATCAATAGGATCCTGCTTGAAGACAAAACCAGAGCCACCAGCTCCCCTAGATAGGACAAGAGATCTGTCACTCTTGCTGGGAAGAATTTCCCACACCCATGATGTGTTTTCATAAGAGAACCATCGTCACAGCTGAGACTGTAGGTAGAAACTTTATTGTCTCAACATCCACTGTTGCTGAAGGAGTACAGCAGATCTTGGATCTCTCCCAAGCTACCATATGGTGATCTCCAACCTTGCTGAGCCTCTTTATGGACAAGAGAAGTCTAAGCTGCTCATAGTAAACCTCCCAGCCCTCCTGCCTGTTCCAGCTCTGTAATTATGCACTAACAGTAACTCAGCTGTTCCATTGCTATTCCTGCTCCCTGATTTGTATGTCTTTTCCTCTCTCCAGCCTCACTCAGCTCAACAGTTAATGACTGGCCAACCACTGATAGCTCTCACTTGCTGCACCCTACTGAAATCAGTCTGCACATTTAAAAAGCTGAGGATTGTTCCTTCACATCTTTCCATATATATTTTTGAGTTTTAAATATGACATCCTGGAATAGCAAAGTTACACTTTACAGTAAGTAAAGTACACTTTCTATACCATTTGCAAGGAGAGTAATAAAAAAACACTCATGTATGGAACTCCATTATTTAGTTTCCTTTTCTCCCTTCTTATTTTCATCTCAAAACTTAGTCTTCAAAAATGGGTTTGGATAATGAAGTGACTTGGTAAAAAGCCCTGGAATTTCTACTCCACTGTCTCAAGCTGTGTAAGAGCCTGGGCAATGTAAGTACCAAGTTTAGCAGCTGATGTGGCTACCTGAAAAGTGCCACAGTTGGGATGCCAAGGGTATGTAAGAGGAAGGAAAACAAGCCAAAGCAATTGCTAAACTTCAAGACAAAACCAGAAGTCTGCCTTGGTCTGGCAGAGAACAGTCTTCAAGAGGTGAAACTAACGATGTCATTGTTTTTGTATGATGAGCTTTTTGAGTTTATCGTCATAAGGAGCTTGCCCCCATACACACACTTATCTACATTTCACAGTGAGGTTTTTTCCACAGAAGTTTACAAGTCAACCGTTACACAAGAACAGAGAATTTTACCTGCAAAGTTCTTAGAGAACAAGACAACTCAAATTCAATTGAAGGCCCATTAATATTTCCCAAAGGCCATGCACCTTTTACTTTCCCCAAGGCAATACACCTGCTTGATTTTCTAACCAACAAGCCTCCTGTTCTCCAATTCTGAATATTTTTCTCTAGCACTAAAATAGGAACTGATTAAAATCACTGGATAAGCTAGATTCAAGTCCACAGTCCTCAGTTTATGTGTAGGTCTATATGTTGCATTAACACCAGTCTAAAAAGCTCCACCAAACCACCACCGATGCAAGTGCATGCTGCAAGACAGGGTCCATTACTGAATTCTGTGAAGTTTGATAATAAAAATAAATTGAACCCTTGACAAGGGACGTCTAAAAGTTAACAAATGCCTAAAACTATGTCCCTGCAAAGACTTCTTGTTGGTATGAATTTTTAGAGGAAGTTGGTATCTGCACACAAATGTCACAGCAAACATCCCTGTTACTCCTGACGTGAGATTGTTCAAGGCATATGGGTGAACTGGAATAATTTAAGCACCCATCATGAAAACCTTAAGCTTTTGCTCAGGCAGCCAATAGCTCCTCACCAGGCACTGGATGTTTTGCTCACAATCCACAGAAACGAACACTAGCAAACGAGTGCTTTACACAACCAAAATGAAGTAAGGAAACACTGCAGAAATGGGAACTACACCACAACAGTAAGATTTGTGATTTTGTTTTGGAAAAAGTCAACGGTTTTATAAAAACACTGCAGTTAATTATCACAAAGTCAGGCATTTTAGTACTGACAGGACCAAATGCCACGTTTTACTTCGGTACTGCTAAAACATGTAAACTTTAAGCTATTCATCCAAATGAACTATTTCACTCTGCTTTTACCTGTCATCCTTTGGAAAATGGGGGAGAGGAGAAGAAGACACTAAACATTCATAGTATTCACCAACACCATGCAATGCACTTTTACAGAATTATCTCACACCAACTAAAGCATGACAAATGGATCTGATCATTTCTACTGTTCCGTGATGCAACAAACCTCAAGGCAGATTAAAGCATCTGCTTTCAGGGTTAGTTTTTTCCCAGTCAAGTGTATCAATATTAAGAGTCAGATGATACCTGCTTAGTAGCTTTCTTCCACCTACCAATTCACAGTTCACTTACTCCCTGAGCAACAGACCCCATGGCTATTCAGACATGAATGATGAAACTACAGGAAGTCATGTAGCAGTTAACATAAGCGAAACAAATGACCCATATGACTTGGTTTCCAACTTGCTGAGAGATATTGTCTCATGCATTCAGCTTTTAAAAGCTTCTTACTAGCTTTGTGCCTTCTCTGCTAAATAATGACCCTCATAAGACAACACAGAAAACACAAGGTAACTTAAAAATAACTTCCTGAAACACTGAAAATTGAAATTTTAAGCACATAGGAACAGTACTTATGTTTTCCTATCTTAACATGGAAAACATGTCATGCCCTCCCTTCATTGTTAACATTGTCACCACATTGATGTTTCATCAGAGACTGGATGAATTAAACACATTTAAAATGTAAATTCTATTATATGACTAGAGCTTTCAAATGCCAATCTTCCAAACTGGGAGATTATGCACTAACTATAGAGTATATTTAAACCACTAAGTTTAAAAATTGCTGTAGATTTAGAGCCCATACAACAAGGTTCTACTCGACAGTATGTTACTTTAACTATTTAATGAGACAGTAAAATGTGCAATACTGTCAAGTGCGGGTAAAGCTCACCGATTCTGAAATGATTTGCCAGCGACGTTGTCTCTGTATGAATCAAACATAACGTGATACTGGTCTCTACTCCACTCCAAGACAACCTGCAAAGAAAAAAAACCAAAACCACTTGATGTCACCACTTTCTAAAGTTAGATATTTAAATTTCACGTTTTGAAATGTTTAACCACAACCGATTTCATTCAAATCGATCTATGCATTAATAAACATCTGAGCAGACCACAATCCCAACTAAATTGTGACAGCAATCAGACCCAGAACTGAAGAGCATACTTCATTTAAACAAACTTTGCTTTTCTCTGCAACAAAGGATTTCGTGATTTACGTACACTCTTTTTAAGCTACTTTTTATTTAAGTCACCTCCCCCTTGTCTCTCAGTATTTAAAAGTGCTGGAATGTTTTCCCAAAATTGAGACCTAAATCAAATATACTCCAATACAAGCAGTAAGCCCTTAACACACACACCCCTGCACAATTTTGCTCATCTTTCTTTCTATTCTCATACAGGACATATTGAAGTATACACACCTCCAAAATCTGAGCTTTGCAAACAAACAGCCAGGAAAAAACGCCACAATTTTTCAACACTAAAAGTGGTAACTATGCTTTAACATAACTAAGAAGCCCAAGTATTTTGAGATAAAAGTAATATAAAACATATAGGTTCTCCTCTGAGATAAACTTGCTAGGACATCTTTTCCAGTGAAAGTCCAACCTTGAAAAACACAGAGGCATTTTGTGCTGTTTTAGAGTTGAAGGCATGGTGGATTTACCGGGATAAGTACATATTTGTATGCACTCGAGAGGGGAAAAAACACAAAATAAACAAATGAAAACAACAAAACAAAACAAAAAGAAAGAAAACCAGGAAAGGATACTTTACACCACTTTTCCTAGATTTACACGTTATTATCGCTTATTTCTTGTATTGTGGGAACTATGAAATATGCCATTTCTCTAAGGTCACATTCAAAACCATAAACAAACCTTCCTCCCTCTTAAGAGGATACACATCTCTCTGCCCTCATTGCTACTAAAGCAAATTAAAGCCTTCCATAGAGCAGGGAAGCTCCATCATGTGCCTGAGTGACAAGAGCACACATGCAACTCCTGCCAGAGCTGCACACGATCTCTTTGTAACCAAGATCACATCAGCACACTTCCATTCCCCTCACACAAAGGACACAGACTGCCCAGGTAGGCATAAAAATCTCCTCCCTTAAATACCAAGGTCAGGAATCGTCTTAAAAACACACTGTAACACACTGTTAAACACTTCTTCTATGCACAAGTCTTTAAGTCCTTCTGCCAAATACCCGGTTTAATACAGAACACACAGGAAGGTCATGTGGAAACATTTGCTCCTACTGATGAGGATGAAGTGACACACTGTGACTGATCTGTGTCTAGCAGAAACACAGAAGTATTTGAGTAAGACTATATTACACGAATAATATGTCTCTCCAGAAGAAAAACACTACCCATTCCAGCCTTTCTCTTCTGTGCAACTACAGCCAAAAAGAGCAGAGGACAGATCTCTTAGGAACACATCAAGGAACAAAGTTAAAAACTCTTCCTACCTGATACATTTTTTCCCTGCAACTGTTTCCTCCTGACACATTATGCACCGTGCAAAAATGCCTAGAGGCTGTTTTGCTTCAGCTCTTCATACTGATATTATAAAACCACCAGGGGAACATTAAAAAACAATGGGAGAGACACCGCCTATTAAGAGATACTGTATCAGACTGATGATAACAGTGGCTCTGGCATGTTCTGGTTATACAGCATTTTACAAAGCGGGGCTACCTACAGAAGGATGGCAGAGAAGGGTCTATAACCAAACTGCCCTAATACTTAAAGCTCATCATGGAGGGAGGGAGGCAGGCAGGCAGGGGAGGGGAACAGCATTGACTTAGACCTGGCTACCCGGTGTTTTTGCAGAAATATTTCTGAATCATGCTCAGTGCCCTGGTATTTCACTGAGCTAAAGGTTTTCCTTCAAATGAAGCTCATTTTCAGCTTCTGGCTGTGAGAACATCATTACCAGTCTCAAATTATTTGCCCTAACCATGCATTTTTACTCCACCAGTAATATTGATATTAGCATGAACCTAAAAAATCAGATCTAATTTTGCCTACTAGAACAAAAAAAAGCTGGCTCTGGGAGTGGGGGAAAAGCAGAACTGCAAACACTGTTCAGACACCAGGGTCTGATAAGCATGGCCTCATGCTGCTTTTTATTGCTTGAGTTTCCTGCAGATGGCTAAAAATGGTTAAGCTGTTAATTTCTAGAAAGATTTCTTGGTTTCATTTTCCAAACAGCTTTATAACTTTTTATTAGTTGCTGCCTTGCAGACTCTGTACGGAAGAAGAGAAGCATTTTCTGTTCCCACAATAGTTGTCAAAGAGGTCTAACAGTGTTCGCTCTCACAAGCCTTGTCTCTCCTAAATCATTGAACCACCACTGTTTACCAAAATACAAAGGCAAAAAACAAGATGCATGCAAACATCTCTCACCAGGCTTATCTACCACCCTTGAAAAGAAAAAAAAGAAAAAAGTGCAAGTGTTTCATTGGCGTGTTTTAGCTTGTTTTTTCTAAAAACATTGCTGGTCACTTTTCTTTTTTCTAAACATATAATTTGGAAAATCTACTCCTACATGAATCTCCCAGTTCTTTTGCTCACTCTCTAAATTGTATCTAAGCTTTCCAAGTAGCTTTCAAAGAGCTGGAAGCAGCAAACTAAGATTTAGCAGGAAAATCTGAGCACTGATTTCAACTGATTCTCACCAGTATCAGCCATAACTTAAGACAACTACTGAAATATTTTTAAAAACCTTCAGAGTTGTATGATATCCTAAACTTGTGTTTTAAGTCCCCATTCTGAAGAAATGCAAAACTATGCTCAGTTTCACAGCACTACGAAACCGACACCAATCCAAGTTGGTAATCACGTACAAACAGGTGCCTACGAGTACTTTACAATTACTTAATTTGTTGATGGCTTTGAAGTGTTTCAGGAACTTGTGGTCCCTTCAAGACAGCAGAGATTAAGTACTTTCTGCAAAGATGTGTTAGTACACAAAATAAAGATTTGATTGTGCTACACCCAAGAGTTCCAGATAATACTCTTCACAGCTCTTCTTTTTTTCCCCTGCCTCTGAAAGAGCCCATCAAATTAAAACAGAGAACGAAAAAAAAAAAAAAGGAACAACTTAGGAATCAGGAATCAGTCTGTTTGCATTGAACACTACCATCCTTTCAGACTGACAAAAATACTTGATTTCCCTGATTCCTCACTATATTCACAAACACTGCGCTGAAGTAGGATTCATTTTCTCCTCTCCAGATCCCTTCACTGATGACTTACCAAATCGGTAGGTCAATGGTAAATGAAGATTTAAACGTACAACACATCCGTGTAAAATCATATCTAGGAAAAGTGTAACTACATTGCATCGTTTACAAACCAATGCGGGCGAACTAAGTAACAAGTAGCGAGCAAAGCAGACTCTGCTGCGCAGCTTGGAGGGAGGATACATTTAACTCCTTAAACTCCGGAAAGGGGAAAGATTCTGTCACTCCCAGTCGACACGTGAAGGTGACAATCCAGCACAGGCTTTAAAAGACTCAAACAAAAACACAGCACTAATAAGTCACCTGATGAGGGAAGTGGAAAAGAATTGCACAAGAGCAGCAAACACCAGCTGCCCGAGCACGCCGGGGAGTGTCTCCTGCCAGACCCCAGCTAACCCCCGAGGGGACACCCGGCGCGCTGCCACCGCCGGCGCTCGCCGCAGCCCAACAGGTGGGGACAGGGCGGCCCGGGGAGCGGCAGCGGCCGCGGGGCTGCGCTCCGGGATGCGGGCAGAGCCCGTCCCCGCGGGCACGGCGGGCCTGCGGCAGCGCCCCCGGCACAGCGCGAACGGGGCAGCGCCATGGGCGGGACCTGTCACCCGCAAGGCGCCCGGCGAGGGACCTCGCTGCCCGCGGGACAACACAACTACCCGGCTCCGCAGAGGAAAAACGGCCCCAACCCCCCCGCGGCCGCGCAGCTGCGGGGCTGCGCCTGTCCCGCCGGCCCCGGTCGGCTCGGCTCGGCACGGAGAGANCGAGGGGCCGCGCCGCCCCGGGCCGCGCTGAGGGAGAGGCGCTCCCGGCCCTCACGGCGCGGCGGCGAATTGGCTGTTCCCAGTGCGGAGAGGGCTTGTGGACCCCACAGACACAGCCGAGCTGCGTGCTGAGATTTAACTTAAACAGTCTCTGCGTGTTTTGGCACAGAAATGAAGTGCGGGGATGGGTTCGTGGAATGGGAATCAGCAGGCTGGAGAGGGTTACTGATGGAGCTCTTCAAGAACAGCTCTTGAGGAAAAAACATAACAAGAAAGTAGTTAGCGATCGCTAGCTCACGGCACACTCTGGGTTCTGCCATGAAGTTCAGCCACCTACATAGGACGGACGCTCTTGGTATCACTGCTGTCAAACATTGATCAGACAGAGGCACCGCTGGTGGCCACAGCAGAATGATGGGGTCATGGGCCTGCCGGAGGCCAAGCACAGTAGCTTGTAGCTACTATCTCTGTAGTCTATCCCTGCATTAAAAGGTTTTTTAAGTATTTCTTAAAACTCCCTGCAGTGACTTTTTGGAGTAACAAACATCATCCTTGTGATCTAGTATTTTCTGTGTGAAGTAACAATGTCTGACCCTTTCCAGGACTTTGTCCCACTGTGTTTACACAGTTGTGGTGTGAGAGGACTACACCTGGCTGTACTTTAAGAAATGTCCAAGAAAGTATGGCTCTTTGGCACATCTCTCCCAAGTCACTGAGCCCTTCTCCTATTTACTTTTTGGTGTCACAATATTTTGTCTTTCTCCAGGGTGAGAGGAATGCTACTGTCTTTGTCTTACAAACAATTTGATGGGTGAAGGTATGGGTGTCTTTGAAATGGGTCTTTAATGTCTCTACTGACTTTGGGCAGCAGGTTCGTTGCAGAGCCCAGACAGCTTGGCTCCTGAAACAGACAAGGGTCTGCACAAGCCTGAGTTTCTGAGCTTTGGGTAAAATAATAGGTTCAAGGGGGAATATGTGGTAGGCAGTTCAGGAAGGCTGTACCTTCCCTGTACCTCAGCCAATGGGGAAAGGAAGAGGGCAACATGCGGCTGGGAGTTTGGGATAAAAGGAGGCTGCACGCTCCCAAACCTCTAGAGAGAAAACCCCTGGTGGACTCTCTCCCTTTTTTCGAATCAAGTTGCAGGCCTCCTCTGTCTCCTTTTTGGACATAAACCTCTGCTGTTTGTGGATTTTCCTGACAATGGGCCATGGGACAGGATGGCAAATTCACCAGGGGTTACCTGCAGAGCCTCAGAGCCCACCTCATAGTGCTGTGCTCCTCCTCCTTATGGTGTGTTATCAGCCTGCTAACACTTGGCCTTTCATGATAACCCAGCCTTCCAGTCTTGGTACACAGAAGACTCTAGCTAAATTTCTCTCCTGTTGTGCACAGCCAGCACTTTCTCCTTCACATGTTCTCACCAATGTGCCAAGTACTACCCTAGGGGAATATAATCTTTACGTGTTCCCCCACCTGCCCCTCCTGCTCAAGCACTGTGCTATTATTATTAAACTATTATTACTCAGCTATTATTACTGCCTAGCAGCATCTCTTTACCACCGCCTACAGCACTGTGCCGGCAGTACCAGTGATGGCCTGGAATTCTGAGTCAGCAGACTGAGGTTTTCATTGAGAACTGAGGTATAGCATATATGCAGATTGTGAGAAAAACCCCTATTTCTGGTCAAAAAAATCTATTTCTGGTCAACAATCCAGCGTAAATGCAGAAATGAAAGTGAATGTGCTGAAAAGATGAAGCTGAGAGATATATCACCAATGTATAGCAAAAAACAGTCAGGGGAAGCCGAGTTACTTCAAGACCTGGATTAATAATTAAAACGAAGTGTGAGATGATACATTTATACAGACCAATAAATACTTCCATATGACACCAGTGTGGTAAAACCATTAAAATTCACATAATCTTTAAATTATTTTATAAAGTATCAGACAAAGTGTACCAGTAAACACAGAGATACAAAAAGGTGCTGAACAAATCCTGATGGCACTACATCTGTCCTTTCTTGTAGAATACTTATATTCAAGGAATATATATTTAAACTGTAATAGGTGCATGAAAAGGAACAACCAGATCCTTCCTTCTAGAAAGACATTGAAAGGTTTTGACTTGTTCACATCACAGAAATGAAGATCAGAAACTTAAATTAAATGCAATACTGTCACCAGGTTGAAACAAAACAAAGGGAAACCCAAAGCAAACAAAACAAAACAAAAAAAGGAGACAAAACCATGTTCTGGAATATATTTCAAACAGGAATAGCAGGAATACCTATCAAGCCTTGAGAGACAGCCCAACCAGCTTGTGACAGGAAACAGGACTCTATACTCCAGACATTCCCCTGTATTCCATTTTGCCATGCACTCATACACTCTTCCCATCTTCAGTCCATCAAAGGTTTAACTATTCCAGAGAAACAAGGTTGTTTAGTCAGGAGAAGAGGAGGCTCAGGAGGGACCTCATTGCTCTCTACAACCATCTGAAAGGAGGTTGTAGTGAGTTAGGAGTTGGCCTCTTCTGCCATGTCTCAAGTGAAACAACAAGAGGAAATGGCTTCAAGTTGTGCCAGGGGAGGTTTAGATTCAGTATTAGAAAAAAATGTCACTGAATGACTGGTCAGGCACTGGAATAAGTTGCACAGGGAGGTGTTAGAGTCACCATCTCTGGAAGTGTTCAAGAGGTGTCTGGATGTGGCATTTGGGGATGCATTTTAGGGGTGATTATGGCAGGTTGATGGTTGGACTGGATGATCTTTAAGGTCTCTTCCAACCTTGAAGATTCTGTGATTCTGTGAAAGGCATGGAATATGGATGAAAACAAGGCCACCCTCAGCTTGCTAATTGACAATGAGCTATTAAGGTACACATAGCAGATGCAGCTCAAATACCTTTTGAGACAATCTACCCAAGTTGCTGGGATTATTCTATGTCTGTCACTAGAAATCATTTTCAAGCTCAAAACCAGAAACCAGATCAGGGGCTTGTATCACTTCGCAGCTGGCTTTGTAGGCACGTGTCTGAAAGGAGCAGGGCTTAGGCCAAATTCTTCTGTTTTCACATTTTATCTAGTGCACTGCTTATGTAGTTCTCCAGGTGAGAACTTTATCGTTGTATCCAAGAATGGGATACTTAACTTTCTCCATTTCTCCCAGTCATCAGAGATGCAAATGAACCCAGATATTCTGCTAGGAGCAATAAATTCCACTAGATGTCAGGATATGTAAAAATTAGGTGCTGCCATTATAATCCAACATATACTTAAGGGCCTTGCCAAGTCATTATCCATGTAAACCACTGGGCTCTTGGGATAATCTACTTTACTGTTGTTGTATTTGTATTAACTCACAGGTGCACGTAGCAGCACTCAACACAAAGGCATGCCTCCTGTGGATTATGATGTAATCTAAATAAGCAGTCAAATAGTTATAAACACACTTTATCTTGATCCTGATTTTCTGCAAGTTGCCTTCACCAACATTTTTTCTCTCTTACCTCTTAGAAAACTCTGAATTTTTGGTATTTTTCTTACTACAGTTAGACCTTTCTAAGAGGGGGTAGAAGCTACTTTGAAAAGGAAAGTAATATCTACTTTCTTTCAACAGGAATGGAGATTCTGTAATGCTCAAAATCTTGAGGAAGGCAGAACTTTTTACTGGACATGGTAAACTTGTCCAGTAGTAGCTCTTTCCAGGTCTTTTGCATTCTAATTTGCTGGGAAAGGAGAACAGTAAGAGCTAAATATCTGAGGCAACAGTGCAATTATCTTTGGTTGAGGCAGAAGACCAGAAATAATCAACTAAGCATCTCAAGCTTCTCTGTTAGCCAAGAATATTATTCACTGCACATTCCATGAATCTTATTCTAAAGAAAAGAGAATTAACATCATCATAAGTTTCCTGTGTTCATCTCTGTAAGGTTTCTTTCATAAACATGAATTAATCTTGTAGCACTTCTGTGAGGCAAAAATTACTGACCACAAAGGTGAAGACAAAAACCAGCAAGTCTGATGCCTGTTCCACTTTAAGTCTGAATTTTCACAATACAGGACATAACTTGTAGTGCTCTGAAGGCACAGCAGTTCACTCTTAGGGATTTTGGTTTCCTTTATGGATGCTCTGAACTTCTGAGCATTCAGAGGTGTCTCAAGTCAGGCAAGTAAAAGTTCAGAATAGAGGGGTAGTGACTTGCCTGTGGAGAGTTTGTTTGAAGTAACTTGGCTATCATCAGAGAACAGTTTTGCAACAGAGACAGGGGCCAATTTATATTTGCTTATTGTATTTATGCAGCCATCATTTGTATTCCTGCCCTATTCACTGGGTAGATCTACAATAAATCTACTAAGAACATTTTCTAAATCCTAGAAGTTCTTCCACACATCTGTGAACAGGTTTGCCCCATGCACTGAGGAATGGAGAGGAGGAAAAAAGCCAATTACTTCATCACTCACTCTTGTAATGCATATGCTCAGAAGGAATAAAGTTTTCAAAAGCTAACATAAAAGCATCTAAATTCCTATTGATTTTAATGGCAAACTAGAAAACTTCCTAAACATCTGTTTGATTATTACCTTTGTGCATTTGGTCTGAAGCGTCTTTATTTAGTAACGTTTAAGGAAAGAAAAATGTGATAAAAGCTGTTTTATTAACATAAACATAACCCAGAAATCCTAATTTTTCCTTGGTTGTCAGTAACTACCATTGAAATTACATATTATCATCATGCACAAGTGGCACATGTGAGTATGAAGGGGATCTTTGTCCTGTTTAGCAGAAGATGAGTACCAGTGAAGCCTTTCTAGTGTCAACATCAGGGCAGGTTACTGAGCTCCTGGGATGAAGCACAGAGTTGATAATCCACACTGCAAACTGTGTTGCCAGATTTTCACAACTCACACAATCTGCAGCAGCTCCGTTATAATTAATGTGACATTTTGGCAGCCAGAACCTAAAGCTCTCCACAGCTCTGGCCCATTTCTTTCCTGCCAAAGCCCCCCAAAGGTTTCTCTGTTACACTTTCATGTTCATTTATTATGTTAACATACTCTTAAGGACCAGCTCCTCTAAGCATTTAAGTATTTTCTGTGCACCTAGGAGCCAATAGAGAACTTTGTAGAGAGCTAGGCCCTGAAGAGCAGTCAAAACAAGCTGGTGTGCTTGTCAGTACTTTGAAGAGGTGAATGAGCACTTTCTATGGAAAGGAACTGGGGGATAATAGGGGCTTCTAGGACTTCTCTCCCTGACACTCCACCCCTGCCAAAAATTATAAGATCTATGCTTCTGAAATTTAAAGCAGTAGCCTTAGGCATACTGGAATTAATAGCTTGGTATGGCACTGTGAATTTGGTAGTACCACTATCCATCAAATACAATAATTAAATCACATTAGTCACTCAGAACATAAAAGAGTAAAAGACAGTGACTGAGCAGTGTTCTATCCTTCAACACATTATCTCATTTTGACTCACCATTTATAGAGCTCTTAGCCTTTGGTGAGACTCAATCCCACTGACATTACCTCTAAAATAGATATTGAAAATAAGTGGTCGGTTTCTGAGAGACACTGTTAGACCTTGCTGCTGGATCTTGTAATGGATTATCTCTTAATCAGTCTGCAGTAATTTTAGCCTCATGAGCAAATGCATTCTAATTATATGCAGCTAGTGAGAGTTTTCACTTAGCACTGCAGCGAAAGTGGAGATTTTAAAGTTGTGCTCAGTATTTCAGTACTTTTGAAAACTCTCAGATGTTCAGCTCCCAACCCTCTGGACAGGTATGCAAGGAACGTTTATGACTTACTACTTGAAAATTGTGTTGATAGAATATAGAATCTTTTTTTTTTTTTTTGCTTCAGAGCCATTTTTCTACTGTCCTCATTTCTTTACAGGAAAAAAAAATTACCTCTTAAACATCAGTTCCTACCCTTTCCACTTCCTTTTTGTTTGTGCAGATACTAGAAAGGACATTTACAATAATCTGAAGAGCGTGCCTGGTAAAAATGAGGTATAACTAAAGAGAAAACAGGAGTGTCTTAGAAGCAGATGAAAAAGTAGTGCCTAGAGAGCAAAGGACTGGAACAATGCCATTTCAAAAATCTCTGAAAGTGAGCATCTAGATTAAGCTGAGGCAGCATGTGCACCTGGCAGCAAAATCAGATTTTCTAAGCATAATATTCGCCAACATTTTACTCTGAAAGATCTGTTATTTCCTGCACACTTCAAACTAAAATAAGAAATGCTCGCAGAAAGCCAGAAGAAACCTTTTGAAACTCTGCAGAATCTGGCATTTGCTCTTGGTTTTGGTTGGTTTGGGGCTTTTGTTGTTTTTGTTGGGGTGTTGGGTTTTTTGTCCTTGGTTTTCTTTATAGCAAGCCCTTGCTTTTTAAAGAGGTATGCTCTTAGCAATGGTAAAATAAAATTTAAGTAGACTGTGGCCTTCAAACCAAATTATGTCTCTATGTCTGTTTCCAAAGTCCCTAATGAAGTGGACGAAAGACCCTGGAAAATCTCCCCACGCCGTGATTTAATATATTTAATGTATATTAGGAAATATATGTTATATGAATGTAACCTTTTTTTCTAAATATTAAATTTCATCATTCTTTTTGAAAATATACAGTTAAAGAGTTCATTATCTTTGATATTTAATTATCATTCTAACTAGAGTAGAATAGAATAGAGTAGAATAGAATTTCTCATAGTGGTCTAGTTCTATGAAATGTTGGATTATTCTAAAGAGTAAAAAGGTATTATTTTTTATTTTAACATTAGAAACACGGGGCCTTTAGTACACTGATGGCATTGTAATATGATAATGATAGAATTTCTGTTTCTTTTGTTAATCCTGCCAGGTTGCAATGGCAGAGAGAACAGACTGTATAGATTTGATGGTTGGAATGGGCAGGGTAGTCTTTTCAATCCACTCAGCAGCACACAGTAGAAAATAATGAAGGTCCTTCCAGTGAAGAACAGTGGTCAGTAAGATTTTGTGGCTGTATCAAATAACATGTACCTTTTACATCACAGTAGTGAGATGGAGGCTCAGAACATTAGAAGAGCATCTAATTTTGGTTAGTTAGCTCTCCATCATTTGATATGGATCACAGTATCAGACAGAAGCATTAAGTAGTTAAAGGACCTCTTTAGGATGAACAATTTCCTTTGACGGTTGAAAATATACTTTTTATGTTTAAACATGCTTAAGAGACTATATATAGAGTAGAGTGGAAATAATTGCTAAAATACCTTTTTGGAAAGCCATATTAACTGTTGCTGTTCATATCCATTTTATTTCAGAACACAGAGACATAGAATCGTTTAGGCTGGAAAATACCTCTAAGACCATCGAGTCCAGCCATTCACTGCTCCTCATGAGTGTGAAGGAGCTGGTACAGACAAGACATGGGTATAGCTCATGATCTTTTCTCTGGAACTCCCGAGTTGCACCAGCTTTTCCTCAATCCAAAGTTTCTCAAACAAATAAGAAGCAGTGATGCTCCCACAGGTTATTGCAGTGCTCATTGACAGCTACAAAGCTGAGTAGTTGTTTATGCCACATGATATTGATTTCACTGCATTTTTACTGAACAAGAACAATCCTTCTGCTTTTATTCCGTACTATTTGTGGTCATAAGGGATTAGCTATGCAGCACGGACCTTTGATGTAGAAGCACTATGAAGGACATGGACAAAGGCCAAGAGAAGATGGAAAGAACAGTTTGTTAAAACTGAAAAGACAAAATTGGACCCAATATTTAGGTTTTGTAAAACTACATTTTACTAAGTGCGGGTGTTTGCTACATATACATCAGCTGGAATCAAGCAGTTTCAACATAAAGAGATTTCACTATATTACCCTGAAGCACATGTGCAGCAGCTCTCTAGCCCTGTTAGACCTTGGTGTCAGCTGTGGCCAGACACACAAGAAGGAAGCTCATGAAAGAAGCAAACAGTAATTCAGTCAGCAATGTGCAAAGCATGGTATACAGGAAGACATAATTGAGTGCCCTATATTTAGCAGTACGATGTGGTAAGGGTAGACAAACCAACACCCATAAATTGTGCTGGCAAATCTAGATTAACATGTGGAAATAGAATCTGATTTTTCAGCAGTGACTACTCCCCATTTTCAAGAGGTTTTGTGTTGTATGTAGTCTCATCATTAGCCACTTCTGATGTTGAGAAAAAAGATATTTTGATAGCTTTTCCTAGGATTGATCAAATTCTCCCTGTTTAGAATCTGATTCCTTTAATCCCTTTGCATTCTAATTTGACTCAGGTCATGAATTTCATTACTTTTTCTTAATCTTCAGCAAGCAACTTACTGTCAGCTACTGTGTACCACTGAGAAAACTGCAAAGGTATTTCTTTCAGATGGCAAGGCCACATAAAAAGCTCCTATTTCACTTTGAATAATTTCCTTTTCACTAAAAATGTGCTTCTACAAAAATGTACTGCCAAAATTATCAAAATGCCGGAGCCAAAGTCTCCCACTAACTGCTTCAGCATGTTCACTACCTCATTTAGAATGAAGGACAACAAAGCCACTGAAGAATGGTTCATCTGCAGCTAAACAGTCTCTTTCTTGCCCTTTATAGCCCTTGTCAGTCTACAGCTCATGCATTCTGGAAACAAAGATTTCTCCCAATAAACATTTTATGTGAAAAAATACCACCCAAAAAGTAACTGAAAATAGAGAGTGAAGTAGTAAAAATATTCATATTGAGAGCTAATCTTCTCTAGAAATTCTGGAATAAACCTTTTCACACCTCATCATTATTGCAAGGTATTAATGTGTCCTGTACTAGAGGAAGCTNAGAGAGATAAAATTAAACTATTTCAACTCAGTAGTTACCTCTCTTCATTCTTAAGGGACCTGTCAATTTTTGACTTGTTCAATCTTTTTGACAGCTGAGACATCTGGGCTGTATCAATAGAAGCAAGCCCTGCATTTCGATTAGACATTTAGTTAGATAGCTAGTTAGCTACAGAGGACCTAAAACAAATGGAGCAAAATAAACCATCTTTTAAACAGTAACACCTGAAAACTGCTTTATAACTAAATCACATTACCTTTTAGAAATATTCACATCATGCCGTGAATGCCTCACAGCTAAGATTTCACAGATGTTGTGGGTTGTTACTGTTGCTATTCGAAACTTTTTGTCAGAAGTGAGAATAGTTTACACATGCTTTTGTCACTGAGAGAAGGTTACAGTTATTGACACATGACCAAAGAGGAAGGGAAGAGATACCACAAACCAGCTTGAACTCCTCACACAGTAATCTGAAGAAGTTACAGGTACTGTATTTGATTCCTTCTGTAAATGTATTTCTGGCACAACCCTGTGTTAATAAACCAGTTAATAACCAGTTGTTAATAAAAAAATTTAGGCATTACATTCACAGATTATGGCTGCTTTTTTTCCCTTGCGCTTGTGTGTAGGAAAAGATCTCAAGAAGGAACTGAACTACATCTCTCTTGCTCTTGTTCCAAACTTTTATTGCTTACCATTTTCTTGTCTCACTTGTTCTTCCATCCTTCCATCTTCCAGCAAGTTCTTTACCAAATCAGGGAGGTAAATGCTACTGTAACTATTCTGCACAGGTTCAATGTAAACAACATGCAGAGATATTAAAGACCAACATGTTTGGGAAGGGGAGTCTTCTAACTAGGTCTTTCATGTTACAGGTCACTTCATAATGAATGAGTTTGGAACGTGTGTTAAAGAGTACTCATATATAATAAATATAAAATCCATGGAAACCAGATTTTGAGTAAAAAAGGGGATACAAGTACCAGCGGCATAGGCTATTTTAGATCTCTTCCGTTATTATTTCCTTACCTTCATATGTTTTCAAATCACTGACATGGACGTGTTATTATTTGCACATCTTGACATATTCATTTTTCTAATAATTTTAATTTGAAGGAGTCTGACCATTTTGTCAAATCACAGAATCATAGAATCATGGAAGGCTTTGGTTCAGAAAGGACCACAAAGATGATTTAGTTTCAACCCCACTCCCATGGGCAGGGACACCTGCCATTAGACAAGATTGCTCAATGCCCCATCCAGCCTGGCCTTGAACGCTGCCAAGGACGGGACATCCACAACTTCTCTGGCCAAGTGTCTCATCACCCTCAGAATTCCTCCCTAACATGTAATCTAAACCTACCCTCTTTCTGTTTGAAGCCATTTCCCCTTGTGCTGTCACTACAGATCTTGGTAAAAAGTCTCCAGCTGTCCTTCTTCTAAGCCCCATTCAAATAATGAAAAGATGCAATGTGTTGTCCCTGGAGCCTTCTCTCCTCCAGACTGAATGACCTCAGTTCTCTCAGCCTTTCTTCAACAAAAAAGGTGCTCCATCCCTCTGACCATTTCTGCGGTCCTCCTCTGGACCCACTGTAACAGGTCCGTGTCTCTCTTGTACAGGGGACCCCAGAGCTGGATGCAATACTCCAGGTGGGATCTCACCAGAGCAGAGCAGGAGGGCAGGATCACCTCCCTCAGTCTTCTGGTATGCTTCTATTGATACAGCCCAGGATACACCTGGTTTTCTGGAATGCAAGTGTACACTGTTGACTTATATCTAACTTTTCATCTAAAAAATCCCATGGAGCTAAATTAAAATCCATAGTTATTTTCTATTTTTATACTGCTAGGGTTTTAATATAATTTACTGAAAGCAAAATAAATTAAAATACATAGACCTTCTTTGAAATATCACACTAGTGTTCTCAAGTCCAGTAAATGACTCCTCCCAAGTTTGTGTGTAACCTGTATTTTTTTCTCCGTGCAGCTTCTAATGATCTTTAAAGAACATGCTAATGCTTCTGATAAAAAAAAAGTTTAAGATCACTGCTCAAATTGCATGCTGTTACTGACTACCTTCTACAATAAAATTCAAAAGAAAAAGAAACATCACATGATCTGCAATAAATGTTTACACAGCAACAAAGAGCCTTTGCTAGTGATCACCAGACAGCGAGTTGCCACCTGCTCAAGCCAAACATGTGTCTTTTTCTTTCACTCCAAATAGTGTTCAGGCACTTCAAAAAGTCATGTGAGAAGTTTAAATACTCAACCCACACTTAAGAGTAATTGATTTACTACTTACAAAACTAGAGGAAGTACAAGGAACTTGCAGAACTGTGGATGGAACATTTTTCCAACAATATGACTTAAATGTTGATGCAGTAAAATAAAGTGAATTCCATCCTCTTTCTGCAAGGGAGCAAACCAGAATACTAAATTATTGACACACAAAAAAGTAAAATTCTACTTCTATAAATATAATGAACATCAAGGTGTTTCTGCAATTCATTTATTTACCAAAGAGACTAAATTTAGTTCCCGTATAGTGGTTCTTTAATTTTCTGTTTCAAGAGGAAAAAAACCCAAGATACCTGATATTGTGGCATAATTAAACAGAAATTTTTAAAACAGCATATTAAGGCATCTCAAATATTAGCTCTCTTCCATTATTTTTGCACCTTTAATGTTAAGAGAAATAAATCCGTTCTTTCAATCTTGTCACTCAAGATTACTAGAAGACAGATTAGCTGTGGAAATATGAAGTATCAATTTGTGGTGTGGTGTGAACTATTATGTTCAATTTATACGTTAAGCACATGAGCAACTTGCTACTTCCAAGAAGCAGGTTGTAGAGCACCTCTAGTCTTAGTGGTAGAATAACTTTTTTTAATTACTTTTCTGTACTTGCATGAAGATATACTGTCCCTAGTTCTTTTATTTCATTTCTGTCTCCCTTCCTAATACCTTCAAAGGCATGCCAAGTACTCACCTTGTGTGCATCCACCACAGGGAATGCACACTGAAGGCAAGACTCTCCATACATTCTCAGGGAGAGAGGCAGAGCATGCACATACACGTCTTTGTAGCAGAATGGTGACCTTGGGTTTAGATGTTGGTTTGGAAGGCAGATAACTACAAACAGTCAAAGGAAACAGAAACAACCTTGACAGATTGTCCATGGCTTCTGGTTAAACCAAAGCGAAAATGATGAACACGGCATGATTTTGAGTTAAACAATGGTTTCCCTCTAAGCATGTGAAAAAGTGAATCTCATGGAATATTTGCAGATCAAGGCTACATTGCGTGTTTGAAACGAAGGTCCGAGGCGGATGAGGTGTTTGCAGGACCCCGTAATGGGACCTCCAGAGTTTCTGACCTGGTTTCCGTGCCCCCACGGCCGGCGAGCTCCAAAGAGCCGCTGCACTCGCACACTGGACCTCATTTTTGGCCCTTTTAAAGACAACTGTGAAGGCACAAGCCGCCGGCACGACCAGCAGACCCCGGCGAGCACTGGCCGGCAGCATCTCACCGCCCGCCTCCCTGCCCCGACGGGGCGTGTGCGGCCCGGAGAGCCGGCAGCGACAGGGACACGGGCTGTGGGGAGACTCTGCAGTCAGAAACTCTCCGAAGCGGTGAAAGGCGAAGGGGCCCACGGCTGTCCCTGGCTCTCCGCCGCCGTCGGGGGCGGGGAGCGCCGGAGAGAACCGAAAGTGAAGGGAAGTGAGCGCCCGGCGGGGCATCCCCGGGGCTGCGGGAAGCGCAGCGCCGCTGCCCGGCGGGGACAGACGCGCGGGGGAGCGCGGATGCGCCCCGCGAGTCCCCGCTCCCGGGCCGTGACTCCAGGGCGCTGCCGCCCAGCTGCCCGCGCCCCGGGCAGGGCAGCCGCCGGCGATGCTGTGCTGCATGCCCGGCGTCGCTTTCGTCCCCGCTTTGCTCGTCAGCTGGTCCTCGGCCGCCTTCATCATCTCCTATGTGATCGCCGTGCTGGCGGGGCACGTCGAGCCCCTCGTCCCCTACATCAGGTGAGGCGGGGACGCGGGGGGAGCGCCCGACGTGCGGGGCCTGTGTGTGTGTGTGAGCATGGGAGGTGTCCTGAGGGGCTTCCCGGAGCGAGTGCGGGGTCCCCAAGGGAGGAGATGCAGTGGTGGCGGGGCCTCCCCGTGACAGGGGGACACGCTGGGCACTCCCGGCACCCATCACACCTCTAGCACCTCTGAGAGGCACAGGACACTGGAGCCACAGACGCTGGAGACACGATGGAAAGGACATGAAAGCTTTCTGCTGTAGCCAATGCAGGCCTGATCCTAGAAAAACTTTAGGATGACATGGTGGAAGTGTAATTTTGTTTGTATAACTCCAGAACTAGGCCAAAGTGCACCAGATGGTGACAGAACTCGAAGCCCTGTGGTGCCTTTTGCAGTACACACATCCCCACAAACATGCACTTTTTGTATTTCACTATAGGACCAATGGGTTTAAAAGACTTCCCAAGAGATGCCTGGCATCTCTTTTCTATAACCTTAGTCATTTAAGTGCAATTCCGTGTAAATTATTCTTTATGCATAGCTTATGTTAACATTTAAATCTAAACAATGAAAATGTTAGTACTTATCTCTCAATAGATTAAAGGCTAGACAGAAATCCAAGAGTGTCTCTGATATACAGAAGATCTAAACAAGGTTATAAAATACATCTTTCAATATACATGTAGACCTAATTTCTTGAAGGACTTTTTGGACATGCATAGTTCCAGAAGACTGCTAACCTGATTGGCACATACAAGAAAATTTGATTGAAAATTAGGGTTTGTCATCACAGGCAAGAGCAAATGACACCACAACCCACAAGACAGCTGAGCTTCATTCAAATTGAGACAGAGAAAGTTGGGCTTCATGCTTATATTAGCAAAACTTTTTAAGACTCTCTGCATAAATCTGGAAAGCTCTTGGAAAGCCTTGTTCTTGTACTTGAACAAATACCCTACTGCTCATCCTTGATTACATACAAAGCTTTACTGACACAAAAGTGCTTGTGATCAGTGCAATTTATCCATCATTAACTAACAAAAAGAAAACATTTGAAGTAACTGTACATGGTTGTGTTCAGAAATATTTTGAGATCCTGCAGTAAGAAATTTGACAAATTATGTTTCTTATGTTGAAGCCATGTCACAGAATAAAATATATGGGAGAACAGGATGTGGTTTTTTTTATGTATAGTTTTGTTTGCAGTTAAGTTTTTGACAGCCCAGGTATCTTAATTGTGTCATTCTTTTTAAAAGGGATAGACCAAACCTTTAAGTCACAACTGTGCATCTCTAATGAATGTATCACAGCTGCCACAGTTATATCAACTTAATGGAATAGCTCCCAGAAAACATCATTCTCATCCTTTAGCTATGGAATCACAATACATGTTCATAAACCCTAAAATAACCCTAACAAAACAAAGACATAAGAGGCTGCACCAGTGATTCCCACTCACATTTCAGGCCCTCTGCATTTACTAGTAAAGTTTTTTAAAAGCCTTGTTTATGTTACATCCTTTTAACACCACATTTGGACTAAGGATACACATGGACTTTTGATGAAGAATATGCAACAATTCTAAAGGCAACTGGTCTAAGCATAAGAACTTCACAGAAGATGCACTTGGGAATAATACAAGGTTTCCTTCTAAGTACTCAGGCCAATAGTCATATCATAGCTCGTATTCTTAATTTTCAGGTCATTGCTTTAGCCTAAGAATGTGAATCATGTGATTGAGAATGTGATTTAGTAAAACTAAGAGTGATTAAAAAGAGGAAGAATGTTGCAACATTTCAGTTGTGCAATATTTTAAAATGAACTCTAAAAATTAAATAGAGCTCATGTGGGGAAATTCCAGTTACACAAAGGAGAAGAATATTTACAAACTTTAGTTCAACAGTTCTGTAATTCTTACATACATTCCCCAAGTACTCTGGGTATGCCTGTGTATTCATTTTATTTGTCTACCATGTAGCAGCTGTCACAGTGAGAGACCACACCTATATTTGTCATTGAGGCTGTGCTAACGTCTCATCAAGTAAACCATATAAATGCATTTCTGGGCAGATAAAACGAATATGATTTTGTGTTTTCTAGCAGCTCAGTCCTAAAAGATGACAAGATTGTGCCCAAATTAGTCCTGCTACTCACACTACTCAAAATCCAAACCAATTGGATGTGCTGGGGTGGCTGTTTGCTGGTTTGAATTCTCAGTGAAAGAGTAAAGGGAATTTTCCTGAAGGTGTTTGCTACCAGTTGGTACCTCTGGAGAAATTAGAATCCCTGTAGGTAGAATAGAATCCTCCTATTTTTAAAATTTGGGATTCAGTTTGAAGAGAAATAGTTTATGATGGCTCTGAAGAAAATTCAGTGATGAGTGTTTTGGCCCTAACATATTTATTCCTTGTCTCCTTCACCTTCTTGTCTTTCAACTCTTCAGAAGACTGTTTGTTTTTAAAATTCTACTGCATGAGATGGTGACACAAATACTGTCATTTTCATACAGAGTTCCTCATCTTTTCCGTGGTGGTCGAGCTCACCTATACACCAGCCCAAATAAGTGAGCACATTTTTGTTTCAAATATGCCATTTGCTTTTTTCTTCTTCATAAAAAGGAAGGGACTGTCACCAATACTTTTTTTTGCTAATCTTTTCTTCCAAGGCAGCAGACTTGAAGAAAAATGAATATGAACCCAAGTCTTCATTTAGCTTCAGGGATTTTTTAATGGAAAATACAGCATTAAGAAGATTGTGTCCTTAAAAGTCCAGTGCAGTACTTTGTAAATAGATTGTAGATGTGATAGAGTATTCTTGGTATGAATTTTCTTTGAAGCATAATCTAAGACTGTTGAGTTTAAAAATCCACAGCAGCAAAAATCACCTATAAACCTTTAGCTTGAGAAAATCTTTTGTTAAAAAATGAGTTCAGTGCAATTTCAGGTTATTTGGATTGCTCTAATGATGTATTCCAAGAACTTCAAATGGCTTTCTATGTGTGTGCCAATTCCATTCTCTTCTCACCTAAAGCCCTTCAAAAGCTTTGAAGTGATTACAGTCCTGTACTTACCACAGAGCAGTTTCTGATTTGAAAAAGTCCTTGAAGATTGTCACAAGTGGCCCACTTTTTAAATGGACTCCTTTGTAGTGTTAATGAAAACACTCCAGAAACAAAAGGAAAAGATTAAGTTCAAGGTTTAAAAACGAGCTAAAAGAAACATGAATTAAGATGATTTTCAGGTGTTTCAAACAAACAAAAAAGACTTAATTTACTGTTTTCATCAATTTCACTATCAAAGAGAAACAAGATTAATACAGAGTACAAGCTGGAACAAGTCTTCAGAAAGCATTACAACAAGAAAATTCAGGTGAAAAGGGATTCCTAATGCCTGAGAAGTTACAAAAACTTGTCTAAAAGCCTGGTCCAAACTTTTGTGGTCTGAGAATTTGGAACCAACCTAGTAAAAAGAAATATATGTATTTTCTGGGGGTTTTTTGGGGGGGTTTTTTGGGTTTTTTTGCATCAGCTTTTCATAGAAAAGGATCCTTCTTTTATCCTAAGCTTCCTCCTGTTGTTGATAAATCATCTTAGCAACTTTTGTTACACAAATCCTTCACTTCAAATCCTCATTACAAGGAGATGTCTACACAAATACAAAGGGTTGGAGAGCAAATATGAATTTCTAAAACAATCAAATCATTTGAGATGGTCATACTCTTCTTTCCTGAACTTAACAAAATTGTCAAAATCCTTGAGAGTGATTGCTTAAATAGAGAGTGCTTTCTCTTTTGGGTCTTGAGAGCATTCATGCTGAGGTCACTTTGGCTGTACTCAGTGGTAGCTTCAGAATCTTAGCACTGAAACCTAATCCAGCCTCACTGCTGGGATGAGGAGTATTCATCTTCTTGAATTACATAAAAAGAAAATCTCTAGCTAGTACCTACTTGTCCCGTCATACACAGAATCACAGAATCACTGTGATTCATCAAATGATTAGGTTGGAAAAGACCTCTGAGGTTACTGAGTCCAACCTATGACTGAACTTCATCGTCAACCAGACCATGGTATAAGTCCAGGCTCTCCTTTAGTGTTTCCAAGGACAGTGACTTCATCACCTCTCTGGGCAGTCAATTCCAATGCCTAAACACCCTTTCTGTGAAGACATTTTTCCTAACATCCAATTTAAATCTCCCCTGGCACAACTTGAGGCCATTTCCTCTTGTTCTATTGCTTGTTACCTAAGAGGGTGACCCCCACCTGGCTACAGCCTCCTTTCAGGTGGTTATAGAGAGCAATAAGGTCACCCTTGACCCTCCTCTTCTCCACACTAAACATTCCCAGCCCCCCCAGCTGCTCCTCATCAGACTTGTGCTCCCAACCCTTCTCCAGCTCCATTGCCCTTCTCTGGACACGCTCCAGCCCCTCCATGTCTTTCTTGTAGTGAGGGGCCCAAAGTGACAACAGCACTCGAGGTGTGGCCTCACCAGAGCCAAGAACAGAGGGACCATCACTGCCCCGGTCCTGCTGGCCACACTATTGCTGATACAGGCCAGGATGCCATTGGCTGCCTTGGCCACCTGGGCCCACTGCTGGCTCATGTTCAGCTGCTGTCAAACCAGCAGGTTCTCTTCTGCTGGGCATCTTTCCAGCCACTGTTCCCCAGCCTCTAGCACTGCCTGGTGTTGCTGTGCCCAAAGAGTAGGACCCAGCACTTGGTCTTGCTGAACCTCCTACCACTGGTCTTGGCCCATCAATCCAGACTGTCCAGATCCCTCTGCAGAGCCTTTCTACCCTCCAGCAGATCAACATTCCCACTCTAGGAGAAAGGTTTGTTCTCAGAATCTTTGCTCAGTTTCCACTAAACTTTGTCATTCGCTAAAACCCTTATGTGTTTACATTTCTGACAGTAGAGTTCTTTGGGTGCCTCTGTTCAAATGCACTATCCTGCCTCTTGGTACTGCCCAGTAACTGGAAACTCAGCTCACACCCAAATTATGTAAAGATTCAAGAACTAGATGTTTTCCATTGGCTTGACCAACAGAGCCTGATCAAATCGATATCAACTGGCTGTATGTTAAACAAGAAAAAACAGACATCAGAGAAGAAAAAGTAGTGCAAAGAGGTGACAATATCATAGTACTGTTCTTTCAACAGAGCACTCACCTTCTATTGAAGAGCTCTGCCTGAGAGAGCTTGAGCCCACGTATTCCCAGGAGTATGTTCTGTGAGGAAAGGGCATTTTCTGGGCTGGATGTTTGTACATATGTAGGGAAAAGAGGGAAAAGGATTCTATGGTGAAGGTGTTCCATTTTCTACACAACAAACGTTTTGTATATATGACATTTTTCATATATATATATATGCATGCATGTACATATGTATATAAATTCTGTAGATATTCTCACACTCATGCTCGCTCACTCTGTCTCTGTGAACTTCTAGTTATCCCCTATAAGGGTGAAGTGTTTCTTCAGAAGAGACAACACCTTGGAGATAGAGTACTCTTAAGTTGTATCTACATTAGTAAATTAAACAGTTGCTGGGAACACTCCTGGGCACTGGAACACAATTTCTCTCATGGGGGAAAGTCGTTAAACCCAATTCTCTCACATTTTAAGACAGTGACTGCCATTAGATATATTTTACTCTATCACAGTGTTAATTCAGCAGATAAAAGAAACATCATTTCTAAAATGTCATTTATGTAATCGTGTCATTAATGAGCAAAGTACAGGTCTGTCACATCTTTGCATATTGCATACAGAAAAAGAAGAAATACAATTCAAAGAGTATGCTTTCAAAATATGCCTTCTTTTTGAAAAGAGAAATGCCTCTACTACAAATGGAGGCTAAGTGTGCAGCAGAAGATGAATTGCCTTACACACCCAGCAGCAGTTCACACAAGTTACATTTCTCTTGGGATTTCAATTGTAAGTCTCTTTTATGTTTCACAGGTCTCAATTAACTTTTAATTTCTCTCTCTTCCTGCTTTAGTGACACTGGAACTAAACCTCCGGAGAGTGGTGTCTTTGGTTTTATGATTAATATTTCAGCACTTTTAGGTATGTATAAGCTATTTGGGTTGACCAGAATGAGGAAATGAGAATTAGTGAAAGCTGCCTTCTTAAATTGTAGAAATGTATTCAATATTCTGCAGAAAAACTACTCCACAGCCAAATGGCAGTATCAGGTAGATGTAAGTGATACCTGGAGAGTCAGGTCCTTAGGAGCAGTTAGTGCAGGCTTAGAGGCACTTGTGTCTCTTCAGAGCACCTCATCAGTGCAAAATAGTCAACATGCTGGAAATAAAAGTGGAACAAAGATGGCATAATTACTCTGCAAAAAGTCTGATGTAGGGGAACTTTATGTTCTAGGATGCTGCAGCAAAGGGAAGAACAGTGTTGAAGCAACACCTGGTTTTCTCTGCAACATGCCTACTTCTCTACAAAATGACTAATGTGAATCAGGAAGTTTGGCATTTTCTATTATCTTTTAGAGGATGGAGGACCAAGAGCTGAGTACCTCTGTATACATGTAGTTATTATGGCCTTAAGGCAAAGTCAAAATCATATATTTTACCTTTTCTAAGGGCCTCATTCAGTCACACTGTTTTGGTGTGTTTCATGTAACCTCATAGTGCCTGGGCAAAGTTACCTGATTAATTTTTCCAACTGTAGATAGATTGAAACTGTGTTCTGTATTATGAAAATGTGGAATCCAGCCTACAGCTTATTATATCCTAAAGAACCATGATTTCCTAATTCAGTACAGGTGTTTGTCAGGAGTTAACTGCATATCAAGGTCACGTATGTGGTGACTTTGCAAAAAGGAATTAATTCTTCAGACCATCCATTATAAGGAGATGTAGTTCTGGACTACATCTCAGAGCAGAAGAAAACCTCCCACTTCTAGCTTATGGCTCTTATCTCCCTGTAACATCCGTTCCTAAAGTGGAATAGCAATGCCTCTGTGCCCAAAACACACAGGAGAATGGGATTTAAATTAGTGTTTTTCTTGAACTGATGTGCAGTTAGTTCTAGATAGCAATGATGTGCAATTTTAAGACGAAGATGATGTTTCAGTTCGACCTGAAAGTTCACCTGAAAATCATTACCTTTCTTTTTCATTCCAGTAGAGGTAAAGGTAATATTATTTATTGTATTATGCTTATAATTTTATTCTGAATGTCATGTGTTACAGGAAAAGCTGTTAAAATGTAAGCAACATATGACATTGAACATAACACTTTTTTTTTTTTCAGCTGCAATTACAATGTACATCAGATATTTATTGATAGAGAAGCAAAATGAGACATCGCACTTTGTTAGGCCTTCATGCAATATGTTTACATTATGTATTGGATTGATGGGCTGCACTGGAATGGGCATAGTTGCAACTTTTCAGGTATGACTGTAAATTCCATAACAAAAATGAAAATAAGATCGTTTTACCATTAAAAATGTCAACTAGAGAACCTTATCCCCATGTGGATACTTGGAAAATGAGTAAGAATGCCTTTCTTGCACTTGCCTTTTTTCAGTAGCTTTCCAGTGACAGATTTGTGTTCTCCCCATATACAAGAATTTTTGCTTGGGCAGTTATGCCATTAAGGGGTTTTCTGTGTGCTTGTCTTATAACAGGTCTATACTGTATGGATTTTTTTGCAGGAAAATTTTTACTATGAAAATTTGACTGTAAAAAACTTTGGTATTCCAAGTTGACTTTGCTTATAATCAGGTATGGCAGAATAAGTCAGACTACCAAAAGCATCTGAATTTTTGACTGAATGATGGCACACTCACTGGCAGCATTTTCTACAGAATAAACTAATCTTATCTGACAGGTTAGAACACTGAGCACAGTATCAGCCTGTTCTTTTGAGTCTGTAGGAGATGGCATAACAACATGTTAAATCTTTTGATGGAGACATGCAGAACTACTGCTCACTTTGCCAGAAAGGGTTAGACATCTCATTACAAATCAAAGTCCACCCCTCAGTGTCTGAAAGAAAATTCAATAGAGAGAAAAACTGAAAGACTGAAAGACTGAAACAGATTATTCATTTCACCTTTTCTAGTGAGGAAGTGTATAATAGGGTAGATTCTGACACAAGTGTTAGGACAACTGCACTGAAAGCTTCAGCCTAGAATCAAGTTAAATTTAGTTGGCAGGCAGCTTGAGATACTGCCTTAAAATCTGTGGAAACAGCTACACTATTTCTTTTAAAGGATGGTCTACCTTGGAACATCTTGTTACATACTGTTGTGCTCATGTAGTGACCTGACAACATACAGAGAAATTGAAAATAAAGATTGTCAGGGCTTCAGCAGCCAGTACAGTTTTACATGTAATGGACATGGTATTTTCAGATAAAAAACCCCTCTCCCTTAGGATGATAACTTGCCCTTTTTAGCGTTGCATCCAGGCAATGTGTGTGGATTGCAAACACCACAGGTACTGCAGTCTGTTCTAATCACACTATTTTACTTTTAAATATCTCTGTTCTTATTGGTAAGATTTATATGTGACACAAAAAAGAGCTGGATGATGCCTGACTGAAAGAGAAAACAAGAGAAAACTTGGCTTCAATAAGGAAAAGGCAAATCAGGAATGCAAAATAATTTGTGAGAGTCAGGGAAGCAGAAACTTTAATCCTAAAGTTTCCAAAGGGGTTCCTTGACAGTTATAACACTGGTTCTTTTCTAATTTCTGTTGTGTCTCATTGCCAGTCCATAAACTCCTTCCTCACCTAATTTCTATTCCCTCTGCTTTGACCCTGCTTTCCATGTTAAGTGCAGTTTGTAGAAAGGGTTCTGAGCACGATAAAGATCTAATCTAGCTAAGCATCTGATCTAGCAGATTTTTGAGCATGCTTAATTGCCCAGGAAGCTGGAAATAGTGCCTTGCAAGCCTCCACTCTTTTCACTGTATATGTACAACTAGTGAACAGTACATTCCTATCCCCATTTGCCAATAGAATAACCAAGACATGAAGAGGATGTGAGATTTGCTCAAGGTCAGGCGATTGTTTCAAGGTCAGGTGATTGTTTCAAGTCAGGAGATCAAAGCAAAGCTGGAATTAGAAATTGTTTCCTTAGTATTCAGTCTAGTTCCTCTAATCAGTATGTCATGCAGAAAATTTAAATTCATGAGCACTACCTGCTAGTTTCTTCAGATAGTAGCAGCTGACCATTGTGCTGATTCTCTTTCCAGGAGCTAGCTGTTCCCAGTGTCCATGACATTGGAGCTTTGGTGGCATTTGGCTCGGGTGTTGTCTACATTACACTTCAGTCTATAATCTCTTACAAGTCCTGCCCACGATGGAACACCTACTTTGTGTGTCACATAAGGATGGCCATATCTGTAATATCATGCATTGCTTTCATTCCCAGTATCCTTTATGGTGTGTCTCCACGGTTTTCCCTTTATGTGTTCATGGTTTTCCTTTTAAGTTAAATCACTGTTGATAAAGAATAAAAATGAGGTCACACTCTTTACTTAGGGCTCTCTAATCTATATAATATAGCATATTGAGACACAATTAATAGCATAAAAATAAGTTTTGGGGGCTTCTAAAGAGCTTTATCTCTTAATTCAGTGGTATACTTAAAAACTTCACAGACGTTTTCTTCACAGAAGGTGCTGCACAGAATCATACACTAGTGAAGCTAGAGCAACTTTCCAACCTCCTTCACTTGAGGGAGAGCAGGGAGGAAGGCCTGAAGAAGGGAGCCACTGCTTCTACAATGAACCAAACATACAGAAGTTAAAAATACAGGTGGCATACAAGCCTAAGCAGATGATTTTGATCATGTTTCTTGGTTCCTGGCCTCTACAGTCACCTCCCTTAAGTCACACTGCCCAACTTCCTGGCTTTTCCTATGGCATGCTGTAATTAGAGTTGTCTCACTGATTTTATTTGCCTTGGGTGGTCTGCCAGTGTTGAAAAGTGATTGCAGCAGCTCATCACATGAGTCAGCCAGCTACAGTCTGCTTTTGGTTTCAGCAGCTGTGAAAGGGCTCTGAAAGAGGGCCTCAGTCCCCAGAGGAAGCTGTACAAACAACCAAGGCACCTACTGTGCACCACTGGAACCCAACATGGTTCCACTTCCAGCAGTGCAGGACTCTGCTACCACAGCTCTTGATCACAAATATCACCTAAGTTTTGGAGTGTCTCCCTTACTGTCTATGCTTTGAAAGAACCCACAGAAACCTTCATTTGTGCAGAAATGTGTTTTGATGGCTGCTACCACTTATTTACCACTTGTAATAATGTGTTTCATTTACTTGTTTTCTTAATACCTTGATTGATATTCTGGTTGTTTAGGATCTCCTGTGCTACAGAAGGGGAAGATGGGCTTTTTTTTTGTAAGCAGACATTTTCACTTTTACTCATTAGTATTGTATAGTTTCCTTCACACTCTTTTTCCCAGTGATTGTGTTTGCTTCAAAAATTTCCATGACAAAAATTGATTGGACCCCAGGTGAAAAGGTAAAATCTTATTAGGTAGCCAACTTACTTTGTATTACATAATTTGGGGAATGCTGTTATATTTATCTTAAAGCATTACAAACATTTCAGAGGCATCAAATAGTACATTATCATGAACAGGTTTGTGCAATGCTGGTTTCCAGTTACTTCTTCATTAGAAAAATGTCTGTGGTGTGGGTAAGAAAACTTGTCACAGGTGATCAATCTTCAAAGAGTTAGACTTTCATTTTAACTAAGAATTTGAAACTTTCCCATAGAAAAAGACTACCACAAAAAAACAGATCTTCTGGAAATTAGTTGTTCTACTTCCTTTTGTAGTCAAGTTTTTGAAAATGAACTACTCACATGAAACAAAACCAGACCAATTTGATTCTGTAGTTTTTGAGGTTTTTTACAACATTGGTTTTCTCAGCTTTTTCACCATTCTTTCTTAAATAGTCTTTGCTACTGTCATAGATATTTGGAGTCAGACCTGAATTACCTAAAGTTAATTTTAGGTATTGGAGTTGATTTCAGTGTTTTCAGAATGACAGCTATGAAAACTAATTTTTTCTTTTTGGACAAACTTTGCTGAAAGGAGGTTTTCAAAAAACAGGTTAAATAATGCAGGGAGTGTATCTTGAAGAGCTTAATAAAAGTACACTCAGCAGTGTTCAACCAAACAGTGGCAAGGCAGCTGTGAGATAAATCTTTGCAAATTAGACAATCTTAGTAATATCTTCAGGGTTTTGGGGGGGTTTTTTGAGATGCAAGGATGAAAAAATGGTTTTACCGAAACATATGGCATATTTGTTGATGGCATGTTAAGAAACAGTTTGCATTCTGTTTGTGTCATGTGACACAGGTTTTCTGTGACAGTCTACTTAAAAACAAAAGTCTTGTCAGGAACTGTCATAAAGGGTGGCTCTCCATTTCAAAACAAGGTGAGAATTTGCTCAGTATTACTGAGCTCAGCAGCTCTGAGTGAAAGCTTGGAACATGGGCCCTTTGGTAATCTTAATGTAAAAACTGAATGTTTTCAGGTTCATATTATATTCAAGTTATGTTTTGATACTGTGCTAATTGTAGTTCTCTTGTACTGCCCTTAATGTTACTGCACAAGACTTAACGCAACACATGCAACCTTGATAAATACACTCACCATTCTGTGAAAACAAAGTGTGAATTGACTTTTATACAAGAGGGTATTGGGATGATGAGTCATAAATCTCACAGTACTTGTTGAATTTACAGAAGGAAATGTCTGTATCATTCCACACTTACTCTGTTCAGCTGTTTTATCTGAAAATTTGTTTTGTCTCACTCCATAGGATTATACTTACCATTTTATGAGTGCAATCTGTGAATGGACGGTGGCCTTTGGTTTCATCTTCTTCTTTTTAACATTCATTAGAGATTTTCAGGTTGGTATCCACATACTTTAGCACTGACTAAGTGCCGTGAATTGTATAACAACAAATGCAATAGAAAATTACCATTCTTTACCTCAGATAGATGCATCAAAGCTATACAGAAACAAATTTTACGAATCACAGAACTGATTTCTGTCAACATAATGAATATTCTCCCCCTTGATTTTAAAATGTAAAATTCAATTTAATAGTTCAATGTGTCTGTTCTTGAAAATTAAAAACAGTCAATTAATATGTTCTTCTTATTTACCAATCTTTTTGTAGAAAGAGGCCCTCTAAAGGTGACATAATAACAAAATAAATGATGCAACTAAAACTGCATTTCTTTCTACCTGAGGGATTTTATATAATAGTCCAATGCATTTCAACCATTGATGTTTCCTTTCTTTTTAAAAACCACATATTTTGCCATATGCTTCCTCACAGTGCAAAGAATATGAAATACTTTTTGGAAAAGTATTGACACAAAAGCCTTCTTTTTTGGGTAGCTGGATTCAGAGTTCACATATATTTTGCCAACCAATAGCAAACATTTCTATGTCTGTTTTGTTTAGACTTAGTAGTGAATAGACCATGGCTGCAGGACTTTAACTTAATTAAAAAAAATAAATTAAAAAAGAATAAAATAAAAAAAGTTAGGTTCACCAGAAAAAAACACTTCTTTTGGAAAACAAAGTAGCTGTTCAAAATTACACAATACATGACCTTAAAGGTATATAATTGCATTCTAAAACTGACAGAATTATTGAAGTACCATTCAGAAATGTATGCATCATTTAATGCATCATTTTTCGGGGGAGGTATTTATTGCCAGTCCATCTCTCTCTTATGTCTGTGTATGTGATGGCATCTCTTTTATCAAAGCTCAGACTCTTCCCTTGGAGATAGAGATTTTCTGGACAATGCAGTAATTCTCAGAATATTTATCAGCAATCCTTAGTTGATAATTCTGCTTCAGAAACATTGAAAGATTAAGTAAATATTGTAAATGTAATAAATAAGAGAAAGTGATGGAATTAAACAAAATGGAAATGTGCACATTTTAAATTACAGGCTATAAAATAGAACAAAATCCAATGTTAGTGTCTGACAATGGCAGAAAGATTTTTTAGATTCTACCATCTTTTTGTCCTAACCAGTGCTCAGAGAAAGCCAAACTATTAATTCAGTACAAAAAAACCTGCCATACTCTAAGAAAATTAAGACTTTTTTTCCCCCACAGTATTTCTTTCACTTTAACACTTTTTTCTTTTGTTTTGTTTCATCTCCTTGTACTTTATATCACAGTACTGTAAAAGTGACTTATCTTAAGCTGATCTTGCTTTATTTTTCTTTTAGGGATTTTCTTTAAGGATATCAACAGAAATACATGAAGACTCCTGATAGTGAAAAAACAATATTTTATATCTATGAATATTCTAGGTTTCTTTTTACCTATAGAAAATGTGGCAGAGGGACAGGGTTGCGTTAAGACCCGTTAACTCTGCAACAGCAACCACTAAAAGATTTTTAAAACTCACAGCAAGGTTCCTGATGCCTTTTTGCAATATTTTGTAATTTTATATGGTTTGGCACATTAAAAATACTGTAATAAAAGCAATATCTAGAAGCACTGGAAAATCATTCAAGGACTTGATCTCCTCAGCTCTTCCATTTTGGACATATCTGTACTTTTTAATTTGCCGTAGTGTGATTAGTGGCATTAGTTTTAAATTTGAGAATGTACATTATGCAAAGAGGGAACTGTAAAGGCAATGGAAATCACTGGGACTGAATTCCTACTCTGTTAAGTCGCAAGGGCAACCGAAGATGGTGAGAGCAGGAGTGGGAATCTTTGTTTCAAGACTAGAAATTTGAAGTTAGTAGATGGCAACACTATGCATATTTTTGATACTGGGCACTGTAATGCAAATGCAAATCCTGAGAGAAATTTAAACTATATTGCTTGAAAAATGTTATCTAATCACCACTGCAATACATGTTGTAAAAATCCACTCCTTTTTTCCTTTTATGCACTGATGGCTGTAGGAAATATAAAATGGAAGTGGGAATAGAAAGTAAATTTACATTTAAGCACGATGTACTAAAGAGAAATCTTATTGCAATTTGTTTAATATAAAGCAGAGTTTTCCAGCTGGTGTTTTAATCTACAACTGAGTGAAGAAGGTCTCAAAACAAGTCTTTGGCAACAAATGGAAAACAAGAAGAGACACCAGCAGTTTTCAGGTGTTTAGAAATAAATGTGTGAGTACTGTATATATAAAACTGAATTAAAAAACAAACCTGGAGAGTATCTGTAGTGAAGATATTTGCTGCTATAGAGTTACTTCTGTAATGAAAGACTTGGAAAGGAACTAATTGAGAAGTCAGATGTTACAAGTATCTGCATGCAAAAAGTTCTTTCATGGACTGATTCACCACCTCCATTCAGTGCACTAACCACTTGGTTGTCAGTTAAGTTCTCTGAAAATTACATTTTCCACACTCTATCACAGTTTATGCAGAAATATTGATGATTTTCAGTTGCTAATATCCACGAGATAAAACTAATGTGTGTTTTGGGGAGTGATGTCTTAAGATTAGTCATCTGTTGATATTTCTTTTAATGTGTATTTTAAACTGTAATAAATTCAGCTGTTTCACAACTTAAAGAGTTGATGTTTTCTTTATAAGTTCTTCCAGATAAAACCAGTAAAGGTGTTTTTCACTGGCAGATTTGCTTTCTATAGTATTCAGGATATCTTGCAGAGGTTCGCAGCTACAACCAAGTTAAAAATCAAATCTAGTACCGACTAAAGGAAAGACCTACATCTTGCTGATTTGGTATCCTGTAAGGGACACACATTGATTCAAGTGAAGATCATACAGAAAATGTATATCAACCACAAAAAGTGGCATCATGAAATTTTTGAGGCCCTGTTAAGACAAGACCTTATTTCTTAGTGCATTGTGTATTTTTCTTTTATTGCTTTTCATTCTTAGCTTTCATAAACTCAAGTATAAGAAGCTTGAAGCTGTTATTTCAAATGATAGCCAACCTTTGCAGTGCTTACAGTATCCTAAAGGGAAGAAAAAAATAATTCAGAGAAAGTGGCTGAATCAAGATCACCTTCTTCCCTGAAGCCAATATGTATATTCAAGTACTGAATGAAGTCCTTCCCATTTTTCTGAGCTTTATTGTGATACAATTTAATATGAGTTATATTCATGACCAAAAGAATGCACCAAGAGTGCACCTTTTATTAAATCTGTTAGGTCTAAGACCTCAACATGCATTGACATGCAGATAGAGGCAATGGATTATTAACTTTTTATTTGTGCAGTGAACAACTATTGAAAACACTTTGGTTATTCTCTGGCTCCAGGCAGATTTTCAGTCAACAACTTCACTACTTTTTTCAGTTGAAATGTGAGTTGACAAGTTGCAAGCAATTGCCAAAATAATATTCCAGCAAGGTATAATTTAGCTGTGTCTGACTTTTGTTAAGTAATGCACTTTAATTTTTTACAAGCAAGTGATCTCTAGAGGTCAGCACAGATAATGTCACAGCACATTTCTGTTGCTTTGCTACAGGTCCTTTTTTCTATATTTTCATATTTCTTAGCAACAAGAAATAGATTTTTTTTTTCTTGGAAGCTATGCTAGAAATATTTTCATCATCTACTCTGCATGATGTTCTCTATTTGTCAGCCCATCAGGAGTGATTGAGAAATTCCTTTTGCATAAACTACAGTAAATCACATCACAGTGGCTGTTATTTTTAGTGGTCATGCTAAATCATTCTTCTGCTTCCAAAAGTGCAAAACCTCACTTTTCTAGGTTGTGCAGCTTGATCTGCTGCTGAAATACCACTGTTGTGGTCTCTGCCACAGCTCCAGATCATGTAAGGATGAAACTGTATCAACTCAAAATACCTAAAACCCCCTTTGTCTTAGGACACTGTTACTTGCACTGCTTTTCCTTCCAGTGTGCATTAAGCCCGTGATGACCTTACCATTGGCTTTTCTCATAAGGCATTCTAAACTTTAATTTCTGGTCTGCTCATTTTGCATACTGCCCTATCTGTGACAGCAGCATATGTGTGACAGCAGTACAATAATCTTGATGGCAAGGGATTTATTTCTTGCTTTTAATACTGGTAGCAAAACTTCCAAGCAGATTAGAGGGATTATGGTAACACATCAGTGAATTTTGGACATTCCAGTATGAAGTCTGTAAAGATGTTCAAGAGGTTGGTAGTTTAAACTCCTCTGTAAATACAGTCTTAGTCTCAATATTGACCACATTTTCACAAGCCTTCAGGCTTTAGAGTGTCTTCAGAGTGTTTGGGAATGGTTCCCAGCAGTTTACAATGTCTGCTGGAAATATTCTCTCTGGAAGACGCTGGAAGAGCTGCTCCCCTCCAAGAAACAGTGCAAGGCAGCATGGTGCTTGTACTACAAGAAGGGATAATGTTTGTTTCCTTGGAAGATGAGCTAATGTCCATTTATTTGGGGGAAAGGTGGGGAGGTAGAAATAGGCTTTAATTTATGAGTTCTCTGCAGCTTTGACTAAAAACCCTCACAGCTGGGTGTGTGTTTCACTGCATCTGTGTGTGTGCCAGTGCACATATGGTCACACGTGCAGACACAAACAGTACTGGCATGATGAGGCCTGGCAGTGCTCAGAGTCCTGCATGTTGCTGCAATACACAGAAATAATAACACATACTGTATTTTATGAACAACAACAGTGGTTTCATGAGCTTTGGCTGTATTTTGGATCGGTATCGAAATGCAGAAAGAGCATTTCTCTCATCTTAAGGAGAAAATAGGCAAGTCCTACATGTTGTATCTGTATTTTTCCCCGTACACAATAGATGGCACTAGCAGACCACATGATTTGGGTTTATTTCCCACGTTCAGGCAAGCAAGTACAGTAGTTTTGTAGGTAGCTTTAGCTGATTTTAATAGTCGTCTGGAGGCCCAGTTAAATGAGTTCTGTATTGTGCCTTTGTGGAAAACAAGTCAGATCTAAGTTTCTTTGCCATCCCTTCCTGCCTTCATCTAAGTAAATATGTTTGTCTACTGCAACACGTAGTCTCATAGCAACTTCAATTTTAAATTACTTTCTCTAACTCAAAGGAGCCACTTGCTGCAGTTATCACTGGCACAAGCTGACATCCAGCTCTCATCACTACACCACTTCTCTTGGGAAGTTTTTCCTACCCTACTACAAAGATACATTTTACTCTGTTGCTTCAACAGAATCTTGTCAGTTTGCAGTGGAGCTTTAGAAGACAATATAGACCTTATTTTCACGAGATAACAATAAAGAAAGAACAAGATTTTAACATTTCAAAATTGCAGCCAGTCTGCACCCAGAAAAAGTTGACAGGCCAGGTTGTAAAAAAAATGCAAAGGTAGCTGCTGTATCTACTTAAAAAAGCACTTTGTATGTAAAATGTCTTTTTTTCAGTTATGTCCTTGCCTAAAAAAACAGTTAGCATTGTCTTCTATGAAGTGCAGCAATAATCCAGGCCTCTGAACATTATTTTACCTGGAATGATACAAGTTCAGCATCTGCAGTCTTAAATAAACCATGCTGAGCAGTACGGATGTTTCTCCTGAAACTCCCACCAAATGTTGTATGGATTTTTAAAAATAAATACAGAAAGTGCTCTGACAAAGAATGAGTAGTTCATTATTGATAGACATCTTTAGCATGGTAGAACTTCCTCACTCCACAAGCACTCTCCCAACAAACACTCATAAAATTCATTATAGATACATTTCAAAGGTTTCTCTGATGAACATCTGGACTTTCATCATGAGACCTGCAGGAACGTTCTCTGTAGCTCTGCATTTATCAGAGATATCAGCAGCTGATGGATCTCCATGCAAAGAGGTGTCTTTCCTTCCTCTTACACTGCATCAAGTGGTGGAAACATATTAAATGGCTTGCAGAGAGGTTTTTCTTCTGGTTTGAATTATTCAAGAGGATTTTTTGATAATAAAATAATTTGTGGGGGTTTTTTTCCTTCAAAAAATTATAAATAGAATTTTGTGCTCATTTGAACTTTCAATAGGATTACACATAAAATCTTGTCTACTGCTTAGAAAGGATTTCGACACAGGTCTTGCTCTTCAGGCAAAAATGTAATGTTCAGAAATTCCTCCTGATGAAATATCCCTCTTTTCTTATAGAGATCTATTCAGCCTTTGAGGATCCAAATCCAATAGGAGATAAGAACCTTCACCTGAAGGAAAATGATCTTCTTGCCTTTAATCAACTAAAATCATATTCCAAGCCTTCTACTGGCTTTAACTGTTAATACTTCTTGCTCTGCCCGGAAAGTGCGTATGTTGTTCATAGAGCCTCGGGATGTTTCCTGGATAGATTCTGGTGTCAGCAGAATAATCTCAGGGATGAATTTGGAAAACAAGTTATCTCCCTGTAAGCAGTTTGAAGGACACATCAAGCCCTAAGACTCTGCTTGTTCTGCCTCTGGTCCTTAAACCCAACTTGTTTTCTTACTGAAGAAACAGAAACTGAGAGTTTAGAGTGAAGTATTTAGACCTGAGGTCTCAGAACCAATACACAAATACAAAAGGATGCAGCTCTGATTAAGCCTCTAATGACATTTAATTTGAAATTCAGTGCAACTGTGTGTGAAGATGACACTGTGGCAAGATCTGAGACATCCCCAAGTAGCTGTAACAGTCTTAGAAGCAACTGAGGAAGCAGGAGCCAAGCTCCAGCAAGCACTTGTTTTCTCAGGAGTGTGGAAGCTTTCCATTGGCTTCGCTTCCTCTGGGTTTTGGGGGCACAGAGATGGCGCCATTTCTTATTTCTCCCTTTGTCCTCTGTCCTTCTGTGTTACCTAATACTCAATTCACACAAATTGTGTTGGCAAACAGCTTTCCTAGTATGTTAGTATTAGGATGTGGTTTCTGTGATTCTGTTCCAGAAATCATCTTTCTTCATGACAGTCAACAAATTAGCCTTACTTTCCTCCATTTTGTGGTCTCAATCCCATGTCTGGGGAATTTGAACGTATGCAGGTAGTAAGTCATGGGTGCTCTCTGACCTGACTGCAGACCAAAATCAACTCTCAACTGAGATCCTACCTACAGCTGGCATAGCTGGTTAGCTTAAAAGTGTTTAAACCAAATATTTGGGGTAATTATAGTATTATAGCAGATTTTAAAGGGTGATTGCCAGTGCTGTCAAAGGGTGAGGCTGACTTTTTTCAGTACCCCTCCTTGCCAAACAGCTTTAAAATTTGAACACTATGATTGTATTAGCATAGTTCTTTAGTCTTGAACTGAATTTAAAACATGCTTACTGTTTAGGGAAGGCAATACAAAATCCTGATCGCTACTTTCCTGGAATTTCAACCAAAAGGAATGGTACAACATTATATAATCATGTTTTTTAAAAATCAGCTTGCAGTTTTACATGGCATCTTGTGTCTGCTCGTGGCAGCCAGAACTGAGCGTTGCCATTGAAAACAGAGAGTCATGGCAGTATATTCACTCCAAAAATACCTTCTGGTTGCAAAAATATTTAACAATGTTAAGACTAAAGAGGAGTGAGAGGAAACTAAAGAAAGACAGGATTGGAAACTGTTCATTGCACTATCAGATAAAAATTCACCATGGAAAAATGCACAAACAGACAAATAAAAAACAATACCTGGAGTAAAAACATAATTCAGTAGACTACAGAGTCTTCTTGAGCAGGGGTTGAAGGATGAATGGGGGTTGACCCTCAAACCATCCATTTAAATTCAGTGAGCAGAAAGCACTGGGCATCAGGCGTTCAGCTCGGGACTGGGGACAGATAAGTCCCTCATGGATTTCTAGGAAGAGCAGAAACTCTGCCTTTGCGCAGAGTACCTCTTTTGGAAAAGAGGTTTTGGAAAAACAGAAGTCTCGGAAACCGAAATGCTAGCATTTCCATTGATGGGTTATTGAAACCATCCCATAAATCACAGTAGCAGTTAAACAGCAAGGCAAAATGGGAATTAGCCATGTCTTTTCTTCAAGGGGAGCTGGAGATGGGTCTTCATCTGGATCACCAGCGTGTGTAAGTGTGTTTCAGAACCAGCAGTTCCCGCGTGTTTGGGGCAGTTATGTCGGTTACTCTCAAGGCACACAGACTCAGAAACAGGTCTAAAGCTGAGACAATGGATAAGGAAGAGAGGAGTCCCTGTACAAGAAAAGAGGGGAAGGAAATGGTAGGAGTTTGCCTCAAAGTCTGTGGAAATGAGCATGACACTTTTCACTGGCCTCAGTTGAAATAAAGAAGTACAGAAAGATCCCTTTATTACCCTGCAAAGAATTACATTAAATGACGTTGAATTACATAGAGGAACCAGGAAGCATTTTCCTCCATTTTCTGGATACTAGGGATCAATACCCTGATGGGTTTCTTAGGAGTAAAGTTGTATTGAAACTGCAGTCCCAGGACATGGAGAACAGGTTCCTGCTCACAGATTGCAGCAGGAGGAGTTCCCTTTCTGTGGATTTTCAGTGTAGAATTTGGGATAACAGGAGGTTGTGCTTGCTTGCAAAGGTCCCCACATGGCTTCTGGTGGGAAGACACCAGATTGTTTGGCAGTCCCACAGGAACACAGGGGAGTTTTTTTGCCAGCAAAACCACAGACTAGAAGAGGAACAGAGTCCCTGTAATGAAACACTGAGGAGTGAGCTACACAAGATGGTTGTGGTGATCTGCTTTTGTCCCCAGTGTCATGTAGGAGACTCTGAAAAAGGTGTCACTGTGGGAGCAAGGAGGGTTTGCTTGGTTGAGATGGATTCTCCATTCCCTGCAGCTAAGTGATGGCTGAAATACATCTCAAAGAAGCATGGGAAGACTGAAACCTAAGTGAGGAGCCCCGTGATCATCACTGAAATTAAAAAAAAGGAAAAAAAGAAAAAAAAGAAAAACAGTGACATTTGAAATGCAACAGATGCAGATCTACAAACCTCTGGTCAGTCTAATGGACCAGTACCAGTCTGGGGAGACATAAAGGGAAGAGAACAATGCTGATGCAACTGGAAGAGCCTCAATCTAAATGATCACACACCAAATAATATGTAACGAAGTCTTAAAACATCTATTGATGATCAGGGGGACAGAGACTCCAGCAGAAAAGGGTGAAGATGGCTTTTCTTACCAGTGTTTATACTGGCCTGCATTAAGATCAATCAAATGTGCAGTGATACTTCATCCAATCAAGCCTATGGAATTAGTGCTCATCTACCAAATACTCCACACAGGAGACAGTTCTGTTGGTCCATTGCTAAACCACTGTTTAACATAAAATATTGCTAATATGAACCCATTCCTTAGCACATTTTTGTTTCTGCCCTTATCATTTCTATTTGGGTTGTTGCAAATTTTCAGTATCATTTTCTTTAAACAAGAGAACACATTATTCAGAAAGTGCCAAACAACATCTTTATAATTATTATGAAATCTCCTATAGAGCGTTTCCTGTTAATTTTCATAGTGTTTTGAAGAAAATTCTTTTGAAGGCTTTTATAGGCTCTTGTCCAACATATCTGGGGAGTCTGTTTTTCAACATCTAGTTTTACTCTTTAACGTTTATTTATGGCCACTTCAGTGCCTTTAACTTCCTAGGATTGTAAAATATTTTTTTAACCACCTTACTGATCTTAGATTTGCACAAATTTGGATGAAGGCCAGCTGATTCACTAGTAATTAAAGTATAATCACAAAACTTGTTCCTAAAACAACTTCATTTACTGCTGGTGTTCTGCTTTGCAATGCTGTGTGTGAAGAGGCACATAGAGCTGGCTTTGTTTGGGCTGCTTACACCAGATACACTTAGTGCAGGGTACAGGCAGGAAGCTATAGAGGCTGAAGTTCACAGCAGATATTGCAAACAGGACATGAATTCCAGTGCAACTTCCTTTCAGAAACCTAGTCATTTTTGTCATCTTTGCCTCACTATTTTTTTTTACTGTGTTTTTATACCTACTAACTTTTAAAGAATTCCAGTTGGTGCCATCTTTTTCTCCACCTACTTAACTACAAGTCCTTATCAGGGCTGCAATGTAAAATCTAGAACAAACTGGAATAATTTAGGCCTCTGGTACTTCCTGGCTGCTTATAAAAACCGAAGAAGCTGGTGACTTCTTGTATCTGTATTTACAGTGATGGGAGCAACTGTTTTTGTAATGAATCCTCTTAAACTTGAAATACAAATCCAGTCACACTCTGAAGTGCCCATTCTGTTGAGATCATGTCATGTTTGCTGCTGCTTTTGATTCTACATATTGTTCATGGTGACTCTTCTGCTGGTGCAGAAAAACTGGTTCTCCTTTGCCCTTCACACACTGCTTTGTGCACAGCTCATTGTTTCTTTACATCTACTTCTACACAGGGACAGGGCTGTTTCAAATAGGGCAGGAATGGCTAAGCCCATCATCCTACTGCCCAGGTACCCTCAAGACAGCGTGTCTTTCTGAAGATCATATTGCAGCTGACATCTGGCATCCCACACAGACAGAGAAAGGATTCTTTGGGTCAAATGTTCTCAGTCAGTAAATACTTAGAGGTAGCTTGAAATTGGAAGTATATGAGTGATCTCCTGCTTAATAGGATAGGATATTCCAATTGAAGGTAGGATATTCCCAATTCCTAATTGGTAGGATATTCCAAAAGAAGGCCCTAGGAAGGAAAATTATGAAGTAAGAAATTGTTTGTATTAAGGCTAAATTGTTCAAAAAGCAAGTATTGTTATTAGTTCTGAATTAGCTCCTCTGATGTTACATCAAGAATTATTAGCCTTCTTTTAGCAAAGAAACTGAGGTTGTTGATTAACTTTCTGGAACAAGCCATGAATTCCTGAATTCCATTGTTTTTCAGAGACTGTGGTTTGATTCCCAGAACCAAAATGAATCTGATTCTTGAGCTGGCGTATACCCTTAAAGCATTCCTAGATCGGGGTTCTGAAAAGAGAGGCTTTGGTTTCAAAACCTCCTTCCACATTAATGGGATAATGGTGCAATTATGAGAGATGGAGAACCAGACCGAGCAGTTGCCTTTTTCATGCTCATTGGAGGGGAAGGAGTAGACATTGAGGGTGCTCAAATTTGGCCTAAGGAGGAAAACAAAATCTTCTTACCATACTACATGGCATCTGCCATGTTAAGAAGGCTGTTTACAAGAGGACTCATTCAACATCGAAATCCTGTGGAATCTTTCCATGCTTGAATTTAAACCACATTCTGTTCCTGTCATGCTTATCTGCTCAATGCCTTCGAGGGACATCTGCAGATAAAACCCTACTGCTTACTATTTTTGGTTGACAGCAACTTGTGAGGCAGGTAATCAGTGGTTACCAGCACTACTGCTATCGAGTGACTACTGCAGTACTCAGTGCACAATTGCTGCTGGTGGGGCTGGGCTGTGTAATTTCTGTTTTCTGTTCGTCATCGCCTGTCAAGCAGTTGAATGCATTAATGAAAATTTGGCTCCAGTTGTACAAATATATGTGGGCTTATCATTGCCCCTACATGTGTTTCAATGACCGGCCATGGGTTCTGTGCACTGCTGTGAAATACAAATAAAAATGAGCTTCTCCTGGAAAGAATGAACTACCTGTACTACACAATGACATAATAGCAAGGGTATCACAGAGATCACCTTGGCTGGCACCATGTCCCCAGGCCATTCACCCTGACACACTGGGTTAATTAGCAGACTACAACTGGCACTTCATTTATCATTGTTTTCAATCTCTCATGCAGAAACGGTGCTCCATGTACAGCAAGACCAATAACAAGTATTCATGTGTGAGAAGACCCAGAGCCAAAGCTAAAATAAGTTTTGTGCTCATTTACACTCTGCCAAAAACTACAGGCTTCCCTAAAGAGCTTGCTGATACCTTCATGGCAGCAGTGTTGAAATGCCCAGCAGAGCTGGCAGGCCGAGGGTTTAGCATTCATAAGGCTGCAGATGTAGAAGTCTGGGACAGCTCTCTTTGTCAGTCCAGCCTGTACATGTGACTCCTTATTTGATCTGGCTCTTGGAGCAGTGTCAAAAAACATATCTTACCTCATAGGTACCTACCACAGCTATCTAAGTGTGTGCTGGACCATGTATCCAGATTCAACAGTAAGGACTCATGGATGGAAAATTTCAAAGGTATCCTTTTTAGTGACTGATACTGCTCCATCAGATGTTATCCAATTAGTAGAAGTTTGTCTTGGTTTCATGAAATAAAATCTCCAAATGGTTGTTTTCTCCCCCTTTTTTTTTTCAAATTTTGTTTTTCTATCAGTCTTGTGCTTAAAATTATACTGGATGGGGACAGAAAACTAGAGAACAGATAGCCAAAATCCAGTGTACATTAGCTTTGATGGCAAAACCAAACCCCACAGACTTATACTGCGATTATATAAGACTGGGAAAATTTTTTTATGTACCTGAATGAAAACTGCTAGCTCCTGTCTTCTGAAGCTATTTGGGGCAGCAAGGCTGCAACATTCTTGTGGAAGAAGCCCTGGAAGGCTGCTAAGCAGGTGGGCTTCAAATCTCTTGCCTCTTTTTAGGGGGGCATCCTGAGGAGTAGAGCTGCCTTTCTCCTTTATCCAGAACTTAAGCTCTCTTGCAGCCTCAGAACAGAGTCCTGAGGCGCAGGTATCCCCAGTGAACAGAGTAACTAATGCCCTCATTCAGAAAACATCTTGCAGTCTTGTTGCACAAGGGTGGAAGTAGCAGTGAAAAAATTCTCTCTGGTTGTTAAGTTATATTTAATCCATTGCCATTCAGTGCCAAACCTTCTGTTCTTGTCACAAAGAAGCAAAAAAAGGTAGGTGACAAACTTTTCTTATGAAAATCTGCACCATCAGCCACCAGCATTTAATTACCCTAGAATAGAAAAGTACTGCACAAGACTTATTAATAAAGCCAAGGAAAGTCTTCCCAGGGAATGAGGGAGTTTTTTTGGGGTGATAACACAAGACTACACCTCATGAGATGAAAGAGGAAAGATGTCCTTACAGGAATCACTCTGGGCTTTTTGAGGAACAAATGGCATCAATCTGGGCAGAAAAGTCCATTAATTCTAGTGAATACACCTAAACCCAAGAACTTTTCTGGAGACAGGCCAACCAAATGAAGAAAATCGAGCTATAAACTCTGTGAACTTTGTATGATGCTGAGATTTGTTTATTTATAACAAAATTGAGAAAAAGAGGCAGGAGCACCTATCTTGTAACATGAACTTCAAAGTGCAAAATAAATATAAAGCTTAGAAGCAGTCAGGCCCAGGAATCCAAAACAAAGTTTGTTCAAAACGTGAGCAGAGGCACAGCTGTCACAATGCTGACTTGGCATTCTTCATGTTTCAAAGGAAAGTCAAGCCCATCAATATTTCCATATCCAAGTAAATTCATACCTAGTCTTAGCTGCAGACACTGCTCTCATTCACCAGAGAAAAACACAGAATGTCAGTTGTCCTTAGAGTTAGAAAAACCCTAACAAAACCAAATCAACCAAACAACATGTGAATAATTGCACGATGATATCATATTTCTGCCTGTTATATAGAAACCAAACTGGACTTAAGAGCTGTCATAATCTCAGTTATGATTTGGAAAAGTGATTCCCAAGGAGAGTTTATGAACCACTAGTCATCCACAGCAATCCTCAGAACCACTGATGGTCCAGGCTCCTGACAGACAAAATCTGCAGGTTGGCAATAATTCATTGTTTTGACTTTTAAAATTATTACTGACTTGGAATATTTTTTCTCTCAATTCTTCTTCATAAGAGCAAATTTTTTTCTGCTGTCAGTTAAGTATTTCACTGAGTTTGAGCCACAGCATGCAGTTTAGGAAACAGATTTTTTTTGTCCTTACTATCTAATTTACTATTGCAAATTGCCTGCAGGAAACTTAGAAATAAGACAGTTTTTTCACGGGACACTCATGCTTTACCTGAAGAAAACAGGCTTTATTTTGCACTGTGTACATACTTTCTTTTACAAAATGGGTAAAAGTCTACATGGTGTATTTCCAAAATTTTAATATGCTGACAGATCAGTAAATACAGAAGCTGAGAAATGAGAATTTGAGTGATTCACTCCATTTAACTGGAAAGAGAATTTGCTCCCCCAATCCTTGCCTCTTTGAAGTTAGAGGTCAGCAGGGTTATTTTCCACAGGCTTGCTGACACAGGAAGGAGGACAAGTGTTTCCACGTCTGGCCAGACTAACAGTGGCAGGAAGGATGGAATCACGCTACATTGACTTTATCTTAGTTCACCAAACCAAGGTTCCAGCTGCAGTTTTGAAGAAGCAGAAAACTTGAAGGGCCAGTGGCAGCAGCAGCTAATGAGAAGCAGAGCAAAGGGCAGCCTGCTGTGAGATGGAGGATGGATGGATGGATGGATGGATGGATGGATGGATGGATGGATGGATGGATGGATGGATGGATGGATGGATGGATAAGCAGGGCTGTCTCCAGTGGGCTCCCATAAAACTGTGGCTGGGATGGACACCTGTGGGCTCCCAGCTGTCAGAAAGGTTCATGCCGCTTGTGAAAGCTGAGCACAGGAAGGACAAAATCCCAAAGAGGGGCCACTCTTGGGCACCATGGAAATAGTGCCAGTCTTCCTTACTGCTGCCTTCATCTTCACTTCAGTTCATCACTCTTGGCATGGGAGGCTATTGTAGTGCAAGACTTGGCATTAATTCTCCTCTGAGCACCCATTCTTGTTCCTTGTTGCTGTTTCCAGTGTCTTCCTGACAACGCTTAGCTTGGTTAAGTAGCACAACTGCTCTATAAATCTCAGGTACAGCTCTGTTGTCTGCAAGTTGGACCAAATGGCAGCTCAAAACCTGGCAACTCCCTGCAGCCTGCCCACAGGAGGACTCCAAATTCTCCTGCCTTTGGTGGATTAAAATCAGTGGGAGGTAATTATTGTTATTTTTAGCAGAAAGCTAAAGTACAGGAACCATAAACTGGCTGGAAAAGTCTGAAATGTGGAAAATCTGAAATTATACAAAGGCTTGTTTCCAGTCCTCAGTTATTACCACAAAACAGCAAAATCTGACTCTCTATCGCTAAAGTTTAGAAAACTAAAGTTTTCTTACTGACTTGTCTGCCACATTTCTGCTGGCACCTCTCAGCACACATGTCCTTGATCCAGGTTTTGTATCTCTGATTCAAACAGTAACAAAGGAATGCAAGTATTTCAAATTTGAATAAATTTGGCTTGAATGTGAATTTTTGAGTACTTTTGGACAGATTGCCTTTTAAAAGAAGAAACACAGAAGCAAGAAAAAAAAATACACCCTCCTCACCTTTTAAATTCAGTTTTCTGCACTGAGGTGGTTGTCTGTCTTCCATCCCACTCCCCCAGTCACCCTGTGTATTTACTCTAGTATTTGTAGCACCACTTTGAGAGTAAGTTCCTTATGATTTCGCTTTGTGGAAAACTGCACACCAGCTTTAAAGTTTCTACAGTAAGTTTTTATTTATGAGTCATTTGTACCAAAACCAGACACTTTTGGAACTGAATGCTGCCCAGTTAGGACATCTAAGGAAAACAAAAATGAAAATTTAATATTAAATCTTTTTAAAGTTCCTTACAATGATGTGACAGCAGGAAAGCTCCTGCCTCACATGATATCTAGCATTTCATATTTTGTCATATACTCACCTAACTATATTGAAACAGCCAGACATGGTAATTTGTATTTAGGCAGCATGTCTGCACATTTGCAACAACACAGGCTTTGTTATACTGTTGTTTTAAAACAGGTGATACCAAGGAAATTTTTGGAGCAGCCACCGTTCGGCCACACGTCCACATGTGCTGGTGTAGGACAAAGGTTTGCTCAGCTGGAGCTCACACTTCCTGCTCTACCCTTCCCTGCTGGGGACCTCAAGGAACTTTTATTGTGCTGGTCCAGGTTGCTCTCTCTCTTTCTGTCTCTCCATAATGGGTATAAGACCAGAGCAAGTGATGGAAAGAAAGAAAAAGTTCCTACCTGCAACACACATAGTTCCACTTTTTCCTCGAGACTTTCTCTCCCAAATCATCTTCTACGTAGATGAGAAAAGGAATGACTGCAATAATCAGGAGAACTTTGTCAATCAGAAATGCCTTCCAGTGAGCAGTCCGATCCATCCTTTTGCCAGTACAAGCTTTCTTTTACTGCAAGGATGCTAGGGAAGTTAATAAGTAGATGTTGCAGATCTTAGACTGATGGTGTTAATAAAGACCAGAAAGACTCACATCTTTTAAAACAGGGAAAATCGAGTAACATGAACCACACAACACTTCCATCTCTGGCAGTGTTCAAGGCCAGGTCAGATGGAGCTCTCAGCAACCTGGTCTAGTGAAAGGTATCCCTGCCCATGGCAGAGGCAGTGGAACGAGGTGATCTGAAAGGTTCCTTGCAACCCAAACCATGCTATGATTCTATGAGTCAACGATATTTTCTATTTGCATGTTTTAAATATGAGACAAAGTATGGACTCTCTTGATCATTCCTCTTTCGTAATAAAATGCTTCTGCATTAAGTGTGAATTAATCTAAAAAGTTACATATGTAGAACAAATATGAGTCTCTCTACTCCTGTATTTGAATTTAAGACAGGATTGGGATGAAAAAGAAAGCCAAAACAACTCACAGTATAGCATAAAGAGAATAAAATACATCATATCTTAATTAAAGAGATATCAGCAGGTTTACACAAATATTTCTGACTGACCATAAAGATTTGCAATATTCTAAAGGGAATGTGACAAAAATAATTGTTTTAAAGTTTTATACTAGTCAATTAAACCTCCTTCCAAGTAGCTTTAAGTCTTTCAAAACCAGAAAACTGGTTAAAAAGTATTCTTTCCAGAGCTTTCCATTAAATCTTTCCACCAAATTTTTGAAACTCATTGAACACAAAATAGCTGCACAAACATAGAGGGACATCTTTGCAGTTGTGGAATTCAAGCTACTGCCCCCGTAGTGGTCAGACAAATGATGCAGAGTCATGCTGATTGTTGTTTTGGTAGATCTTTCGTTTGTTTGTTTGTGTGCTTTGTTATAAGGGAAACACTAACTTTTCGTATCTCCATGGTTCCACCTAACCAATTAGAGAAAACTTGCTACCACATGAGGCATGTGTCACCACTTCTGTGTTTAATTATTTGCTACAATCTTTTTTCCTCATCAGGAATCCAAGTTACTAACCATGTCAGATGGAAATATACAAGTTTACTGACAGCTGCAACTGAGTTTTGCCTCTGAGGAAATGCAGTTCTAACACGTTGCCTCAAGTGCCTGCCTATGTATTTGGAGATGGCCAAGACACACAATTTGTACAGTTCAGGCACTCTTCAGACATTCGAAGTGGAATAGAATTTTCTTTAATCCTAAATTTGCCCATTTTTCCACTTCACCAGCCAAAAAAATGTGTTTAGAGGATGTGTTGTAGGTGCCTGTGGTAACTGGGTATATTATCAGGGCATCAGTTGTTGCACCTCTTTACTGCTCTGTCAGAAAAATATTTCCTTTTATTACAATTCGAGTTTTCAGTTTTCTGTCAAGAAACCCCTCCAATACTCAGACAGCCTTTCGGGGTGTACTACTAGTGCCAGAAAATAAAGTTTTACCAGACCTCTTCCCAACATCTAGTTTATATGCATCACTGCCTATTTTTTATTAGGTGTTATTTGGTATCTTTTCCACACTATCCCTCCTCACACAAGAAGAATGAGTCAACTCTTTTCTCTCAGTCTGTGCTGCATATACGTATTACAATTCTAAGCCAAAACCAGCCTTTGAGACCATTATGCCTTTTTTTCCCCTAAACATGCAAGCTGTAAATTTTCAGTTTTAAAGCTACCTGTGCAACAGTATAATCTGAGATTCCTCCGCAAGTGCAGTGCCATTCGTGGTTTAATTTTGCAGTTATGCTCTGTATTCCCATAGGGAACCTCCAATTTTGTGATCTTTCCTGGGTGGTGGTGCAGGGTAGCCACTACTTCCGTGATTCTTGTACATGGTGTTCCGATGCTTTTAAGCTGAGGGGAGCTCAGCAGAAAATGTTGTAGCAGAAATGGACGGGAAATCCCTGTGGGCTGCTGCACAGCTCCTGCATCCCTCCCACTCCTGCTGCTGTGGTGCCAGGCTGGGAGCTACCAGGGGCACCGTCCTCACCCTGCACAAGGGGAAAAATGGGGCTTACAAAGATTTTACTGAACATTGTAAAGTTGTGGTGCTGGACCTCACTGGGAGGAGAGAGACAACTGAGGAGGCCAATCACCAGTCTTGAAATGCTTTAAGAAAACCCTCAGGTCTGGTTTCCTAGCTTGGCTTCCTCCACACTACAAACATGCTTGGTGATCCCTGCAATGTGCAATGACTTGGTGTGCTCTGGACTGGAATGTGAATTGCAAAGTCGACTTCAAACCTGCCTCACCACTATGACTTTGCCTGTGATGTGAGTTTTTGTCCAACTTGGCTCCAGTGTCTGGACCCTGCCTGCTCTCCTCCTCCATGGTCTGTGGGACTGTGCTGGTGCTGACCAGCTCTGCTCCTGCCTTGCCACCAGCCCCAGTTCCTGTCTTGCCCTCCCTCAGGAGAAGGGAACCTGCCTTGCTGCTCTCTGGCAAAGGTTTTCCCTCTGATCTAAATGAGAGAACACCAAAACTTTTAAAAACTGCGATTTTTTTTTAAAATACAGAAAAAAACCCTGAATTTTTCCCCTAACTTTCTCAAGAAAGAATTTTGAATCAGAAGTTTCAGAAACAAACCATCCCAAGCAGGGCATCTGGTCTGGATATATTTCATCCCAATGGCTGGAACATGGCAGGTCTAAAAATCTGCTCCAAGTGGGTCTGAAATTTTTATAAATACTTTTCTGGCATTTGGCAGGAAATGGATGCAGGGGATGAGGAGAAGCATAGAAAAAGGGCACTAGGCAAGTCAGTGAGGCATCAAGGAGCTGGAGGAAGCAAAATGAGCAGATCAGTCTTTCCTCTCCAGGAGCTCCAGTCATTCCTGTGAAAGAAAAATGAACTGAAAATTGACTCAGGCTGCTGCAACCAGCTCAGATTCACCACCACAGTGTAAGAGCACGCAGGAATTTCAAGTGACACCTTGACCAGTGGCACTCAGAGCTGACATACTTTTCGGAAGTATGGATGAATGCTCTGGTTTAGAGAGATAAATATTATTCCTGCTATTGCCATGGGACTGTTTATGCAAATTAATGTCATGCAGGAAGTATTTAGAAGGAATGAAAACATGACAGCCTGTAAGACAAAACACTAGGGGTAGTAGAAATGAAAGAGACTCTTAAGTCAGACCCCTGAACTTCAGCCTTTGTTTAATCTCAGTGACTCATTTAATTATGGGGAAAATAAAGCCTTTGCTCATGATGTATTCTTTGTCCTTTACTGAAAAGGCTTCTACAGAAAATACACAAAAATCATAGAGAAACACTGAGAAATAGTAGGACTGGTGTTTCTTATATTTGCTGTCAACTATAAATACAATTTGTAAGTATGTAATCTTGGGAGTAAAATGGAGCTGATAGTGGTAAAAGCAGCTGTAACTTTCCCCTCCCCACACAGTAGAGAACCAAGAACTGGAGATGTACCTCCTTGAAAATCAAACATTTTCAGAAATACTTCACTGTGTCCTGTTCAGCAAATTTTTTTTTGTGATTTTTGTTGTTGTTGTTTTGATTTTTTCCCCCATTTCTTCCTTCCTTCTTTCACACGCAGCACAGACCATTTACAAAGAGAATTACAGGTGGCTTCTTGATAATAACGATCCAGGAGAAGAGGAAAGGGACAGCAGCCCTAGGATGTTTTCTATTTACAAATCCTAACCAAGAGGCTTCTGTTCCCTCTCATGCAACTTTACAAAACCGTCTTGTCTTGAAAACAACAACCAAACCACAAAATTATTCTGCTACTACTTTTCCAACATTACCATGAAATAATTAAGATATTGAACACCCTAGTGCTTTGGGTCTTGTTTTTTTCTTTTTACTTGTGTTTTGTTAAAGAACAATTTTTGTAAGGCTGACCTAACATATCTGTGATTTCTTCTGGGACTCTTGAATAGAAGTGCTAGGGATGAGAAAAGCTTTTATGTGGCTTTGCCTTCCCCATTTCTTCTTTCCTGATCTAGAACCATCTGATCTTGGCTTGTGCCTGAAGACAAATAGACCAAAGCTGTAACTGCAGTACGATGGTGTCAGTGATTTTATGGAAGGTTTCATCACAATGTACCCCCTTCTTCCCAAACCTGGAGTAAAAAACCACTATAAACCAAAGAAAAAAACACTTCAGAGCAAGGTGAGGAGAAGCCAGAAAATGGTTTGTGATGGCAGGAATTATGGGGAATAGTAATGTGTATTGCCATCACTCCCTGACTTAATGAACTTCAACTGAGTATTGTTAAAGGCCCTTGGGACAGCAGCAAGAGATTTTGTGATCTCTGAAAACACCGCAGAAGTTTACTGGGGGTGGTTTCCATCAAATTACCAGCTGCTATAAAAAAAAACAGTTAAAAACCAAACCTGCCATAATCTATTTCGTTAATTCTTTGTTTTTAAAGAAAAAGAGTAGTCCTTGTAGACAAAAACCTCATGTAGGTCACTAAGGTTGTAAAAAATACTGTGTAAATGCTGTCATAAAACCAAACAAAGCAAAACTATTCTGCCATGAATAGCAAGTGGTTAGCATTTGTTTACAATTTAGTGCAGCTATCAAAACAAGCTAAACATTTTGCTAAACGGTTCACAGTCCTTTTACAAAGAGCACAGATTAGGGGAGGTATATGCAGGATTTGCTCTTCTGGTGTCAGCAGTGCTGCTGGAGCTCTGCTCCCTGAGCCGGGGCATCAGGCAAGGCACACAGGCTAATTGTATGTGCTGCTCACTGCGCTGTCCACCGGGGAGCTGATCCCACTGCAGCCACCCTAACATCTTAAAAGAAAAGGAAGAAGTGCAAGGAATTAATTCCCTCTCTGTTTCATTTCATTCTTTATGAAAGAAAGGATTTAGAAAGAGGAGTGGGATCCGGGGTTGACAACACATCATTTTCTTAGTACCCAAATGACTTAAGAGCAGCAATTGTAATTTTTCTGGAGGATAAACAGGGAAATGTTTTGCACAAAGGAGCTGTTGGAAGTGATGTGCAGAAGGGGAATGTCTGGTTGCCTGTGGAGGCTGAAGGGAGGCCTGTTCAAAGCCAAGTTTCAAATATCATCTGTTTTCACTATAACACTATGTAACAAAACAAGCCTCAGTAAAATTTTCATATAAGTGGGGGATAATTTAATTGTTTTTCTTTTTTTCACTGTCATTTCTTCTCTGATTCAGAAAGACATTTGAAGGAATTTTGTTTGCTTGGGTCTTGAACATAAATAAAGAATGTGCACTGCTCAGGAACAGATGAAGTGTTACAAATTGGATCTGAAAATATAAACATGTTGGGAGGTTAGGAGTGTGCATGTGAGAATGTGTATGTGTGGATGCTTTTTTTTTTTGTGATGTGAAAGAGCTCACATAATAAAAACTTTAAAAATCTAAGGATAAAGACTCTGTCCATAATGAAGTCAAGCATCAATGAATTTTTTTTCTCCCCAGTTCACTGTGTTTTCATATGTAGGCTAGAGAAAAAAGATCAAGCAAAACTATTAAGTGATGACTGGCACTACAGTGAATTTGCTATGCAAACCTAAAATCAGAAATGCTGTCTATCCTCTAGCTAAGCTGAGGCTCGTGTGTTATTGGAGAAAGGACATGAAATGCACTGTGTGCACTGTGTGACAACTGCTTGCAACTGACAGATACAAAACCTGGAACAGATGAGCAAATGCTTGCTGATCCTAAGTTTCTCTTGTATGGCAGGGCATTCCTCTTGGCAGGTGATTCCTGTGTGATAAGGAGTCTCCCACAACAAGGATACGTACTGGAATATGGCCAAATTATGGCATCCAAAATTGCACGGCTGCTAGCTCAGTTGATTGTGTGACATTACTTGTGGCTCTAGCTTGACTGTGTGCTCAGAGTGTGAATGAAATGGTAGGTCAGATGCCCAACAGAGACATACTAAAAGCCAACACACGCACACAAAAACCGTAACTTCTTTTCAAAAAGGAAGCCCTTTCAGGGGAAGGTGGGGCTCATGGCTCCTGAAGTCAAGTTTTTGGGTCAGCAGAGCCCCATTGTGTGTCATCTGGCAAAGCCTGCTCTTGACAGCGTGTCCATTACTTATCACACTGTTCTAGCAAAGGCATCTGACAAAAGAATCCAGTGTCAAATACTTGGGCAAGATTGAGCAATTCAGACCCCGGGAGAGGTGAGATTAGCAACACAGGGAGCAGCAGCCAGTTGGGGCCTGACGATGGGAAGCTGTGTTTGGTGCTGCTGGTGGCTGAGGCTCATTGCAATGCCGGGACACCCTGTGGAGAGTAACAGCATGTAATGAAGTGAAGGGATGGATGCCCAGGAGGGACAGGTCCTGGAAAAAACAGCTAGTGCAGGGTGTGCTGAGATGTATGACGATATAGACACAATAACTGAAATGGAAAAAAACATCCCTAACAGCAGAAAGACAAGTTCAGTTATGCAACACACTCTGTTTATACGGCAAAAGGAAAGTTTGTACTCCCACCTGATTTCCTGAGGATTGCCTTACACAACACCAGCACAGCATGGTCCACTTGTGAGCACAATATAAATAATTCCCAAAGAGAACTGTCCTATTGTTCCTGTCCTCTCTGCCAAGGCTTCAGTCACCACAAAAGCATGGCATCTCTCTTGATCCAAGCTGGTCACATTTTGAAATGTTTTCCGGTAACTGTATACTTAGAGCAAGAAGTTCAGGGAAATGAACAGAATTTGATTTCCTAGGGAGCTCGAGCATGTGCCTGACTAGCTTTGGTTTCTAAGATGTAAGTTCATGTGGGTATTTCCTGCAGAAGGGCTACAGACCACACAGCCTTTTGCTCATAAAAAGTTACAGGAGACCCTGGAAAAAGGAAGCACCACAGGTTCTATCTGCTGGTCAGACCAGTTGCCACTGGTTATAACCTCACTGGCAATGAATCAGTGTTGTGGTGTTCTGCTGATTGACACACGGCTTGAATAAAGAAATACAGGTGAGCATCCTACAGTTATGTTAGGGCTGTAACCAGAGAGGGTTAAAGGTTTCTGTTGAGAGGGCAAAAGCATGTTAGGGGAAAAGCATGAATGGGTTCTGGGTGACACCTCTTTGTGGCATGGACCACTTGGGGTATAAGAAGGTTTCAGCTGGGGATGCTTCAGCTCAAATGCTCTTACACCATGTCTCCTTTTTATTTGGTCATTTATTTTTATCAAATCTGTAAGAACCTCACTCTTCGGGATGCCTTCCTCTCCTCCCTACTCAAATGTGACTGAAACTAGCCAACAGGTTCTGAAAGTTGAGGGAAACTAAGGACAGACACCTGCATAAAGTGATGGTTTTTCCATGGTAAATCAGGCTAAAACACTTTTCACAATTAAAATATGCGGAAAGCATCACAGAGTTATCCTGTAAAATGGAAGGGCTCAAAAGAGAGGTTGGTTTCAAATATGGTAATAGGGCTCGACAATGATTTTAGAGCAAGGATGCCAGGCGGCTGAAAGAACAGTAACAAAGCCTCACATTTACAACAGAAGAGGAGGCAAATACAAAAGCCAAGCAACAGGCAAAGAGAAGTTACAGTAGCAAAAATACTACTATAAACTCCCACCCATGATATTTGAACTGAATTCAGCTGTTTTGAAAATATCTTCTTGACATACGCTTTTGTGCAGGCAGGCAAGCTTTTGTCATCAGTTCCCTAAACCACAACAAACACATGATAAAGCATTATGAACTGTTTTTCACCTAATCCATTTTTACAAAAATACTGGCTGTCCCCTGAGGGAAAAACAAATGACGAAACAGCTGAGAAAAAGACAACTCATTTTCTCTGTTCATTTCCCTCCCTGCTTCTGATCTACTTTAAAAGTAGGTGAACAGGATCCAGAAGACCAAAGGATCACCTCAGCACACAGAAGTGATCTTTTTCAAAGAGTTGATGGGAAGTAGTAAAGAGAAGTCAATACTGCAAGATGTTCATTGTGAACAGTTTGGCTCTCACTGGGGAAGGATTCCCCATGTCCTGGAAAAGCAGTGCAGACTGTGCTATAGGAAATCACACCAGGATTATGCAATCTGCTGGGAGCATGGAGTCAACTGAACGCTAGAGATCATTTGTTCGAAAGCAAAAAGGATAATCACAGTTGTTAGGAGAGCTGTTATTTAAAACGGGCCTTGGAAATTTATTTCCACTGTCCAATTCTTCACAGCATGTTGGCTCACGTGTACTCAATTTCTCACCACTCCAAGTGACTTAAAGGATAAGGTCTATCAAACAGTTGATGGTGATCACCTATAAAAAGAACTGCTCATATAAACCTAAAAAATTACTCTCAGATCCCTTTGCTCTGCCCTGTATTTTCAGCACTCGGATACATGCTCTTTCCAGTAAAAGACTGGCCTAGCATTCACTTTATGACAACTTCTGATTCTACAGACCAGGGCAGAGGGCCATAATGCAGCCCAGGAAGGGATTTCTAGTGTACATATGATAGAACATACAAGAGCTTGAGAGGAAAAGAGTGAGTTATCAAAACTAAAAAGAGAATACTATTATTTACCATTTCATTCCTTCAGGAAGAGGGCACCAGTTTTGAAGTCTGAAGCAAAGAAAACCAACTGTCAGCAAAGTGAATGTTTATTCAGAATTTTCCTTTCCACCCATTAACCTGAAAATGGGAAATACACTGAATGACAAAATAATCCATCAGTTTAAGGTCAAGACACAGCCCTAATTTTTTTTTTTTTTTAAAAAGCAAACAAAACTCAGTGCTTTGTGCTACATCTGTCCTCGTCCAATGACGTGCATTTTAATTTATGGCCATTCGGACTTGCTTCTTCAGAATGTGACACATCTTATGCTAAGCTTGTTTCTGTTACTCATTTTTTGTATGGCATGAGGAACATTATTTCAATTTTCTGCTTAGTTTCCCTCATAATGAACAAGCCCATGGAACTCCCTTAAAACAATATTGCATTAGCAAAGTCAGTGAGTCAAACACAAAGCAGGAATATCCACAGCTTCTCGAATTAATGCAAATATTTTTGGAAGCACTAACAACTCTATAATTTCGTAATGAACGTCAATCTCTGCTCATGGCTGGAGTAAAGTCTTGGTGGCAGGAAAAGGGACTGCAGGAACACTGTGGTGCTTCTCACATCTTCCCTTAAGGCACTCAGTACTGACTTTTAGCAGAGACAGAACTGCACAATTAAGCAAGCCACAGGCCCCAGTTAATGTGGCTTGCAAAGCGCCCTGAATGGAGACACCATCACACAAAGCATCACGAGAGCAACACTTTGGACACCAGTGCAGGCATTTCAGACAGCAAGATGCCAAATTTTCTGAAGAAAAAGAAAATACCTGTCCCAGTCTGCAGACAAATTCATTGTAAGACTGCTACCTTGGATCAGCTATTCAGAGAGAATTAAGAAAGATTAAGCCCGTGATGAACTTAAGTTTCTTGCTACATAACACTATGGAAAGCAAAACTGACATGATCACACACAGCTCAAAGTGCTGACCTTAGTGATATTCTCTTTTTCCGAGTACACACTACAGTTTGTTATATTTTTTATTTCACAGAACGTCAAACTATACACTTACTCACTGGTGTAAATAGCACACACTGGAAAGAAAAACAAGAGAGAGGAAGAGACTCAGCTTGGAAAAAGAACCACCAATTTTCGTTTCAAATGTAGCTGAACAGAAGACTTGAGAGGGAACAGATTAATGATTACAAGTGCTAAACCAGGACTTCACCATAAAGTTATTATCATGTCCAGATGTTGTTTTTGCCTTTGACGGTTTTTTGAGGTTTTACTTACAAAAATACAGATATGCATCTAGTCTTAGGGCATCTATATGCATTTAAAATGTCTGTAATACCGTTAAGAAACTGACCTTTATCCATTCTGCAGTCCCATTCACCTGCAAAATGAGGAATGTGGTGATGGGATTAAAAAAGTTGGTTTAAATAAAGAATAAATAGTTTACTAGTAGTACGTAATTAGTATTAACAGATGGATTCAGTAGTTATTCCAGCAACACTCTGCAGTACTTTTCATGCCTACAAATTGTAATACTGCCCCAGATGATGAGTTTAAATCCATGCAAAATTTGGGTATATTAGATGTGTATTACTGACACTCCTTAATGTATACTGTATCTCCTAAAAGTTCTTCACTGTTGGAAGCTTTCAAAAATAAAAGTCTCTTAAATATGGACATTTTCCCTTGAAAGTATTACATATATCTGATTACTGTGCTGCCAAGCTGAAATACTCCATATTCTATTCCAAAACAGACGGCAAATAACTTGGAATATTCTCTGCTTATAGTATTTATCTTGCAGTTAAGGACTTTCCAGCTGTCTGGGCTAGTACCACATCTCTAGAAAACTGCTGCACATCAAGGAGCACCAGCACAGCTGATATAATTCAGTCTCAAACCAACCTTCCCATACTTAATAGCTCCTTATGTCAGCGTGTGTCCTAAGCTGAAACATCTCAGATTGAATTTGGTTACAACTTAAAAGTAAAGGGATGTGTTTAGGAACAGAAGAGCCTGCAGTGGTCAGAGGTTCCAAAGGTAGTGGAAGCACTATGGCTGCTGACACTGAATGTAAAAAGGGATGGTTTTATCTTTCCCTCCCCCCCATCTCCTCTCAATTCAGACATTTGGATTTTCTCTGCGCAGTGTGTCACCACTCAACTGGGAGGGGAGACAAAGTGGCAAGATTTTTCTTAATGTTTCTGCAAGTCTACCAAGGTTGCACTATTCCAAACTAAACTTCTACCCTGAAAAAAACCCGCAAGTCTTAAGCAGTAAAAATCACAATCCCTATTAATGATATTGTTATTCTGTGACATATATAATTACTGATTAATTATCCCTTATTTTAACAAGTGTCTGTAGGCCAGAGACTTTCTTTTTCATTTCACATAAAAGTGTATCTGCAGTGGTGTAAAAGACAATTAATTTTAGGGTTTTTTTCAGTCCAAAATTATTTTACACAAACAGTTTCTATAGAATGATAAACAACTGAAGCTATACTTTCTTAAACGTCTTTTGGTAACCTTGTTTATTTCTTTAGAAAAATAATTCTCGATTCAACTCTTTAAATCATGCTACTTCCTTACATAGGTTCATGTAAGTTCAAAAGTATCACACACGTAATTTCAGCCTTCCTTAAATTTGCTTCTTAGAACAGTGGCTATGGGATATACAGTTCCCTGGTAGTCGGACTGCCACCAATTTTAACTCCAAATCCCAGTTTCCAAAACTCTCCCCTTAGGGTAGCAGGTTGATATAACTACAGCAAAATTAGTTTTGGAGAAACATGAATTGCAGAGATGGAAAATTTGGAAGAATTTTCATTGTCAAGTATAGAACAAGATATAGGAATAAAATAGAACCACAACTTTGGTTTACAAAGTATAGCTTTTATTATACAGACTGCTTAAATGAGTTGGCAAATATAGATTTTAAAAAGTCATGAGTGTTTCAATATATACATTCTGAAACAACATTATCACATTTACATTTGAAATAGTTATTGCTAATATGTTAATATTTTTTGGGTTTTACCAAGTGTTAACTATTAAGTATTTTTGTTTAAGTGTTCAATAGTAATTAACCCATCATCAAAATACCATCTCTAGACATTCTCTAGTGCATATATGCTTTTGTAGGGATTCAGGCATTACTCTGATTTATGTTATGGAGAGCATAAATATGTCTGCTAGGCTTAAATGGGAGCCATGTTTAAGTTACAGCAGAAAAAAAAAGAAGCACGTAAGAAGTGGCATAAATAACTAAGAGAGAAGGTATTGACTGAGTCATAAAAGCTAACAAACTTATATACTCGGAGCTTCAGTTTTTGTCTTCTCTTGGTCGCAGCAAGAATGTGAAATACCAGAAAGTTAATGACTGCCTGGCACACAGCACTCTGGTATAATCACAACAATCTGGGGAATTCAAACAGATTGCGAAGGATTTCATGTGGAACAAATTGTATTAAAGAAGATTCTTTAATGAAATATCAGTTTTGAGTCATGGAGTACATCAAGTAATTTTGAGGGGAATCTTCAGGACACGTCAGGCTCCTAGTGCATTTCTTTATATTGTTCCTCAATGCATGCCTCAAGAGGTGGCAAGGTAGTTTGATCATTAAACAAACTGAATTTTAGCTTCTTTGCTGAACTTATCAGCAATGGCACCAACTTGGAGGTGATTTCTCATCCTAAGCAAACTGCTCAGCCACAGCTTCTTTTGAGTAAGGCCAACAGAAGTCAGAAAATGGTCTCAACTGACCCACATAACAGTGAACAAGTAGTGAGATGCCATTAATAATCTCCAAGTCCCTTGCTTTTTTCCCAGTGTCATTTTCAAACCAATCTTGCCATGTCTGTAGCCTTCTACAACACTGCACTCTGAATTCAATAAATCAAACCTTCGAGAGTAGGAGTTTCTTTACCAACTTCATACAGACTCTAACGTGGCATTGAATAGCAGTATATGCTTTGAAAATAGATTCCAAAAGGGTTTTAATATATTTTTCACTTGTATTTTAGTTTTTCTCAAATCTGAGTATCACTGGTTCGCAGTCACCATAAGAGAAAACTGACTTATATGTAATACTTGTTGCATCACTGCAGATATAGGATATGGAGAAAATAGTTCAGTTCATCAATGAAACGTTTTCATTTTCAAAAGTGAATTTACCTTTAAGTTATGGGGCAGAAAGAAGGCAATGTAGGTTAAAAGTGTTACATAGAAAATCTAACAATGACCAGAATGCAGTTTTAGAGACCTGGAGGTTTAGAGGTGTAGAATTCTTGGTGCTCTACAAAGTAATTTCAGCAGAATCAGAAATGAATCTGACATGATGCAGCCTAAAAACTGCAAGGATGTCATGACTCATTTTCATGGAGGAAGGGTTCAGGTTGAAACACACTGCCTGTTCAAACTTCCCAGAAGAGAGCATGGAGGATCTTAGTTCTTAAAAACACCATCAGATAAACCATGTCACCCATGTGAGCCACGCAAAACCATGGTCTGCTAAAGCTGCAAACACATGAGCACTTAACAAAGGTTTCCAAAGGCTGGAATCAGTCTCTTCAGTCACTGAATGATGATTCACTATCAGAACTGTCTTCAGCTTTGCCATCATCTCCCCAGGCAGGCACAGGGGCATCTGGGGTCCTGCAGGCAACAAAAACATTCCATGTTGCAAATCCAGCTGAGAACACAAGCAACTCAGCACGTAACACCACCGTCCTTTCATGGCAACTGCAGGCACTTTATTTCCACAACATTTGACACATTAACTGTTTATTGTTCACAAACTCACACCTTAGTGGTATTGCTTCACCTGCAACTGAAAGGCAAACACTACAAACTGTAACTCACTGGACATCCAAACTCTGTGGACACCAGCGTGAATGCACGCCTTTGATGCCATCAGAGATGATGACAGATCATTAAGAAGTGGCAAACACTTGTAGAAAGAGTTGAAAGCAGGCAATAATGATTAATTCAATTTTTTTCAATCTTCAGAGGTTCTAGGGCTGAAAGGAACATTCTGTACACCATTGAGCAGTGTAAATAGTACATGAAAAAAATAAGACAGGAAATGAACAATATTGTATCCAACTAAAACTGCAGGGATACTTTAGAGAAGCAAAAAAGAATTACTCAGAGTGGAATTTGGCTAGAACATTGGGTTAAATTTGACATGCAAGAACAGCCATGGGATTTTTATTGACTACAAATGATCAGACCTCTTGTATTTAGTTTTAAAGGGAATAGTTAGGACGGATCTTAACACTGTGGCAAAATGTTTGCTTGGGGAATCTACTGGAAATGAAGATGAGAGAAGCAAGCCATCTAAAGACTAACTAACATTACTGCCTGAAGATGCTGGCTCTCCATGGGCTCTCCCTCCTCAGTATGTAATGAGTTTGACATACAAGCAAGACAGAGCCTGATAAAGTCTGAACACAAGGTAGAAAATACACACATAATTATACTTGGGGAAAAATGACATTCAGAGAAACTCACTTCCTGGATGACAGTTAACATCTCTTGGATAAAATATTACATTTTAAACTAAGCTGACAGTTGTATTAACCATCCTGTTCTTATTTATCTCGGGGGTATAGAATTTCTTTTCCAACATTAGTTCTCTTTAGTATAATTTCTCTATTGGGAATCCCTGAGGTAACTTTAAAGTGTTCCTAAACATTTTGCGTGCAAAGATGAGATGGGTGTTAAAGAACTGCAGAAAAGCCTTCTCCCTCCCCCCTGCACACCTCTAAAACAAATTAAGACATTTGCTTTCTCATGCAAATACCACTTCACAATATTATTCCTTGTTGCTGTGGTAATGACAAAACAGGAGAGCTGTGCAAAGACGTGATCTGGAGAGACCAGTGCAAAACCTCTCATTTATTAAGAAGAGGTAGATGGTGCTGAATTCCTTTAGTTCATGAGAGCAGGACAAACTCTCCTGGAACTGAAGACAGGCAAGAGAGGAAGGATAAGAGATACAAGTTAAAGACAGGTAAATTTGGAGCTTGATAGAATAGGCAGTTACCAAACACTGTAGAAAGTTGAGAAAGGAGCAATAACAGAAGTGGAACAGCCAAAAGGAGAGTGTAGAAACAACACTGTATTATTAGAATTAGCACATCTACAGCTACAAAAAACCCATGCTCAGCCAATGGCAAGGAGATGGGGGAGCCTGCAGTAAGTGACTGAGCACACAGCCTTGTGTACATTTTCCTAATTTTCTCTGGAACTGAGTGACCGGACCTAAGGAACCTGAAAACCCAAGAAACGTGGTGTGAATGGCAAGATACATATAAAAAAAGAAGCCCATAATATCAAGACAAGAAAGCAAGAAAATGAAAAGTCACCCCTGACACCTTAGAATGTTCCACATTATGCACCTTGCCAAATAATTAGCTTTCTTTAACCAGTTTCAAACCAATAACATTTTAAAGAAAATCTTTAAGCATTACTGTTGCACGGATCTTTGAAGATGGACTTTGAGATCTAACCCCAAACATATTCTGTGAGCCTCCATCCACAGCAATAATGTTTCTGTCTTAATGCAAAACAGACAATCCAAAAGCAGACACTTTTTCAAAAACTGCTTTTGAAATGTAACCTATTAACTTTTTATCTACTGTAAAAATCCACCCAAACGTGAAGAAATAGCAGCATTTATAGAAAGGCATGGACTTGAAAGCACAGCAAAAAATACAACACATTTAACACACATATAGAAAACCCATGTTTGCTAAACCTATCTCCAACTTGCACAGGGTCTTTTTCTTACTGCTCATTCAATCAGTAAAAATATCAACTGAGGAATAACCATTTTAGGCTTATCTAGACACCAGGAAGTAGCTGGGAACTAAAGTGACTCATCATATGATGATACTTCAGGTTTATTTTATTTAATAAGTTGCTAGTTTCAGAATAAGCCTTTACAAAATGTAAAAAGATTTCATTGGAAAGGAAAAATGGACTTTTCGATACCCTGACAGTTTCTGAAGAGAAAGCAAAAGTCCTTCAAACACTTTGGTGGCTATAATGTAAGAATGAAAGTTAATACTTTCATCAGTTTAACAAATTCTGTGAAATAATCCAGTAGAACTAAATTAAATGTCAGCTGTAAAATAAGACTAAAATTAATGTTAATGGCCAGACAAGAAGCTTTGAAAATTACTGTCTATTCTTAGTAGTCTTCACATCAGGTTAACTCAATCAACAGCCAAAATTTTAAACTCCTAACTTCAATTTACACTGTCAATTCTGAAGTCAAGTTGTACACTCCATCTACTAAGGGAATTTGGAAACAACTGCATTGTCCCTTGTGCATCCAGCAAAAGAAGATTGAGTTTATTCCTATTACTCTACAATAATGACATTCTCTTATTGGAGCGCTGAAAGAAAGTATCTGGGAAAAACCTCCCAGTCTAAACAGTGCAATGAAAATGGCTACTGATGTTTTATTTGAGTCCTCATTGCTAAATGCACATTGTCAAATGGTAGCTTGTTACTGCTATAACTCACACCACCTTGAACAACCTTTTCTAAGCACGTTTTTCCAAGTTTTTTAAACACATGGTTGCACTCCAACCCTACTGAGAGTCACAAATTACTTACTCGAGAAGATCTGGATTTAGCCCCTCAGAAATCATTTTGTTTCGTATCGCCATTACAGGAACACCCTGTGTAGCAGGAGGAAGAATAATATAAAACAACTGGACACAAACAGGTGAGTTAAATTACACAGGTACTTTTAAACCACACTTTCATATAAATTTATGCATGTCACTTGTCAAACAACAGCATGGAACAGTAATCTCAGTTGCCATCAATATGAACCTAGAAGCAAGAAATGATTGAGATTAAAGGCCCTTTTAACCCCTCTTATATTTATGGCAAAACATCTAGAGAAAGTTGCAGGGAGAGAATCAAGACTGGATAGATATACTTGCAATTCATGCAGACAAAATCATGAAGCTGAAGTTATCTGTATGGGTAAGAATGTGAAGAAAGCACAAAGTAGCACAAAGACAGCAGAGAAATTGTGCTAGGAAAGACTTGGGCATGCTGAAGGTCCAAGAGAGAGAGGAAAACCAGGTAAGTGTATCTGCTACCACTCCAGAAGGATCTCTTACAGCAGTGCTAAGAACTGGAGAAGTCTAAATAGCATGGAGAAAAAGGCAAACAGGGCACGAGAACAGAAGCACAATCTAAAAGTGACTTCTCTGAATACAACTGCTTGCGCAGTCAGGCTTGAATCTTCTGTGACTTGAGGACAGATTTCAGCCAACTATGTACATGTCAAAAAAATTCCTTCCCTTCACTGCAAGTCCTTCCACAGCTTCTGCACTTTATTTTATTCATCAACACCTAAACATCCCCTCATCTTGGATCACATATCCAAGACCCACGTCCTCTCATGAGATACATTCCAACAAACTGCTCCTATGTTTCCAGTAGAGCTGCTCAAAGGCATCTTGTTGCTTTGCCATCTCCTGCTGGAAACCATCAGAAATACCATCTGGATCACTCCATGCCAATATAGGATATGGAAAAAAAACAAAAAAAGGAAAAAAAAAGAGGATACAATTTCTGATTTGAAAGGGACAAAGCTACTGGTGGTCTAAGAAATTCTAAATGCAAAGTGGTGTAGGACTCGTATCTTTTGTGCAAAAGCAAGTAAAATAGTGAAGTGATAAAATAAAGGGCAGCCATGACTAATGTTCCAGAGAAAGATGTGATACTAGTGACAGTTCTACAATAAGAATCACAATCAAGGCTTGTGCATGAGGATTGTGGAACAGCACACACAGGCACATAGTTCTAGCAATCTATCAGGCATAACGTTAAAAAAGGTCACTCAAAAAGTTGCAATGTAATAGCTTGAAATAAAAGAACATCTCAGTACTTCACAACTAATGTACACTACAAAGGTGAATATTTTGAATATTTATTTGAGTATTTCATGACAGTTTAAAAATTCACTTATTCTAGTACACATTTGGACACCAGGGACTGTGTGTCTACACACCATCTTGTACTAATGCTTTTTCCCTTGCTTGACTGCTCTTAGGGTACTTTTCCCTACTTCAGAAGTCACTGATGAGTTGTTTTTGCATCAACTCAAACCAGGTGAAAACAGAATTGAGTCAGATCAGGCAAAGCAGAATTCATATTTGCTTTCAATCAAAGGCAACTTGGTATTGGACTTCTAAGAATGGGTTGTTCTTATGTTCACACTTGGAGTATGTTTTATTCCAACATTGTGTGCATTAAAATCTGCAAGAAAAAAATCCTCTCGGTACCCTCATACATCATAGATTCACAAAACTAATCTGAAGTTTAATCAAAATGCCCTCCAAGAGTAGACTTATCTGAAGGAAAACAATTAAGATTGTACCTATATCTGTTTAGAGTACAATCAGGGCATTACAGTTACTTTACCTTTCATGCTTTCCTAAATTTTAACCTGCAAATATGGTACTGCTTTTGTATGATTTCTTGGAATATTGTTGTAAATTTTAAACAGTAAGAATTTAGTATCCTCAACTGCACTCCACCAAAATGAGTTTTGTCACAATTTCATGGAAGAGCTACTTTTAGTGCAGAATGGTGCTCTTTTATACTACCAACATTGTGAGCAATAAACAAATGATCAGTTCAAACAAATCTTCAGCTAGAAACTTAATTTGGGCAAATAAATGACACTAACTGAAATACTTGACCGGAGAAGGAGACAAGTTTGGCAAATACAAAAACACACATTAATTTGTAGTATGTTAGTTTGACTTTCCTACCACACTGTTTACAACTGGCAGAGGAGTCACCAGGAAGTGCCAGTACACAGGAGAAATGTGGAAAGTGAGATCTCACTCCTCCAGCAGTCACACACAAAAAAAATTTTCAAAGTAATTAGACCATCCAGCACTTTCAAATCCACTTTGAAGTCTGGCATTAAATCAATACACTAACACAGTGTTCTACTCTCTGCCACTATCCCACTGCTAGGTTTTCCAAATGGTTTGTAATAAGCTACCCATAAAGTGCCAATTTGTGATTCAAGTGAAAAATAAGGTTTGGAACACCATTCAAGAGACGAAGCAGACCAATTGTAATAATTTCTCTGAAGACTGAGTGAAACCATGAAGTTAGTTTTAACATAGGCAACATTTTATTAATACTATGACATAGTCATGCTTTCCAGAATTAAAATATATATTTTAGACGAAAATTTCCACTGACAAATTGAAAATAAATTGAAATAAACTCCGTGTTTCCAATCTCATTTTTAATTTTGTGGATGTGAAATGAGCTCTTAAAAATGTCACAAATAGTCTCCCATTCACCTTCTCATTTCTTCATCAGCTTTCACACATGTAAGTATTGAGATAACATTCACTTATTTCCCGTTTATCTGTAGCACAGACAACAGCTAAAGAGATAAACAAAACCTGCATCATGAATAACAGGAAACTGGAGTGGAACCAAACAGTGAAGCAATCCTTGTATCTCTATTTTGGTCCTTACAGAAATACCAAGAACTCCTGTTCTGGACTATACTTGCAAAGCTGTATTTTGTACCCTACAGTAAAATCAAACTGTAATCATGTCTGTCTGCAGGGAATGACTCCAATTCTGCCAGGACAACTAAACTTTCAGTGGCATCTTCTGTGCCTCCGGCTAATATCGCTTTGCATTTACACATTTCACACCTTCAGTTCACAAGTATACCAGCAGAATTTTGTAGAAAGATCTTGCCAGAAGCTGTCTGAGGGAATATATTACATTAATTCATTTATTAGAGAGGATTTGCTAGAATATTGTGATGTGATCCTGATGCCATGATGATTTTTTGCCTTTTCTTTTACACCCCTTTTATATACCCTTTTATATAGCTTTTATGTATCCTCAGCGCTTTTAGCCCACATAACTTGTAATTTCCTAAGTCTGATAACTTAGTTTAGACCCAATATTCCGTTAACAGCAAATATCCTGGAGGCCTCACAGCTGGAGGCCAGAAAGCCCTATGCTATCCTGAGAAACCAAGGCCCTTTCTAGAACCCATCCTGTAAACTAAGGTAAGCCCATCCAGGGGGGAATGCTTTGGGATAGGGAGTTCATTCAAGCCCCTCATTGGGGAATCTTTGATAGATATGCTAATTTGCAAGGCCTATAGATTGTATATGTGATCAATCGTGTGTGTGCATTTCGGCGCGTTCCACCTTGGCGAAGCGGTGCACCTTAAAGATCCTAAATTAAACACCGAGGTAAAAACCCCTTTTTCCCTTAACCGTGTCTGACTTCTAATTTTAAGACGAGGAAAAGGTAACAATCCTAGCTTAAAGATTACTGTTGCAAAGTATGTTTTCAGACATTTAACGTTCACTTACAGCCGTGTGTTACATTCCACCTAAAAATAACATCATAGCCAAAGAATGACATGAGAACTGACTTACCACTTGCACCATTTTAAGATATCTGGCATATCTTGGATCCTTGGCCACAGTTGTGACATTTTCTGTTACCACCTCTGTTTTCTGTAACCCTTCTTCTTGTGTGTTGTTCTGCTGTATGTGAAGAACAAACCCTTTAATGGCTAGGTGCACACACCAGACCCGTGGAGAGATTCCAATCCATAAAACTGGGTATTTAAAGGTAAAGTGAAACTCTTCTTCATCAAGATTATTCTGATCTACACTCATAGAATTAGAGGTTTTCAAGATATATGAAATCACAAAATCCAGCTCTTTTGTTGTTCAAGTTACAAAAGTGTCTTTCTACTTTTAGTTACAATTTTAAGTTATTGAACAACACATAAAAGAACAAAAAGCCCCTAATAACCCTGTTAAGTTGTATTTAATGAATAACACAGTACTAAAAGTAAATTTAAAAAGTATTTATAAGGATTATATATATATATATAGTATTTCTCTATATTATATATAGATATAATCCTCCAGTGGTCCAATGCCTTTTTTCCTCAAAATATTTATTTGATTCGCTGACAAGGGTTTCATACAGATCATGTAACTTCTAAACTAAACTTTTGAGTATAAATCATTATTAAAAGGATAATGTAATGAAATCAAAGACTCCTTGAAAGTATTTAATTTAAATGAAATGAAAAATGACAAGTTCTAGTGCTATTAAAAGAACAAAGAAAACTGTATTTTTTCTACAAAACTAATCACTTGAAAGCAGCATTGGGAACATCCTTTCAGAAATATATGAGCTTTATATACTTAAATATACTTCATATACTTAAATATCTGAGAGGAGGAACATTTTAGAGAAAATGAACTAATGGTGAGCCACTCTCTAATGTGGCTGGAACACGCAGTGCTGTCCAGTGTCTCCCATGCTGCTGCCTGCAAATCAGAGTTACCATCTTTGACAGGCAGGCAAAAGCAGCAGAGTGCTCCAGCTACTGCTTCTCCACAGCAACTTCCACCAAATAAGAGAATGAGCAGAGATCAGAACTGAAGATTCTATGAGAAGACACTGTAAGAGGAAACTGGGAAAAGAACTCCATCTACGAATGGGCCAAAAGCCTCACTTAGTCAAGTGGTGATCACGGGATTTAAATGTCTGGGTTAAAAAATCAACCAATCACACACACTGAACTCCCCAAAATGACAAAAAATTAGTTGCAGGGATAGGATCTTAATGCTGATTGCTTGTAATAAGCTGGCATTTTCAATACATGGAGGATAATATATAGAAAACCTTCAATGTAATAAACTCTTTGGAATAAAGCATACTAGAAATTCCAATTTGAGCTAACATCTCAAATTCTGAAGAAAGGAGCTGGAATGATGTGATTTGAACTGTTATTTTCACTCATGACCTTCCCAGCCCCCTGATGTAATTCATGTTCATATTTTAGTGTGATTGAAGAACAGGAAGGAGAAATTTAGCATTAGATTTGAGTTAGTTCCAATCATTTAGGCCACATAGTTAAGAAAAGGTATAACCTTTTTTGTTTTAAGTCACTTGTTAAAACAGTGTCAGTAGAGAAAAGCCTAGTTTTAGATTTTTACAGCTGATTGCTCACTTCCAGTAGAATTGCTTCTTCTGTCTACTTCCAACGACACTAAAAACTTGACCTGGAGAGCTCTATTCCTTCAAGGCATAAGTTATGCTTCATTACTTACTCCAGACTGAGGTGATACAGCTGTCTGTTGATCTGCAGCAGCCTGTGCCACGGGACCATTTGTAACACTTTTGTTCACATTTGCACTGGACACTTCAAATTTGACATCTTCTAGGCCAGGAATAGAGGATAACTGAATGCAAAAATCATCAAATAAGCAATGGGCACATCATAAGACTACATGTACAACAAAATCCGCAGCACGCTTCTTACCACTTATTGTCCAGGTAGGTTTTACATTAGTAAAATTGTAACTTTTTATCCCTAGTTTTTGTATTTTGATTGGGGAAAAAAAAAAAATCTTTCTATTCAGCTGCCTTCTACAATAAAAACCCCCAAACACTCCATTGGAGCTTTCACTGTTAACACAGGGTTGCAGAGCAGGAAAGGCTTCCACACCTTCCCAGCATTTTGCTACTGCACTTATCAACCACACAAGAGCCGTGCAATCTCTGTTACTTCCCCTACAGTGAAGAAAATCATGGCAAGAACAGCTCTATCACCTAACAGATGGGAGACTGGTTACAAATTTTTCAATTTTCTACATCTTTCACTTTTTTAAAAGAAATGCTAAGAGAGGATACTAAACATACCGCATATCTATTTGAAGGAAATTCTATTTAACATGATTATGAAGAATTCTCCAAAAATCATCAATACTGATCATTCCTAAATATTTTGAAATAAATAACAGTTAGTAAGCTCTGTTTGTATTATTACACTATTTTTTTTCCCCACCAAGATCTTAATGAGCAGTTTCAAAATATTCCACCCTTGCTCCCAGAAAAGCCAACTGAAATTGCCTCCATCATTATTGAAAGAAGAACTGGTTAAAACTTTATAGTGAGTGGTTTATTGACTGTGGGATTTTGTCGGTTTTTTTTTTTCTTTTTCCTTTTAGTAAATTATATACTCTATTTCCTATATAAGGCCATACATTAGATCCTTTTGTCATTTCAGCTAAAGAAGATAAATCAAACACATCTACATTAGCTTAGATCCAGTTCAGGTCACATTTCAATAGCAAAAGATTTACAAGGCTTCTATCTAGTTACTTATATCTGTCGAAGTCCTTACAATCCAGTAACATACAAAGATACTTTTGTTTTACAAAGGGGGCAAGAATTTCCTTATTACAGTTTGTATGGCAAAAAGTGTTCCTTTCCTGTTCCACAAGCTTAACAAACTCAAAATTTTCCACTAGGTACTGTTGGTATCTTTCTTCTGTATCAACTACATATTCAAATGTTACACAGTATAAGTAGCAAGGCATGCAAAGAGAGAATTTTTGGTATCAGGATTTTATATTAGCTCCTTCAAATCATTATGAAAACTTATTTGCTCAATTCAGACTATAAAAAGGCAGCTAGTTCATATAATCTAGGAGGCTGTCACTGTTAGAAGATGAAATCTATATCCATACAAACCTTTGCATCCAGAATATTGAGTGTGGTTTCAATTTGTTGGATACGGAGAGAGAGCGCTGACAATTTCTACAATAGAAAACAATCAGGATGTGAAAACACTCCCCTATGCACTTGTACATATAAAACAGTTTGCATCTAGTTTAAAAAAATCACTTTTTTCTTCTCCCTGCTGAAGGCAATGTATAGTGTAAATGAGATTATCACATTATGAAATAAATGAAGCAATGACAACCCTTTTTAGTACAGTAGCTACAGTGGCACAAATTTTAAATAATTTTACTCTGCATTCAGTTTTCCCATATAATGACTGACAGAAGTGAAGACAGACTATGTACAAAAGAAAGCCAAAGTAAATAGGGTATTACTCTGGGCAACTGGAGAATAATGGTAGATATATTGTACTCTCCCAGTTACCAAAAGATCTTTCTTCAAAACTTTTTACAAATGTGGAAGACAAAAAGAGATGATGTGTGCGTATGTAACTGAGCAAATACAGCATCAGAGAAAAATATGATAATTAATACAGCAGGTGATTCAAAGTCCTATACAGTCAAAATCCACAATGAATCAGAACTAACCAGACACTTTATATGCTCCAGGTGCACCTCAATCAAATTTTGACTTTTTTTTAAATACAACTTAAGTTTTTCTAAATTACTCCATAAGAACTGCCAGTCTTTTAACTAATCACTACCATACTCCACCAGACCTGTCCAAGTGAAGTTGGCTACAGCGCTGGCTGGCAGATATGTACCATTCTGACAGCTTTCTGGCACCTTGGCAAGATTCTGCCTGGCTCTGAAGCAGAACTTTAACACCCTAAGAAAATGGCAGTTCTGCCAATATGCTAGAAAAAGTAGAAGGAGACTGACAGGAGTTAGTCTTTTTGGATAGTGCACTGACTTGTTTACAGATGGTCCTTTGTTCATGAAGAGGAGTCAGTTCCTATTGGAAGGAACTACATGTCCTACATATAACTGGGTAAGGGGGAAGAAAGATGTACAAAAGACAATTATGCAATTTTATGGATCTATTTGACTAGACAAGAGCCAAGAAATTTAGAGTTAAGGATGGTGTCAGCCCTGATTTTGAGTTTCTTGGCTTCTGTTGACTTACACTGTGACCTTTCACATTAAAAACACTTCTGTACTTCACAAATACAGAAAACTTCTCAAGGAGTATATAAAGCAACTATTTAGTCTCTTGGGTAACAACACATTTTGGTTAACTAATAACTGTTTTATTAGGCAGACTTCACAGTGCTCCTACATGCTCAAGGTGGCTTTAAGTAGACGTGTTCAGATTTCCACAGTGCCCGTGGAAGAGGGAATGCTGAGATCAGGTGACAACTGAGTTTTGGACAACTGACAACAGCGTCATCAGGCAGTTACACTGTCCCACCTATCAAGTTACAAGAAGTTTAAAAACCTAGGAAAAATTACTTTTTCCTCTGAAGCTCCATATACTCATGTGGTAGCCGAATTTTATACTTGTCACGGGTCTGGCTCTAAACTTCACCAACATATAAGAGAATTTCTCAGATTACATGGCTTAGGTTTATTGGATTTGACTGCTACCCTAGCTCAGCTGGCTAGAGCTGTAGAGTATTCTTTGTTGAATAAACTAATGAAAAATTACAAAAAACCTCTGAAGACAAAAAGGTTATGCTCAAAGCCACATTAGAAAACACCCTTTCTACAAGGGAGGAAGCACTCTTGTTCTGTTCAGTGGACAATTCTAATCTTGTCAGTCTGTTGTATTTCCATTGACTCTAAAGTCACCACATAAACTTACTAATCCTAAACATTTTTATTCTTCTCTCTTTTTACAGGAAACTGAAACTACGGGCTTCTTGTTCTGTACTAATCACTGTCCTTTTTTCTACATAAAAATTATTTACATTCAGAGCTTAGCGTATCACTCTTTTAAATTACAGGTGATAAAATCTGAATGTAAGTTTTGATGCACCATAGGAATATGGCATCCTTCGTCCACAACAAGACAAGAGCCAGAGATGAAGCTGCTCAGAACAAATTCCCTGTACCAAAAAGTTCAAAGACTGTGCCAAATGCAAAAGTTTAAGGAAACAGGATTGAGCGTGGCACAATCAGGAGTTCATGTGGACCCCTTGGTGAAAAATTCTGTCTTAAGTGCTTACTCAAAAGAAACCTTGAACAGAAAGCAGACTGCATTTTTTGGTTTAAGCTACCAGTTTTACTGCATCAAAAATATTTAAATGAATGGTTCTCATTTCTAGGATTTTTAAAATTGTATAAATGGACAGCTGGGAAAATAATAAACCTACCTCTTCACAAACAGTAGAAAAGCGGTTGAGAAACTGCACTGTGTGAACCACAAACTGGTTTAGAAATGCTACAGTCCTTTTCTGCTGAATAGCAGGAACCTGCATGAAAAAATATAAGAAAATTAGGTTACACATCAGGATTCAAACATCTGTTAAAAAAATGCACATTTTTTAGAAGCAATTATTTGGAAATCTGTCTTAAGTATGTCTGCTATGAATGTATACAAACCATTTTCTAATACTCAGATTTAGATACGCATTCAGACAAATCCTTTGCCACTAGAAATCTACTAACATGACAGTTCAGAATTTACAGGACACATAGAAAAGGCAACAGGACCTAATAAAGACTGTTACCTTAACGAAACTGCCTTCACATAAAATAGTGAATATTCCTGAAAATCAGTGTTGATGTTTTTTAAAAACAGTGAGGAAACTAGAATTTTTCCTTCTGGAGTTTAAGAAGGAAAAGCAAACTCGGCCAGCCATACTAATACTCAGTTACAACTAACACCATGACAAAAACTAAAGTGTAGTGATGTTGCTGTCTAAGTATTTAGTGGCTACCCATACTGGTTCTTATTTGCAAGCCCACACTACCCTAAAATTACCAAAATACATCCTCCAGATCAGTTTTGATGCTCACATACTTTTCAGACTAAAATGTAGAATCTTACGTTTGCCAAAAAGAATGGTGGTCATATTGTAACACAGAGTTGGCATTTTTATTTAAACCACTACAGAAGCCTGGAATCAGGAACTTCCACACAAAAGTTTATGTATAAAATTATAGTGCCTCAGAGTTAACAACCTTGGACAATTGCTTTAAGTCTTAAACTTCGCAGAGGAAATTCGCCTATGAAATTGTCATTGATTTAAGAGGAAGATTTACAAGGAATATTATTGGCAGCCAAGATTCTGCTGCACTTTTTTGGTGAATACAGTGACTCTCTAGTCTGCATCTCTTCTTTAGTCGCTGATTTATCAGCGCATTCAATATACAATTCACTATGGCAATCTTAAAACATCCTGATTTTTTGTGAGACTTTTGTTGCTACTATCTCGAGCCTCCAGCCTGTGCACCTGTACAACAGGATCTGCTAAATTTCAATTCTGTGCTTCCAAAAATTGTCAAGTAGTACTTATGACCTCAGCAGAAATTTTCGGGGTGGCACAGAGCATGGAAGAATCACGGAGTCAGTTGGAACTGTCCTGTCTTTATGCTCTGTATTTAGGAAACTAAGTTTAAAAAGAAAGCTTCTTTTCTACAACATTAAAAGACATGAATAAACAACTTTGCACGGGATTTGCCTCGCGGATCGATGTTTGAAACGGCTCAGTCTTTAAATACAACGTTATCACAGAACTTGTAGCAAAACGCCTCTGGAAAACAGCTGGAGACCCAGCTGAGGACCAGAGCCCGCTCGTTCCCGGGAGCGAGGGCGGCACCGTCACCGCACAGGGAGCTCCCCTCGCCCGCTGCCGCCGGGCCGGGCCGCGGAGCCGGGGGGGACGCGGGGCTCGCCCAGCACCAGGGCCAGCGCAGCCGCCGGCGGGGAGGAGGAGCGGCAGCCCCGGAGCGCCGGGCGAGCGCAGCCCGTACCTTGGTGAGGTCAATGTCGGAGCCCACGATGGGCAGCCCGTCCTCGTCCATGCCCGCGGGCCGGGGCGGGAGCAGCCCCGCTCCGCAGCACGGCCGCGCTCCGCAGCCTCGGCCCGGAAACAAACCCCGAGCTCGGCGGGGCGGGGCGCGCCCGCTCCCCGCGCTTCCTCCTGGGAAACGCAGTCCCGGGCCGGAGGCCTCATTGCCGGCTGTGCCCCAAGGATGAAGCCCGAGTTTATACCCCGAGTTTCTGGGGTGCCTCCTTTGGCACCCGCTTTGCGATGCAAGTGGTGGCAGCCGCTGAGGGGCTCCGGCCATGCCAGTGGGGGTGGCACTGACAGCCAGCACTCCACAGGCCTCGGGACGTGGCCCTGCATGGTAGTGTTTGGGAAGTGTCGTCCCCTGCGGTCAAACGTCAAGGAAATAGTGAGAAAAGCCAGTGAAGGAACTGCTCCTGTGCCCATAAACATAATTGGAGTGGGGAAGTGCCACACACTGGATGTGGGGAGTAAAAATAAGGAGCACTGAATGGCCCTGGGTTTTTCCGAAGAAGTCAAAATTGGGGTGATCTGGAGCCCCTGTTTACAGCAGTAAACCCAAATAGATTGTAGTCGATTTCCATACTTGGTGGAAATTCTCCATGGTTACATCTAAATACCGGTAAATTTAATAAACCCTCCTAAATTCAGGGCACTTAAGAAACCACCATATTCTGAGGCTGTCAGGTGGAAGCTTCTCATGTGATGAGATGAATAAAGACACACTAATTTCTGTAATACTTTGAAGATTAGACCCCAAATGTACCATGCTAATTTTGCTTTAAAATTTACCAAAATTCTCAGTTTACTTCCAAATTATTACCGTTTGCCAAGCATTCTACAAATCCATATACAGAATCAATGGTGGCTATACACAGAGCACTTAGTTCTGTTACTCAGGTTTCCATAAAATTCTCATTTATTTACTGAAGCAGCTTTCTTTGACTTTATAAATTTCACAATGTATTTATTACTAACCTGCTGTCATATGCACATCATTATTACTTTCTTACTAAGATAGTATAGAAAAGTTTTTTGTCCATACTGCTTGAATTGTTGAATAACTTGTGATTCATACTATGCTTTGAAGCACTGACATGTTGTTGGCAATTTCTCACTTCTCCCAAAGGAAGAGCAGCAGGCTAACCCACAAAATTCAGTGGGTTTAGCTTTCAATTCCTAGCTCACAGGAGTTGTGCAAATTTGTGCTGGGCAACAGACTTGTTTGTTTAACTTATTTGAGTTATTTTGCCACCTTAATTACCTTAAAATCCCAAGTAAATTCTATTCAAGAAGGATTAATCTCATTTATCATAAAGTGTCTATAATACAATTTTTCCAGGCAATGGCACCGAAAATTAATGTAAATGCACAGTCTGATCTTATCGGAATGTCTTGGTTGGTAAAGCTGGATAAGAAGTCTCCCAAGATTATGCTCTTCTGTGAACTTTCTGGTACTTCCTGCTTTTAATTTGGCCAAAAATACTGCATAGAAAAGTGCAACACAGCACTTTTCCCTCCCAGCTGGAGTTAGGAAATGCAGGGTATGAAAAGTGAAAAACAGAGAACAGAAGAAAATGATCCAAATTTTCCAAAACCTCTTAAAAAAGTTTTAATTGAGCTAGCTTGTTCAACTGTAAGTGACTGAACTCCCAAGGAGAGGATTTATAAAAAATAATTGAGTGCTAATATCCAGTTTTATAGTGTGTACAATTTGAGAGTGTATTTTGTACCAGCACTCATACTGAATGATAAATGTCAGACTGAGAAAAAGTACTGTATGTAACTGCTGGCAGTTTATAACCTATGCATGTGTACATTTATATGCTGGCATTTAAAGGCCCTGCTGTGTAGCTCCACCTTCCAGTGAAGGAAAATAGATTAAAGAGTGTTTAAGAGTTACCAAAATGAAGTTTGGTTGAACATGAGTATTTTGAAGATGTTAACTTTCCAGATGCTGAGGCTAACTTGGAGTGGAAAAGCTGTGTGTACACAAAACTGACCAGAGCTCCATCTTCATCATTAGTAAAAAATACCTTCTTGTGATTAGGGTACACAGAAAAGTAAAGGCAAGAGCAGAGGTTTCAAAGCATTGAAACTGATCTGCTCCATATATTGCACAAAACCAGAGCCTCAGGTCAACTGCAAAACAAAACTGCACAAGCTGAGAAAAACTGGCAAGTGCTACTGTAGCTTACAACGTTCACATGCATCTTGTGTGCTTGTACACTGTTACAGGTCCCAGGACACCGCATTCAGGTTCGAGTCAGCCCAGAACTCAAACAGCTATACAGCTGAGAGACAAGTTAAACAGAAACAAAAAGCTGATCCAAAAAAATTTCCAGACATGGTGTCACCTGATCCTCCACAAGGGGCAATAGTTGTTTTTAATAAGGTGGTCCAATGAACAGCTGAAAAGATCAGTGTGGATTAACATTTGATTTCCCATGGAGTCTTCTAAATCCATGCTTGCAAAGGGTATTCTAGTAAAGTTTGCTCTATGAAACTGATATTGCCTCAATGATTTTTCTCTCAGCTGAATTTAAGCAACCCCCCAATCTCAATAATTTTGGTGTGCCAGAATTTGTACAAATCTTGCAAACAGTTCAGAGAATTACCAACCAACCCTTGACAGTTAGACTGAGAAATACAAATGTTAGGTATTATGTAGGTATCTTTAAAACAAAAAAAAGAAAATGGAAACTAAATGATAAATGGTTTGCAGTTCTCTGAAAATGGTTTGTCAAGTTTCAGTTTTCCAAGTACTGTACTAAGGCAACATCAGAGGATTAACTAATTATTTTCTTCTGTACAAAAGAGCATGGGGAACATGCTAAAAACATTAGCTGCTCTTATTTACATTTTTTTTTTTTAATATCCATATTACTTCTTTCCAGTATAAAATGAAGAGCCTTGAACTTGGCAAGATCATTCCTGGGTAAACAGTTTTAAGTAGTCCTAAAAAACAGAGTATGAAAAGCAAACATTCTGGTTTCTGAATTAACTACAGAACAAAAGAATTTCTGTCCTTTGCCCTCTTGGGTCTTAAGCAATTCTAAATCAAAAAAGTCTCTCTCAAGAGGGCACCTGCACATACCTGGTGCAAATTGCCTTTGTCTATACAGGTCCTGAGTACACTGTGTATATTCTGCATAGGCAGGAGCTGTGTCAAGTTTGCTCTGAAAGAGGACAGAAAAACCCACATCTGTTTCAGTTTCACTACACACCAAAAGGGTAACAGTGCTTCAGAACAATCCTCCCTCCCAGACCCACAAAGATTTTTAGCTACAAGTTAATTAAACCTCCGCTTTAGGCTGCTATCTCTGGTCAAACAATGGATACAAGATAAACAGAGCGCTGTTATCTTGAAACATCTGCTTATTTTACAGTTTAAGCCCACATCACTCTAAGACTGGAACTTAAAAGGAACTTTATATTAAGTAAACTTTGGTGGCAGCTGGAAAGCAAAAGTTCTGAAAGATAAAGGATTATGAGAAGTGTAATATAGTCTTGTGTTTCAAAAGGTGACTGTAATCTCACTTATTGATGTCCTACTTCTGAATTGGTTTTATGTGTCCTACATAAATAGGAACAAACAAAAGAATACTTTAAAATCTAACTACAGCTAGTAAGGATGGCTATGGTGCTGTAAGGAGCTGTTACACTAGCTGAAAGATCTTGACATCCCTTCATTTGCAAAAGCATGCAAAAAAGATACCCAAGACAGGAGTTATCTCTGTCTTTTTCTTCTTTTACTTCAGTTCTGGGTCTTGTATGGGAAGGACAGGAAAAATATGTTTCTAGAAAGCAGAATGCCTTTGATTTTCTTGTAAAGGCTGGAAGTAAAAGGCCATAAACAGAAAAAAACCCCACCATGCTGTTTGACAGGCTTGATGTAAATCCCTCTGTCCTCTTAAGAGAAATAAAACTGCTTTATATTCTTATTCTGATTTTACCATTAGCTTCTTCACTGGTAGCGGTAACTAGTTTATTCAAAAACGTCCAGGGACAACATTTTATTACAGTACACTACTGCATTTTTTTTTCTTATAAATGGTTAGGTTTCTTATAAGTGGTTAGGAAAGTTAATATAGAGACAGGTGTTCTTTCTGCAGGTACTCTGCACATTTTCAGAGTATTTGAGCTGTGTTAACTGAGTGACATTGTCAGACTGAGATGCTGGAACACAAAATCTCTTTAAAAACCCCTTAAAAATTCATTTCACACCAAATACCATGTTTAAAAAGTACATTTTATTTTAATAGAAATAACCAAGTATCAGATGGATGATAACCAATTTTACAAAAGCTTTTGTACTTGAAAGCTAAAAATCAAACACAAATGATTTATATCTTGCTTGCTTCTTTCTTCTGTTGTCCAAGTGAAAACCATTACAAAGAGTAAATTTCTTCATTTTACTAGAAAAAAGGCATTATGCTGTCAAGTTTCATAATGAAAGCAAATGCTTATTTTACATTTCAGTTACCCAAAAGAAAATTTTATGATCTCCTCCGACTGCACATAATGGAAGAGTTCTGTGCCATGTCAAACCAGATCCTACAGCTGCAGTTCCAGTAAGAATGGGCTTCAAAAAACAAAGAGAGAGAGAGAAATATCAATACAACTTCCCTTATAAATTATTTCCATACTGCAGATACCAAGTTGCATAGACAAATAAACACCACAGATTAAATACTCCTAAACAAATAAACTTAAAATACAACCGAAATCCAACTGAAAAATCTGATTCTCTGCAACATAGTTCCAGTAGCTACTTACTAAATTTAAGTAACATACAGCAAAATATTCCACAATGACAAATAGTTTCAATTATTTACATTAGTATAAACATTATTATTATTAAGGCATGATCTCAAACTTAGAAACCTTTTTGAATGAAATTACTTCTATTATTTCAATGTAGTCACAACTAGTATGTTTGGAGGTAATTTTACTGTAAGCATTACAAATATATACTGACTCCAGCAAAACCAAAATATTTCCTATGCTTCACGTTTTCATTGATGATTTAAAATATAATTTGTTCAAAACAGAAAAATACACAACTAGCTATTCTTAGCCTCCTTAGAACTAGAAATATTGCCAGATTTATTAAATAGCAGGTTAAAGGTGTTTTTCTTCCCCTCAGAACTGATATGGCAAAGCAAACTAAAACATATAGATCAAGCAGCTTTTAAAAGAGCAGGTTAAGTGTGCAGCACATTTTTTTTCCTTAGCATGAATGCCACAAAACAAAATAAAATAGGTACACTAAGCAGCAGTTCTGGATGGTTTGGGCTAGTTTTTAATTGTAGCTTTTAAGTAGCATGAGCCTGATCTGAGCAGAACAGATGGAACTCCAGTCAAAAATTTACCTGGGGATGTCCTAAATGATGAACCAGCAATTGAGTAGTTGTCTTTCCTGGATATCCAGTGGTTGCAAACAGATTTTCATTCACTCGGGACCACCTGTGAATAGAATGAATCCACCTATGAATAAAATGAATGTACTTCCCAAATACCCTTGTCATACCAGCAGAAGTGCACACAAAGTGATGTTCTCTCCCTTAGGACTAACTGTGTGAAGATGTCACATATTCTACTAACAGCAGAGAAATACATTTAGTGAATTAGCTTGTAAATGATTCCCCACCCACAGCCCTATATGTACATTGTCGTAAAACAAAAAAAAAAAAATCACAGGAATGTTACACATATATACTAAATGTGGGTCATTCACAAATTTCACAAAGTTTATGGACCAAGTCCCCCTAAAAATGACTTAAGTGATGACCAGGTTACTAAACTCACAACTGCCTGCACAGACATAGATTTAAATAGATAAAACCCACAAAATAGAGACACAACACTTATACCTGAATAATCTGGCTCGATCAACATGGACAGGTCTCTTATCCTGTGGATAACTAAAACAGACATTCAGGGTAAAAAACTGTTCTGCAAACAACTACAGCTCATAGTGTGAGTACCAAAAGTACAGTACAGAAGGGGACACATTGTCTACTCTCTGTGAAGCAGCTGAGGGAAAACCAGAGCATACCTGCAGCTTTAATCTCAATTTGGAGTAGGAAAACTGAAGTCGTTGTCCAGTTTATTATGGATCAATAGTTACCTATTTATGACTTGGAATGAAATTTTAACAAACACATACAGCGAGAGGTAAACAGTAGTGAGATGCTATCTCAAATGGACAAAAAGACAATTTTAACAAGAAATATTGATAAAGATGAAACAAAGAATACCAGGGAATGGTTTGTATCAATATCGTAATTCCTAACAATTGTTCACTTAATTACTGAACAGTTTATACAATATATAGGGCACTGGGCCTACACAGATGAGTAAGGGACTGGAGCATCTCTTACAAGGACAGGCTGGGGAAGTTCAGCCTCGAGAAGGGAAGACTGAGAGGGGACCTCATCAACGTCTCTCATATCTGAAGGGGGGGTGTCAAGGGGATGGAGCCAGGCTCTGCTCCATGCTGCCAAGCAATAGGATGAGAGGTAATGGGCACAAACTGATGCACAAGAAGTTCCACCTGAACATGAGGAAGAACTTCTTTACTGTGCAAGTGACTGGGCACTGGAACAGATTGTCCAGAGAGAGTGTGGAGTCTCCTGCACCAGAGATATTCCAGAACTGCACTGACCCATCCTGTGATTCTGTGACTGCCATGCTGTATTAGCCAAGTACCTGCATCTCCTCATGTACTGATTAGAAAGAGAATAAAGAAACCTATGTCATGGGTATAAAATGACCTGGAGCGAGTGATATCCCAGATCAGCCAATCACTTCCAGCAACTGCTCCAATTTTAAGAGTATTTTTTAAACACCAGTCTGCTGACATCAGTGGTGTTTGTTCACACTCCAGGGAGAGAATGGCCTGCTGTGTAATCAGATCATAGAATCGTATTGTTCCATTCTTCTCTGCCACCATCAGCTGTTAAAAGAAATTTATAGAATGTGGTAAACTTAGCATGTAATGGAACTTAAATCTTTTCTACTCTACAGAAAACCTAAAATACATTCAAGCCAATATTAGTAATACTAAATGAAGTACAATTTTACACTTCATACCAGAAAACATTCTCCTGGAAGCTTTCACCAATAAATAAAAACCAGTTTAATCTATACCACTGTTACACTGTTACACACAATGATTACATTATTTTATCTCTATATATCTGTATATATCTATGTGTATAATTTTGGTGGTTAGAAACAGCAGTTCATAACCACCAACGCAGTGTGCTTTTATAAAGCAAACAAGTTATTATTTTAACATTTAACAGTTTCTGTTCTGAGTACGAAAAACTGACCAACAGAGAGAGTGCTGTAAAAAAGAAAAGGTTGTCAAGCACTGGAATGGGCTGCCCAGGGAACTGGTGGAGTCACCATCCCTGGAGGTGTTCAAAAAACAACTGGCACTTAGTGCTATGCTTTAGTTGATATGATGGAGTTTGAACAAAGGTTGGACTCGAGGATCTTAGACGTCTTTTCCAACCTAAATGGTTCTATCATTCTAAGCAAAGTATTAATTAGTGTGGCTGTGGAATCTGGATTCACTCTTACTGGTTTTATATAATATCTCTTACTTCATCCTGAAACATGGATTTTATCTAAAAAACCCATTGTTCATTAAATATATTTACTTTATTCCCATAAATTTTATCTAAATTTATGATTTAGATTTTATCTAAACTTTTTCCTTTCAAGTAATACACTCAAGCAGTTGTTTTTTAAGTATCCTAGAAAGAGTTTCCTGATTATAGAATCAGAGAAGGATTGCATTGGAAGGGAACTTAAAAATCATCTAGTTCCAAACCCCTGCCATAGGCAGTGACACCTTCCACTATGCCAGATCACTCAGGGCTCCATCCAGCCTGGTCTTGAATCCTTCAAGGAGTGAGCATTCACAACTTCTTTGGTCAACCCGTTCCAATGATCAGATGATGAAATGAGATTTTTCTTCATGAGAAGAAATGGTTTTCAGATAGTCATGAACGATAATTAAGAAAGAGAGAAAAGCAAAAAAACCCCAATACTCCAATCACCCAAGTTTGTTTGGAAAAACAGAACAGTCACCAAAACATGCTTTTCTGCAAACTAAAGGTCATGGTGCAGTAAGCATTTTGACCTGCAATAAGCTTTTCAGCAAGAACTAAGTCTATCAAGTTTTATGAGCTTTTGGAATTGGCTTTTCTTAAAAAAAAAAAAATCCTGTGCCTGTCTTTAATAATGGTCAAAGAAAAGACATGCTAGTAATACATAAGACTGGTGTATTATTGTAATATTTTTGGGAAAATCTATTAATTTTGTTGTGCTAACCAAGTTGCCCAGTAGCAAACAGCAGCTAACCCATTCAATTCTGATGTCACCTGAATCAACAGTTTTCCTAGTTAATGGTTTCCTTTCTTTGTAAGGACGGATATTGATATTGGTGGAAAGTGTGATGAGATTAGAGATCCTCTCTCCCTATTGCTATGTAAATATTTTGATATCTTATTTGCCTGCTTTTCTCTGTTTTAAGTATGTGTTTTTGTGGTAACCCGAACAACCATTTGTAGCTGCTTAAGGCAGTTATTGATAGGCACAACAGGAATAATAAATCCAAGACTGCAGGGACTAGACCATTAATGAAGCTGGATATTTGGGTACATACCAGCTGATTCATCCTCCCCAGTACAATAAAGAGATAAGTATAAAATCACAGTCTATTGATTTGATTTTTCAGAACATATTTCATACACTTCAGGAAAAAACAACAAAAAAAATCCCTTGTTAACTTCAAACAGATACGTTTCAGAGCTTGGCATGTTCTATAAAGAGTCTGTGTTATTGGGGAACTGTGTTACCATGACTGAGAAAAACTCGAGCTCTTCTCTGGTAACTGTAAGTTAATATGCAATCAGCAGAACAGTTATCAACAACTGATGTACATAATCAAGAAGGAATATTTCTGATGGGAGGAGTAAGGGATTGAAGGTAAAATGACAAGAATGATAATGAGAATTCATTTACAGTCACTTCACATTAGCAGATCCAACCAATATCCAGTTACAGTATAAATCAGCTCCTCAAACCTCCACTACAGCATCAAAGATTCATACTTTAGGTGTGTCCCCCCTCCTGTTATTTTAAAGGTGGTGAGGGTGAAAAGCTGAAAACCACAACCTTAAAAGCCTCCTCAGGATGCCAGCAAACACTCATTCCAGGAGAACGTAAAACAAAATGGGCCTTCTCATTTCCTTCCAAATCCCAGACCCTAGAGAAAAAAGAAGGAAAGAAAAAAAAAGTAAAGTACTAAACTACTGCCATTTGACTGCAAATACATTAACTTTAAGTGCCTCAATACATTCACAGAGGAAGTGACCAAATGAAATAGTGTTCATGCTGTATCATTTGAAGGTCAGTGAAAGTGGCCAGTGCTACAGATAATGTATTTTAACATTGATGAGCTAGGCAGAGCCTCTCTTTAACTATTCAAATAATTTGATATTTTAGTTATCTAGACATGAAATCTCAATGAGACCTTCCCACTTTTTCATAAGTCAACACTACAGCCTTTGTACTATACCATAAATAACAGTGAGGCAGTACAAATCAGGAAGGTCAGTGTTGGTCCAGTTGATACAAGGAACCTAAAGTGAGGTACCAAACAACTTAAATCATCTATATTGCCATGTAAGGGGTAAGACCCTTTATTTAAGTATTTTGGCTGCCTAATATATGAATTTCCAGTCTTTCCTGGTAAGACAAGATTGAGTAATGGAAATATAAGAAACCAGAAATGAAGCTAAGGCAAACAGAAGGATCTCTGGCAGAGGTAACACTAGCCAACAAAGGGTCTTGGAGAGCTTTCAACAGATAAATCACATGTGCCAGTTTAACCTTTTCCTTTAGAAACACCTACAGTACATATCTGGCAGCTATAAAAAATTTAAAAAGTCAACACTATTGGGTCAATATGGATTGACAGGAAAGTCAATGTATGCTGAAACACCAAAACTAGGTTAGGTGATGGGTGAGTTTTCTTTGGATGTGTTCAATATGAGTGTTAATGACCCATGGAGCTACTTTGTTTCTAAAATGCAACAAAACCAAAACTGAGCCTGTTTTACCTCACAGCCACTGCTCAACTCCCTCTTTTCCTACAAAATCAGTATCTCAGTTGTAGGACAAAGACATCACAGTTGTGAACATCAGTCTGAACCACACACTATTTATATGCATTTGGACACTAAAACATACACATATATCCTTCTTTTCTGACATGCAAAACTTGAGAAACAGCCAATTTTTAAAGTAGTGTTCTGCCCAGTCTTTTGAGCTAGATGAGTGGCTACGTACTATTATTGTTTATCCTAGAGGAATTTTGCTGACTTCCTCCAGACTTTTTCAGTTTATATCTCACCAGGGTGCTTAGAGCCTTATATTTAAGAGATTTAAAAAAACTCTTAACTAATACATCATAAGTCTAGACAAAATATATGGGAATAAAGTAAATATATTTAATGAACAATGTTGTTTTCTTATGCCAAACCACAAAAGATCAAATATTTGTTCTCCCCGTAGAAAACACAGGGTCTCTAATCTTGAAGAATCAGTGTCCTTACCAAAAAAAGTCAAAATAAAAACCTGACAAGTGTTTAAAAAATGAAATATCTACTTGATTAGGTAATTTAGAAACATACAATACTTTCTTCTACTGCCAAAAATTTTGCCTTGTAGATTTGTCCAAGTCAAATCAACACTTCCCATGTGTATTTACTGTGCAGGGAGAAAATTATGATACAACAGAAGACGGTGAATCATTTTGGCAAAAGGAATATGCCATTATGTTTCTTTCCCTGAAGTGAGTGATGTTATTAGGTGTTGAGACAGAAATTTATGCTTTTTACCTCCCTAACTTTGTTATTTATAAAGTTACCAAATTTGTATTTTTTACTTTGTAAGAATGGCAGGACTCTTAGCAACAAACAGTATGGGGAAGGGATGGGATAAAAACCTCTCTTATATTTTCTTTAGTGATACCAAAGATGGTATGATTTAGTTTTAGGGGAAAAAAAACCCCAACCCCTCAAAAAACAAACCAACAAACCACGTAATACATAACAACATAGATCCTTGTCTGAATGCATCATGTCTATACAATTACATATGTGTTCAATTAACTCTTTTCAGTATTTCTTTGTGAAAAACCCAAGTAAAAAATGTGAAAACCCCAAAAATTTAGCCAAACTGATTTTCAATTACTAAATTACTCAGTAATCATAACCAAATCAGCTACAGATGCTGCCTCCCCATTTTGTCCACATTCCCATCACGTAAATCAATCCAAAAAGACTGAGGATTTTGTCTCCCATTCAAAGCTCTTGAAACTTTACTAATACTCCTGTGATTTTATACCAAAGTAAAATACTGTCTATTTTGCTCCAAACATCCTTATCTTTTATAACCCTGCACTGTGTCACTCTCTCACTTCTCCTCCTCTTCCCACAAACCATCGTGGCATAGCCTTGTCACTGAGCTTGTGGTATTTTTTTCTGACATTTAAAAAAAAAACTCCATAAAAAATTTATTGGAGAAAAGTTTGAATAAACACAGTTGAAATAAGCGCCCAAGTTTGATTAATGTATAGTCTCAAAAACAATATGTAATCTGCTCAGTAAAATAATTATTTTTAAAGTAACTTAGGACTGAGAAATTATTTACTGCAGTACTCAGAAAACTTAAACCAACTCAAATACAGATAGCTGCAAATGCTGTTAAAGAAAAATCTTGAGATACTAGTACATTTCTCTTGTCACTCAAATCCTGTAACTAACAAATGAGAACTGCAGTTATCTCATAGCTTGAAGGCATTCAAATTCCATTGTATCAACTATATTATATCTCATATGTATGAATATGGATGCCTACGTGCAGTAAATTCATCATACAGTGGACTTCTATTACAGCTGGCAAAGTACCTCATTAGAACTCTGAAAACTTGTCTTGTGGCAATGGAGATGATCCCTTATTTTATCTTCTAAGTTTCTGAATTATGAATAATTCTAACTAGCAGAACCAAATGCTAACTGGATAAAAATCATCATTTGCAATAGTAAAAGAACTAAACCAGATTGCAATCTTCAGGCATTTCTCAGATCCCCAGAAGATGGAAGTAGAAATGGGAATTCTTCCAACAAAAGATTTCAAACAATTTTAGTGAGTGGGTGGGGGCTAGAACAAACCTTGACATCTGATTCCCAACCACAAAGCATGATCAACTATACTTGATCCATTATTCAAAGATTACTCACGTCCAACATAGTTTTGTTGGGGTTTTTTAATACCTAACTTTAATACATTTCTTTTTATCTCCATCAGACATATTCCATGTGCGAGGAAAATCCTCTCTTGAAAAGTCTAGAGAACTATGGAGAAGGGAAAGATTCCTGTTACCGAGATCACACAAAGGTATAGTGAAGCTGTTCCTCACTGAGCACATGGAGTGAGGAGATCTCAGAAGAGGAACATGAACATGCAGAGATTAGTAAATACTGCAGAGCATACAACCAACACTGGCTTTCTCTAAGGTCTTCTGCCAACTCCATATGGATGTGGCTATCAAAGATCTGGAGGGTACTTGGCAGGACATGAAAGGCTGAAGTGGAGCTGTAAAAATTCCCCTGTCTGGTCAGAAGAAGAGAAAGGTGTAATGTTCAAGATAATTTCTACTAATTAATTTTATTTTACTGCTGAAGTTTTAAGTTAATAAGTTTTTATGAAGTCTTTTCACAGAGGAAATGTACAAATATTCCTTCAGAAAGCTGACCCATGTTCACCATTTTCTTTTGGTGATCAAAGGAAATGTCACTGTTCCTAAAGAATTAGCAATTCGAGTATTTCAGATCTTGGCATTAAAAAACATGTAATCTCTAGCTTCTTGTGATATCTACTTGGATATGCAAGCATTGATCTATTTCTCACTGCTAACTGTGGGCTGCAATTACACCCTGCAGCGTTGGTAGAGGCAGGAGAGGCAGTGCAGTATCTCTGCTGACTGTTCTTCACTAATACATATTTCAGGCCATGCACACTCAGAACTAAGTTCAAGAAATTCACACTTCTACTACCACTACTGAAATACCTTTAAAGTTATCTAATGCAAAACTAGAGACTGCGCAGCATTTTTTGAAAAAATGTGAAGCTTCAGTTCTGTCCTTTCAACCACAGAAAAAATGGCTGTTAAGAGCTATCACCTTATCGTTCCCAATGTAGATGTAAAACTAAATGCCTCTGTGGTATGACTGTTACTGAGAAACTCAACTACCAATTCTGCCAATGGCTTTCTAAAATACAAAGTAACTTCTAAACAAATCTAATGCAATGATTTCTATTTAAAAACAATTTATAGGCTAGACTACATTCTAGGGCTGTGTGACTCTTAACATAAGCCATAATGTGTCACAAAGGAAATTACTACATCATCCTCATATTTTGAAGACTTCCTAACTAAAAGTTTATTAAGACCAGACTGAAATAATGTTCCAAACATTTGATCCAGAAAGTTGTTTTTTTTTTCAAGCTGACAGGAGACCAGTTAATTCTTGCACTGTCCAACACCAGTTGGTTAATACTTGCATCGTGGCTGTACAAAGTAACAGAATTGTGTAAGACTACATTTGGGGGACATCCAGGGATGCATACAAAAAGTGTGCAAATTCAAAGACTGGACTCTGAAAAAAATTCAAGACTTCTTTATTTTCATAAATTATAATGCACAACTAGCTTGATAAAATGTAACCAGCATACATCAGAAGGAACAAGTATTTTGGTATGACATTTCTTATATGATGGGACACTGGAAAATCCAATCATACAAACACATGAAGAAAGAACAACATGAAATAAGACAACTTTTATAAACATTTTGACAGAAATCCATACCTGACTGCACTAGGAATGTGAAGATGCAAATAGAATATGGTTTTGGAGGCAGAAATAAGTGCTAATGACAACTTTTCAATATAGCCAAAACCTGAAATATTTCTTGAATAAACAAGGTAAGATTCAAGCATAAGGTGTGCTGGCAATACATTAAGAAAACAAGAACAAAAAAAATAAACAAGAGTTACCATTAGCTTTCCTTCATATTGTCTAGAGAAAAATCTACACAAAATAACTAGAGCATGAGAGTACCATGTAAAAAAATATGCTAGAGATAAACCCCCCCTAAAACTAGATTAAACACTACAATACATTCTAAGACTCTAGTTAATTAAGCTTTCAGTGGCATCAAACCTTTCCCCCTAATCTCTGTTTAGCGAGCAAAATCAACCTTCTCATGGACTGGCAGTTACTCTACATGCAACAGAGAAGGCTGAACTTCACAGTGACTGATAAATTCACAAAGTTCTCTGTGAAGTGACGTGAGCCATGGCCTATGGAAATGAACAGAACTCAGAAAGGAATCAAAGGGCAAGTATATTTACAGATAATGTGGAAGATAATTCAACTGTACATTCTTTTGCACTCAAAAAGAAAGGAAGAGGACGTAGTTTAAGAAATAGTTAAAATAAAAGAGAGAGTGAGGGAGAGAAAGGGATGGATGAGTCTTTTTCAACTTTTTAAAATACAAGCCCTTCCAGTACTTGAAGACCAGAACAAATTGCCATGCTGGTATTATTAAGGGCCTGACACTGTCAGTAATCTTTCAGTTCCACAAGAGAAGGGAGTATGAGGTAATTATCAGTAAGACTGAATTAACCTTTTAACAGTCAAGATGTTCATTTTTAGCGTGGACATGAGCAACCACCAACAGCGGAGAGTGTCAGTTGAACTCATGGTGTTTTCCAAACATTTCCCACAATTTTTTGGCTTCTTTAGGTATCAGAACAGAATGATTTGTACATCTGAATCTGTGCAGACTCCTAGAGTGTGTTTCCAAATCATAATGAAAAAGCCAGTAGTAATTTTTTTTTTTGAAGAGTGGTGCATAGACAGTTGCACGCACACACGGATCTCATTAACAAGGTGGGATGCACACGTTCCTACACTTAATGTAAACGTTCAAAGATGTGTATAATGCCTTACTGTTTCAAAGAATTAAATGAAATATTCCTTAAAGCTATCATAAGATTTTTTTTTTATTCATTAAGCAGGTTTTTATGATATTATGACATTATTAATATGAGCTATTTTAACTATTTCCTCTGCCATTGTTACGACCCAGCTCAGAAGGCGAGGGCAAGTCAGGTTCTTTTCACTAGACCCCTTGTAGTAGCTTAGAGTGAAATGATAATGAATGATTGGTGTTCATAAATATACATGTATGGGATTATTTTAGAACAATTTGGTTATAATGAAAAGGACATATGTAGTTGTTTTGGTTATTATTATCTATAGTAACATAGCAATATAAAAGCATAAAAATAACAAGAAAATATTTAAGGAAAAGAAAGAAAGAGAAAGAATGGGTAATAGTAGAAAGATACCACCACCCATGGATCCAGTGATGAGACTTGATTGTTGCAACTTTGATGCCATTGGTTAAAGCGATGGCCACAGTCTCCATCCATCAGGGATGGGAGAGGCCCCCAAAACACAGAGTTTGATAGGTTAATACATCTTCAGTTTTACATGGGAATGCCCAGGCATCTCCTCTGAGGGGAAGTTTTATGTCTTTTGCAACACTGTGGATCTTTTGCAACCATGTGAATCACATGCAGTCCTGAGGTGGAAGCCCCAGAAACGAATCTGGGGGTGCTTTGTGTGTCTGTGATGGTTTATGACCCCTTCCATGCCATGACAGCCACCTCTTGCAGCAGCGTAGTTGAGCCAGTTATGCCCCAGCAGGAGGGGTGAAAACTTTCAGGCCTGTCTGTGAATGTCCCGTGTGGATGGGACCTTCCCTGGGCTGGGGGGAGTTTTACACCTGAGCCAGTTGTGTCAGGGAGGACACTGGCATGATGAAAATACCATCCTTCACAACCACCTAACACATATGACCACTGCAATTATTTTTATGCAAGAGCATTTTTAGTTCAGTTCTACCTCACAGTTGCAAAAAAGGTTTGTGTTGTGAGATCAAGGCCAATAAAGACTATGTGCAAGAAACAACAAGAATTCCATAGTGACACAGCAGCAATTTAACAGTAAGAACACTGAATATAACCAGTATCCCACTTACACTGTCTGTCCTCCAACCAAAATACCTGAACTCCACTCCGAGACGTCACAGTTGCAGCAGCTTGTGGCAACTGTTTAGTGGATGAAAACTGGAAATCTCACTTCCTTAGAGGTCTCTGATAAACTTAAACCTAAACCTTCTATTGAGTGAAAACCAAGGAAGACCTAAACATGCTTGTATATAGTCAGTACATACTGAAACATTGTTTTAAAACTTTATTAAGACTTAAAAGTGGAACTCAAGACTTGTACTAATTGTTCTAGAACTTTGTTCCACAGGCATTAGCAGATTTTGTATCCTGAGAACAATTTCAGGATAGAAATTCAGTACAGACATAAGAATTATTCCTCTTCTTACATTACTACTGAAGCAAATTACAGAGTAAGTAAAGAATGATTTTGGTAAGTCCCAAGGAATGCATTTTCCATTAGTTTTGAAAGTGTAACCTTTAAATTCAGTAGAAAAAGTCTTCATGCCCCACATGCGTGAATGGAAAAAATAAGAACTCAAGTAGCCAAAAAAAATCCTACTTATTTCCCATGGCTTTTAACCAAAGACTTTATGGTTTATGGCATAAAATGTCTTTCCTAGTTACTAAGCTGAAATCTTGTTAGTATCTATTAATTACATAAATTATATTTCCTTTTAAATTAGTATCAATTAGACAACTGGTTTTAAAACAGTTTTCTTTCATCCCAGGAAAGCTGAGCACTTCATAAAATAAACAGGAAAAGGCCACACGGTCAAACAGTTTTTTGCTGAATAAGCCAAATATGAGTTTAGATTTAACAAAGAAATCAAGGATAGGAAATAAATCAGAACAAGATACAGGTAAGTCATACATTTCTACTGTTCATTCCTAATGATTTTGTTGGAAATACGGACTAGACATCTATGGAACAACTGCCTACTCATCAGAGTAAAGAAAGTCAAAGATGATGCTTTCTCAACTCTCTGGCTGCTCTACTGCAATGACCTGCAAAGCCTGCACAGCTGCCCTCCTGATCTCTCCAACTGCACTGGAGGGGTAAGAAGAGCAGCATAATGGATTCATGCACACTACTAGAAGTGGAAGAGGGGTGATCTTTTGTCAAGGACAAACTCCTACATCAAAAATGTTTACCCAGCATGCTTCACAGCATTGAAGCATGTTTCTCTTCTGCTTCCAGTTCTAAATATCCAAACACCTGGGTTTGCAGCAGCCATAATCATGGTATTTTGAGCTGCCAGTACTACTGTATTAGTATGGTGCTGTCTTTAGGCTATGCCATCCCATCTCCTGGAAAGGCTAATAACTCTGGGTAAGTGGACAAGTTCACATACATATACTGGTTTTAAACTTGACCCACCTGATGACAGAATACAGAGAGAGAGTCTGTAAGATTCAGTGCTGAGCTATGCATGTCTGCTCTCTCCTATTCTCGCTTTATTCCTATCCCAGAAGGGGGAAAATTAGTGTATGCAAATCCAAGACAACAGTTTTGTTCATTTTGAATCTAGGTGGTTCAAAATACTGCTTTGAAAAAAGACAACTCACAAGTCACAGCAAAAAGCCAGTCCACAACCTAAGTTAACAAGAATAGTCCATTTCTTGTCCTGTTAGTGGACTAGTCCTGTTAGAGAGCCATGAAGGCACACTAAAAATAAAAAAAAATAAATGCTTATTTATTTAAGTGGACATATAAAGCATTCACCCATAAGTAAAAGTCAAATACTAGTTTTTCAATAGTGTTTTGAACAAAATGCATACCTGCAGGTGTGATCATCACTTACACTTGCAATTTCTTGACCTTCGTTGGGAGCAAACACCAGATCGTTAATGTAATCTGAGTGGCCATCAAATGTCTGCCAACAAGAAAAGAGAAAAATCTTTTACCTTAGATCTGACTGTTCCACCAATGTCGTTAACAGACCTGCTAATGGAAAGATGTGTGTTAAGATAAAACTATCATTTTAGTAGAAGGTTAAGAGAGTTTTTATCGGTAACGGGATTTCTTTAAAATATCTAATCATGTGTATGTTCATACTGTAGGTGAAAAGACCTCCCCACTATTCCTTGTAGTTAGCACAGAGGTCAGTTTGATGCATTTGCTTGACAGAGATAAGTGAATCACACCAGAGCTTTTTATCATTTTTTCAAACAATGAATTTTGAAGGTAGAAAACAATAAATCTCAGAAAGAAAGAGGAGAATGACCAGGAAATGAATGTATGCATGATCTACCTACATTAAAAAACTCTGATCTCTGAATCTCTCATTAAATACATCTATGGTGTTTTTGACAGAAATCTCACAAAATTTTAAGTCAGGCAAATGTCCATGTGTAGATGTATCTGTTGCTGTTCACTCTCTTCTATTCAGTCCCACTGATTAAGTCTCAAGGCACGGCTGCTTTTGTTTTGCCCAGCAAGGTATCATAAAAATGAGACAAAAATATCCTCTGGTTAACAGCATGAGACCAAGAGATTGCAGAGGAAAACAAGGTCGAATGAAAACAAGTTCCACAGTTTTCTGAAAGAAAAACACACCACCTTTAAGTGTAGCTATTCTGAGGAACAAATGCAGAACTGATAAAAAAAAAAATCTCAAGCACGCACAAGAACTAAATCCCCCTCTCTAAAAGTTTTATGAATGCCTCATCAATTCAATACAGAAACATTTTCAGCAGCCAACTTATTTTTTTCCAATAAGTCATTATTTTATTAAAACCTAATGGATTGTACTAGAACTAATAGATCCTAAGATGATGCTAAACTATTTAGACAGAATGCCAAGTCTTTTGACAATTTTCAGCATTCTGAATTCAAATATCCTGCCTCATTTTACTTGTACAGTTCTGATGAAATATGCTTTTTATTAAGCAAAATTTGAAGCAGGACAAGGAAGCCATAATTCATTTCCAAATGAAAACCTCAAAAGAAGAAAAAGGTTTCACGAAGATCCATCAGTCATATTTTACCTTTTGTTTTTTTGTTCTGGGCTTGATCCAACCCATAAATTTTGGATTAGTTGTGTTGACAAAGTAATGGAAAACTCAAGTGTGCTTCAAGTTCCTTGTTGATAATTACATCAAGACAGTTTTTCCACCGGGAAAACAGAGTAAGATTACTCTGTCTGTCCCTCCAGAAGCAATACGTACTAATTGTTGACTATAAAAGACAAAATGTTCGAAGATTACGTTCTGAACATAGTCACATACTTCCATCAGCTTTGTTTCCATGTTCTGTACCTCTCCCGAAGATCCCATGTGTCAAGTGTGCACTGTATATTGGATTCAAACTTTTCCACGTGTTCATCGTGAGTTCAACCTCAGGTTTATGAAATAGGTTTTGTGAGGTATCAGTTAACTGTTAATAAGAAGCCACTGTATCAAACTTTATTGAAAGCCAGATCAGCATAGCTTACCCAGAACTTGTGAACATCTGGGATTTTGCATGTGCTTTAAATCAGAGTTAGGTGTTACTTTTCTTGACAAGAAGTCTAAAGTACAATGATTGTCCAGGTATTAGAAATTAAGATGATTGCCCAGAGAAAGGATTTTCCACACTTTCTATGAAAAAAACCCAGAAGACATTCTCAAAGACAACTTTTACTGACATAAACACACTATTCCACATTCTTTCTTTTTGTTAATGAGTTCCTTGCTAATAGGGAAAAATTTATATTTGTAGCTGTTTTCTGATAATTTTTAACATTACACCAAGCCTGACTCAGTAACAATATGTATTTTTACTTTTTCCTCAGCCAGAGTACATCCCTAATAAATTTCTTGGACAGCTAATTTCAGTGGTGGAGCTGGCATAAACAAAGCTAATAGCTTTACTGTTAAATTCAAGCCAATACTTCTCATTTGTATTGCATATGCACCGAACAATCATAGAATCATTAAGGTTGGAAAAGAGATCATTGAGTCCAAACATTAACTTAACGCTGCCAGGTCCATCCCTAAGCAGCACATCTATAAGGTTATTGAACACAGTGATCACACCGCTTCCCTACGCAGCCTGTTCCAATGCTAGACCACCCTTTAACAGAAGAATTCTTTCCTGATATCCAGTCTGAACCTCCTCTGGCACAACTCAAGGCCATTTCCTCTTGTTCCATCACTTGTTGGCTGGGAGACTGAACCTCACCTGGCTACAGCCTCCTTAAGGCAGGTGTAGAGAGAGATGAGGTCCCTCCTGAGCCTCCTTTTCTCCTCGCTGAACAACCCCAGCTCCCTCAGCTGCTCCTTATAGGACTTTTGCTCCAGACCCTTCACCAGCTCCACTGCCTTCTCTGGACATGCTCCAGCACCTCAGTGTTTCTCTTGTCATGAGTGGCACAAAACTGAACAGAGGATTCAAAGTGCCAAGTACAGAGGAACAATCACTTTCCTACTCCTGCTGCCCACGCTATTTCTTGTGGCCTTATTAATCCAAATTAAGTTAAAAAATTAGAACTGACATGTTGAATTTAGGTCAATAGAGTCTGTAGTGCCAAATTCATCCCATTGTTTCATTATTTCAACTTATTATCCATCCATTACCTACAATGTTAAAGAAACTTTACATTCTGCTAAGTTAAAAAATTTAATTCACAGCTTAACATTAAAGCGCGTTGTCTGAAATTCACAAAACTGGCAGATATTACATAAATAGATAACTTTAATATGGAATAATAGACATCAACTCACAAGCAAAGAGCATTAAGAACTTTTAGAACTATTTTGTCAGAAATCCCACCAAGCTGACTGTAACTACGTCAGTTATCCCACTGCTCAGGGGCAAATTCATGTAAGATGACCAACACTGAAAGAAGGAAATTATAAGTATGTGCATTATGAAGCAACATAAAGAGCATTTTCTTTCAAGACATTTAGTAACATCCATCTTTACTTCTTATGCCATGCCTTTACTCATTCTATTATCAGTATGGCCACATAAATGACATCCACAATTGACTTAATTTCTGTATGACAGATCTCACTGTCTTACAAATACAAATTAATACACCAAAAATAAAAGTCTGGTTTTTCTCCTTTATACCCAATAAGCCCCTCTCATCAAAACAGGCATTATCATATTCTAAAGCAATAAAAACCAAGGAAGACTCTCCCCTGATTTCTTTTTATTTATTAGCTTACCGTTAGCTAAGACCTCACCAAAAAAACTTCAAACTGGATATCACAAACATCTAATTAATAGGAGTACTTGGACTGGGACATTGTTTCAAAGGAAGAATTTTGAAGGAAATCAGAAGATCATATGGGTGATAATGACAGTTATTCCCTCTTGAAACACAGAAAGGTATTTACAATACAATGATTATCCCTAGAGATGATGGATGTAGGATCTGTCACAAATGGAGCAGAAGGATAGTTAAAGATTAGACTTCACTAAAAACTAAATAATCTTTTAAAAATCACATTAGCTGCCCTTACCTTAAATTCATTCTTGTCCTGCAGGTCAGAAGTAAACAGCCTTAACTTCCTATCAGAAGCTGCAGTACAAAACCTACACTCAACAGACAAAAAAAAGGCTCGTCAGTCAAGCAACATTGCAATAGTTGACTTTTTATCAGTTTTCCTTCATTTTAAAAATGCAAGGTGAGATGCAAAGAAAAAATCAGACTTTGAAAAAAACCAAAAGCATCTATCTTAACTTTTCTGCTTTGGCAACAAGCAGAGTTATAATTGGAGCTTATCTGTAAAACAGTGTGAATCAAGTGCCAAAAATACTTACTCATAGAAAGAAATGCAAGATATTTTACAAAGCTAAATCTGGATCAATTACCAGTTACCTGAACTATCTCTCATAAATGCCGCTGAAACTTTCCTTGGAAGAAGTGGTAGAGCATAAAGAACAACCCTCATTATCAGTGGTTTAAAACACTGAAATATAAAATTCATAAACCAATTTCTATTCAAGGTATTTTAACCCAAAAGACTGAACAAAAATGGAGCAGTAAGCAACTATGGTAATTTTGAAGAATCATACAAACTACTGAGTACATTTTTAATTTACATTTAATTCTTAAGTTCACATTTAATACCTATTTTTCTAGATTTTCTAGATTTACACCTAAATGGCTCTCACAAATAGTACCTGACCTACTCTGAAACACAGCACATATTATACAAATAGTACAAATAGCTTTATAAAGGAGGCCATTCAAATGATCTCACGTTTACTAGAGCTCTTAAAAGAAATGCTTCTTCACAGATGTGCAAAGAAAGAACTATGTCTGAGGTCCATAAAAACAATGAAAAAAAAAATTATTTACTGCTTGTTCACTGGGGAGAAGGTCAAGAAGTACAAGAAGTAGGACAAAAACCAAGCAAATGAACAAAAAAAACCACTGTAAGAATAAAAATGTTCTACTGAAGAGTTCAGAGACTTTATCAGTGATTTCTAAGGAGTTAGATTTTACTCATAAGCTTTGAACTGTCCCATATTAAGGACTTAGGGAAAACAGGTGAGACAAGGATTCACTGTAGTTGTTCATTGTTAAGTACCTTATCTGGGGAGGTATAGCATCAAGTCTAGTTTCAGGACTCCATGCTATGGTGTCAACTCTGATTCCATGGTGAAATGTTCTTAGTGTCTTATATTGCATGCCTTCCACTTCTGCATCCTCCTCCTATAGAAATATTGCAGTTAGCTGATTCAGAACAATGTCTTGATGACTGCTAACAAATCAGATTGATATGAAACAAAAAGGCTTTCAAAATTACACATACCAGGATCTTTTTAGATCATAACACCTTAAAAATGAAAACCTGGAACATACAGAAAGTATTAACTTGAAATATTTAAGTACTTTAAAATACATTAAATGATTTCAGTCTCAAGCCAGAGGCCAGTGCAGAGCACAAAAATCAGAACTGAGCTACAAAGATGCTGAGCTCATTCTCTGTAGAAGTAGTATCTTCACGGATAATTCCACTTATAACGCTTATCCACCTATAACTGCAATGGGAAGAAACAATGGGAACAAAAGCAAGCATGTAATTTAAACTGTCTTCTTTCTGAGTTGTTTTTACACCATGAAAAAATGCTGCCACTTTCAGAGCATCACTCTTCAAACAGCAGGAGATAGAAAGGTGCCCTCTATCATCTAACCCTAATTACGGGCTTGCTTATTCTTCCCACTGCTGAGAACACCACATGATAGGAAAAATGAAACAAGAGTTGGGATTGTGGACTCCACTGATAAGTTGACCTCTAAAAAACTTTTAAAAGTTTTCAGAACATCCAATGGAGCACCACAAAGGATATTTTTACACAATTTTCTCTATGTCACAATTCTGCTTTAAGGTAAAAAAACTCTGTACACCCTCAGCATAACGTGGAGGCCAAGCAGAACCCAGCTGAGGATGCATGAAATTATGCACAGTTTTTCAATGTTTCTCAACAGGAAGAAAGAATAACATTTTCCTCTCCTACTTTGAAATACTCCTTGACTCCACATGTGGAAGGGAGGAAATGAAAATTATAGAAAAAACAGCTTGTACCTGTGGTTGTCAAAATTTTAATTACTTCCTTTTCAAGGCCTACACCAGAAACGAGGTAGAGAGCAACACAAATGTCAATATGTTTTTGTGGTTAGCGCTAGGTGCTCTTCAGAAAATTTCCAACAGTAAGACCATGGGGAACAACAATAATAATAAAAATATCAGCTACGCTATTATTCATAATAGAAAAATTGCAAAAATAATATTGTATAATAAGGAAGCAAGATGAAGGAAAAAAGCTTAGAAATTCCAAGCAATTGTCTCCAGTTGGTTGTCAAGCATCTAGGCAAAAAACCCCGTCTAATGAAAAAGACTTTATCCAGGATAAAAATATACAATACTCAGTATTTTACATTTTAAAATTTTTCATAATATGATAATTCTAAATCATTTCAAGGCAAGAAATTTTACTGTTTCCAACAGTCTTTGAGGGAGGTCCAGTAAAAACAACTGGGAGGAAAAAAAAGTTAGGCAAGTATTTCTACAGTTCATCCCTAAAAAAAAAAAACCTATAAAATTAGCACAGACATATCAGTGTATATTTTATATATATATATTTATATTTTCCTGAAGAACAAGTACCCTAGACTTGTTAGTGTAATATACAAGTAAAATTCTCCTTGGGAGAGGAAGAAACAGGAAGCTGACTTGAGTCTTCCCGCAGTAGTGGTGCTGGCAAAGTCAGTTTCAGGGGCTTCTAACAAAAACAGTAACACAGACTAACCTGAAATCTGCAAGTCCCAACAACCACGTAATTGTTGCCACCATAAGCAATGAGGGAACATGAATCTCCACTGTCAAATGGATTGAATTTTACCACGTGCACATAATCCTCACAATCCACAGTGTAAGAAGTGTTTCTAGTCGAATCTTGCTTCATTTTCAGTGAACTAAGTCAATGTATCACAAAAGCAATGTCTTCTCCAGGATGAAAATCTACATTCCTACACAAAAATTTAAAAATGCATAGATTACTCATTTGCATAAATAAAAAATGTGGAGTATTTGTGGCAGAGCAAATCAAAATTTTAAGAACACAAAAGCTGCACTTATGCTTATTATTTTCAGATGTAGCATGTTTGATTCATCAATCAAAATATTTACTAACCTAACCTACATTCAAAGCTGTCTATACAGACTCCAGCAATAACTGCAGATTTTGTGCCACTCTTGGCAACCCAATACCAATATAAAAAATCAAGTAACTGCGCACACCAGAAAAGTCATATACAACATTTTAGCATTTTCAACCAAACAGCAAGAAACAATACAGCGCTACCTTCAAATTCTCTTTACTTGTCTACCTCTTTACAGACTGTGTGTCTAACTAAAAACCGAGTTAACCAAGGTTGAAAACTGTCAATGAAAATACTGTCATGCATTCAACCCGATTTCAAGAAAATCAGGTTCCTGTGCTAGAACACAAGAGGCCAAGATACACAACTGATTTCAGAATCACTCCTTTTAGTCCCAGTAGAGATTTGACATTTGGGAAATCAGACCTTTAACTACACACCACGTGGAAAATCAGCTTGAAATCTTAGACCTTTGACAGATTTTGGTGTGTAAATGTTCTGAAGGTCTCAGCATCCAAGACTGAATGTTTTGCTTGGGAGCCAGCCAGGTTTGACACAGGCATCACTCAAACATAGAGAGGCTCTCCATAGTTGTGTGTTTATTTATTAAGTCATACTACAAACCACCATATACCACAAGCACTTTAGCCATATAACTCACATGGCTTTGCTCCTAAAGCCAAATGCAAGTTTTAACCCTACCCGTAGTTTTCTTCCTCTAAGGCTTCCTGTAGGTTTAGATGTGTCTGTGGAGAGCCTCTATGAGACGGTCGAGACATAGACGAGAGATCTCTGAAGATAGTTTTAGAGCATGGGGTTTATTGTGAAAGGGCGTGGGTATGAGGGACCCGCTTGGAGCTGCTAGATGCAGCCCGAAGCAGGTCAGAGCAAAGGGATGAGGGAGTAGAAGAAAGGGGGAAGAGGCAGAGCAGAATAGAATAGAATACAGCATAGAGCCAGAGTCGAAGTCCTGTGGTTGCCGATTACAATACAAAAAATCATCTTCTGTGCTGAATATTCTAATTTCTATTAACCAATCTAGAACATGCTATAAATCCTACTACATTAGCATATAGCCTATAAGAATCATTGCCTTACCATATGGCGTTATATTTTAAACCTTAAAATCTGCTTTTTGGACTTTCTGCCACATTGACAGGGTCTGTTTTGACCCTCGGACTTGTCAGCAAACAGAGGGTTTGGTTTTATTAAAGGGGGATTTCTTTCAGTCGGCCATACCATTGTTTTCCAGTTGTTCAGTAACTGGAGTTTGGTATCTCAAAGCTTGTCTTCATTTCAATCTCGCTTGTAGTTTCCATATTGTCAGCATCTTTTGCTATGTGAACATATTTATAAGTCTTTCCTATTTCATCTTCCCCAACAGCTTCCCATGAACACAAGCCATTATAGAATCTTAGAATGTTAAGGGGTTGGAATGGACTTTAAAGATCATCTAGTCCCCAACCCCGCTGCCACGGGCAGGGACATCTCCCACTAGACCAGGTTGTCAATGCCTCATCCAACCCGGCCTTGAACACTGCCAGGGTCGGGGCATCCACAATCTCCCTGGGCAACCTGTTCCAGTGGCTAACCATCCTCACCGTACAGAATTTCTTCCTCACATCTAACTCAAGTTTCCCGTCTTTCAGTTTGTAGCCATTGCTCCTGGTTCTATCACTACAGTTCCCGACAAAGAGTCCCTCTCCAGCTTCCTTGTAGTGCCACTTGAGATGCTATAAGATCTCCACGCAAGCTTCTCCAGGCTGAACAACCCCAACTTTCTCAGCCTGATTTATCGGCCACCAGACCAGCTTGAAAAGACCAAGAGTACTATTACCTTCACTCCTTTAGGAAACACGATTAGGGCAACCGAGCCGCGTGGGTGCCCGTTACCTCCCCCCATCCCCGCGCATCCTTTGCCCTCCTACTCCCTCCTTTCCCTTCAGGGCCCAGCTGCTGCTCCCCAGCCAGGCTGCCGCGGTTGCCCCGGGCCGGGGGTGGCCTGCCCCGTCTCACACGCACCTCCGCACCGGCCCCGGCTCTCGCACCGGCCCCGGCTCCCGCACGAACGCCGCCGCTCCCCAGCAGCGCCCGCCCCGGGCGGCAGGAGCAGCGCGGGTGCTTCCGGGGCAGCGGCCCCGCGCCCATTGGGCAGCGCGGCGGATTTGAACGCGGCCGCCGCGCCCCGGCCCCGCCAGCCCGGACACGCCGCGGCAGCGCCGGCTGAGCGGCAGCGCTCCGGGACCGCGCTGGGGGCACGGCAGCGGGGCCCCTGGGCCGCCGCAGCCAGGAGCTTTCGGCGGCCGTGGTAATGCCAATTCCGGCTCCTGGGAGTTAGGGGCTGCTTCGCAGGGTTTTTTGCTTGTTCCGGCCGTTTCGCTGGGAGTAACAGGTATTGTCCCTCGGAAACCTCTCGGAGTGGGGAGAAAGAAAAGCCTCCGGAGCGGTTTTACTCTGCCCCACGCTGACTTGCGGCCCACCTGTTTCGTCGTCTGTGACCCCCATGGGATGCTCACGTTATAAAGTGGGCTGTCCGCTTCAAGTATTTTGGAGAGTAGGAAGGTGCTGTTACAGCCGTGCTCGTTTCCCAATGTCTCCTGTCCTCCTTGTCCACACTTCCTCACTTTTTAGAGTCGTGCTAGTTACCAAAAAACAAACGCACTGTGCGCTCTGCCTCAGCTGTGTGAAGAAAGGTCAAAGGTTGAGTTTTGTCTTTTGGAAGTAAATGGAATGGGTGTTGCTCCTGTACTGTCACTGCAGTGTTAGGGAACTTTGTTTCAGAAAAGAACAAGTTTAAAGGCAAATTTGTAGTACATTGTCACGTACCTTGTCTCGACAAAT